>CM033691.1:44178402-44778402 GCA_019514585.1 Dendrobium officinale | reverse complement strand
TAGAGACTCCAAAGGTAGATTTTTATTTGACTTTGGTTTCAAAAGTGCTCATTGGGATATCTCGGCAATTGAATTGGATGCCTTGATGGTTTTAAAGAATATTACTCAAGAATGGATGTATGAAGCTAAATGTATCATTATAGAAGGGGATAACTACAATGTCATGAAGCATATCCAAGGTATCTTTAAGAAAGGGCCAACTGTAAGTAATCATCCCGAATACTTGATTTTCTCTTGCTTAAAAATTTCAATCAAGTCATTTTTCAGTTTGTAAATAAGAGTTGTAATAAGTTAGCCGATTGTTGTGCTAACCATGCTAGGTTGGGCGATTTTATTTGGAATAACTTGATTATCAATAACGTTCCTCCTATGTTCTTCAAATTGTTGAAGGAGGAATGTGATAATCTTATCTTTGTGTAGTTATTTTCATTTTCAATAAAATTTTTTATATGCATCTTCTAAAAAAAATAATAATAATAGATAGATGAATAGCAGAAGACTTAGGGGTCCATTTCCAAAAGTCAAGTATAATAATTATGGATTATTTAGACATATAGCACACACCTGTACTTTGAAGAAGAAAACTTATTTGGTGTGGAGACCTAAGATGCATAAACCTAGACATATCATACATGCATCTGATTATAAATTACCAAAAGGAGAATCCAAACTTATTTGGGTTCCCAGGTCTAACGTTTGATAATTTTGTAGGGTTGCTCTCACACAAGATCTCGTGAGAGCATATGGTACCTGGACAGTGGTTGCTCAAAGCATATGACTGGAGATACTGCGCAATTCATATCGTTGGAAGCCAGAAGTGGAGGCAAGGGTACACTTGGAGATAACACCACAAGGAAGGTGGTTGAGTCAGGTGTGATTGGAAATCTTAAGAATTTTTTTATTGAAAATATGTTATTGGTAAAAGGCTTAAAGCATAATTTATTAAGTATTAGTCAACTATATGATAAATGATACTGTGTAAAATTGTTTCCTACTAGCTGCATATTAAGCCTGAATGGTAATGATATTTTGAATGGTATAAGGATAAACAATGTGTATATGCTAGATTTGAATTGCATTAAAACTCCTACTATTTTTATTTTAAAATTATTTCTGATGAATCATGGCTTTGGCATAGGAGACTTTGTCACTCTAGCATGAAAAACCTTAGGAAAATTACCCGAAAGAACTTAGTGAGAGGTATACCAAAACTAGAATTTACTAAGGACCACATTTGTGATGCATGTCAATTAGGAAAATAGGTGAAGTCCTCTTTTCAGTCCAGCAAAAATCTTAGCACTAGTAAACCATTGGAGATTTTATATATGGATCTTTTTGGACTAGTTGGAACTATAAGCCTAGAAGGAAAGGAATACGGATTTGTGATTGTGGATGATTATTCTAGATTCACATGGGTCAAATTTTTATATTATAAGAGTGAATGATTTGAAAAATTTAGAATTTTTTTGACTTGGATTCAAAGGAAGCAAGAATGTGAAATTATGACTATTAAAAGTGATCATAGAGGAGAGTTTGAGAATAAAAAATTTGAGAATTTTTGTAAGGAGAAAGGAATTGATCATAATTTTTCTGCACCTAGAACCCCTCAACAGAATGGGGTGGTCGAAAGAAAAAATAGAACATTAATTGAAGCCGCCCGAGCCATGTTGATAGAATACTCACTTCCTAAATATTTTTGGGCTGATGCGGTTAGTACTGCATGTTATGTTCTGAATAGGGTGAATGTAAGATCAAAATTAAATAAAACATCCTATGAGTTGCTAAAGGGAAGAACACCTAATTTATCACATTTACATGTTTTTGGATGTAAGGTGTTTATTCATAACAATAGAAAATTTACCTTAGGAAAATTTGATCCAAAATCAGATGATGGTATTTTTATAGGATACTCAAGTGTTGGAAAATCTTTTAGAGTATTCAATAAAAGAAATTTGGTAATTATGGAAACCAAACATGTTGTATTTGATGAATCTGGAAATTTGGAAGAGCCGAATGTTGAAGAAGATGAGATAGAGATTAACTCCCAAAAGATTGATAAAATAAATTTGAAAGAAAATTTGGAAGAAAATTTGGAGATAGAAAATCCTTTGCCTAGAGATTTGAGATTTTCTAAGAACCACCCAAAGGAATTTATTATAGGTGAACCTAATGAGGGTGTTATGACTAGGTGTGGATTAAACAAAGAAGTCAATCACTCAGCCTTTATTTAAACCATAGAACCTACAAATATTGATCAAGCACTTTTGGATGAATTTTAAATCTTGGCTATACAAGAAGAGTTAAATTAATTTATAAGAAATGAAGTTTTGGGAATTAACTACAAGGCCAAAGAATCAAAGTGTAGTTGGAACTAAGTAGGTTTTTAAGAACAAAATGAATGACTCAGAAGTTGTCATTAGAAATAAGGCTAGATTGGTGGCTAAGCGGTATAATCAAATTGAAGGAATTAATTTTAAGGAGACTTTTGCCCCTGTAGATAGACTTGAAGCAATTAGGGTTTTGTTAGCCTTTGCCTGTTTTAGAGGATTTAAATTGTACCAAATTAATGTTAAAAGTGCCTTTTTAAATGGGATAGTTCAAGAGGATGTTTTTGTAGAACAACCTCTAGGCTTTGAAAATTATAAACACCCAAATCATATTTTCAAACTAAAAAAGGCATTATATGGATTGAAACAGACACCTAGGGCTTGGTGTGAGAGATTGAGCATATTCCTACTTGAGAGATCTTTTGAAAAAAGGAGTGTGGATACAACCTTTTTTTTTAAGAAAATTGGAAAGGATATACTCATTGTACAAATTTACGTTGATGACATCATCTTTGGATCTTCAAATAAAAATATTTGTGATGATTTTTTTAAAATAATGTATAGTGAATTTGAGATGAGTCTAATGGGAGATTTAAGTTACATTGAAGTGGGTACATTTCTTAATCATTCGAAATATGTTAAGGACATCCTCAAAAAGTATGAAATGGACAATGCTAAACCTATTAGTACACCTATGAGTTCCTCTGTTCAGTTGGATAAGGATCCTAAGAGAAAATCTGTTGATCAAAAGAAATTTAGAGAGATTATTGGATCTTTGTTTTACTTGACAGCTAGCTGGCCCGATATCTTGTTTTGTATTTATTTATGTGCTAGATTTCAATAAGATCCTAAAGAATTACATTTGACAGAAGTAAAAGGGATTTTAAGATATCTATTAGGAACTCAAAACTTAGAAATTTGGCATCCTAAGTTTAGCTCTTCATTTGAAATAATTGGTTATTCAGATTCTGAGTTTGCAGGTTATAGGGTTGATAGAAAGAGTACTTCTGGAACATATCAGTTTATTGGAAATTCTTTAATCTCTTGGTCCAGTAGAAAATAAAATTTAGTAGCCCTATCTACTGCTGAGGCTGAATACATTGCATTAGGAAGTTGTGTGGCACAAGTACTTTAGTTGAAACAACAGTTGATTGATTTAGGATTATCTATAGGCACTATTCCCATTTATTGTGATAATACTAGTTCTATTGCATTTCTAAAAATCCTATTCAATATTTAAGAACTAAACATATAGACATTAGGCATCATTTCATAAGGAATCATGTATCCAAGGGAGAAATTGAACTCATTCATGTTATAATAGAAAATCAACTTGCAGACATTTTTATAAAATCACTAGCTTTTGATACCTTCAGTACATTAAGAATAAGGCTTGGTGTAATTGATTTGAATGCTTAAATAAAAAAGATTCTGCAACATTGATGTGTGTTTTTGTTAGTATTTTGTGAGTCATTTGATTTTATGATTTTATGTATTTTCTATCATTTTGTTTGTGTTTGTGTTTGGTTTTTAGAATTTTTGTCCATATTGTTTTGTGTTCTCTCACATCTAGATTCTTGATTTTGAATGTTTTCTCAAAATTTTAAGTGATAATCATATGTATGAAATTCATTTCGTACGGGACGAATTGTGTAGTGTATTAACTGTCGGATTTGAATGGTTTGCATATAGTTTTTCAGTTTTCATTTCACTGTTCGGCTGTACGATCGTGACGATCATCCGGATGATGTGTATTCAATCGTATCTACGTGTGAAGGCAGTTATACGGATAAGATCAAATTAAATGTACGAACCTTTGGTTCTTCCATACGAACATGTGGAATTTCAAAGTGGAGGATGTTTCAAACTGTCATAAAAATGATCTTAAATTTTTTATCGTCCTGGACGAACACCTGTTCGTCTGTACGATTGTCTCAGTCAAAAGTCTGTATGAAAGGATGCCTTGTAACTTGTGTGAGTATGAAATGTCATTTCATTTTTGGATGTATTCATTCATCCATACAAAATATGTTTTGTACGTACGAACAAAAATTCGTACGGGATGAAATTCATTTCGTGTGTACGAAAACTCATTTTTTCTTTAAATAGAAGGGTTCTGAACTCAAATATCATCTCTTCCAAAATCCCTTTCAATCCTCTATTCCCCTAAGCTTTATCTATAGATAGTTTTAGCAAAAGACAAAAGGTGCTTGCTAAGGGACCACCCAAAAATACTAGTGAAAACTTCATGTCCAAGGCAAATGAAGAATCCTTCCCTAGAATTGCTTCTGCCAAAATCACTCCCTCTAGAGTCCTTCTTCAATAGAAACTTCTTTCAATGTAATGCACCTTTTTGCTTCCACCCAATTCGGACTTATCCTCACTCTTATCCATTTATACAATAAGAAAACCTTCCACTACTTTCTTGCCAATATGTCTTTTAACTCTGACTAATATGTGATTAGGTCTTATGTTTTAAAAAGAACGTAGAAATCACTAAAGAAGACTTGGGAATTTTTCTAAACTTAAGAACTCAAGGGATTAGAGCCCACACTTTGATCGCAGTAAATCAAGTAATTAGGGGATGTAAAGGAGTAGCTCATATTCCTAAGGAAGCCACTCTTAATCGCAACACCCGTATCATCCAACATGTTCTTCACACATCAATTATTTCAAAAGCTGGTGATCGAGTCAATATCACACCTCTTCTTTCTACGGTGAACTATCTGATTATGACCAATTAACCTATAGATGAAGCTGAACTAATCATTGACTACATTTATGAACTTTCTGAGATTGGCCATCTCACGCACAAAAGGAAGAAAAATATAGCCTTAGGACATCTTGTGACCTATATTTTGGAGAAAAAGTATAAACTAGTCCATCCAGTTTAAAATCTAGAGGAGCATCTCTACTACAATGATGGATTTTTTCTAGCGATCCTTAATAAAGATGAACATCTTGAACAACATATTAGTAGTGACTCAGAGGAGGAAATGGGAGCACCTCCACCTGTACCTGCTTGTGAACCAAATTATCAAGATTTGGTTCATAGATTTGATTGTGTAGAGACTCATTTTGATCAACGCTTTGATCAAATTGAAACTCATCTACAAATGCAGGATGCTCAGTACCATCAGGATATGAGTTGGATGCAAGAACAAATCAATGGTATAAACTCAAATATGACTATGATGATCAGTTATTTTAATTTCTACAACCAGCAACCTCCTCCAGATCAGGGTCCTTCTGAGTGATCAATATAGTTCTTTATGCTTTTCAATGTGATGTGATGTGTTGTTAGCAGTTATGCTTTTATGTTATGTTTTGTGTTTTGTGTTTTATGTGTTTTTAGATTGTGAGTGTATTGATATCATTTGTATTGAATGTAATATTCTTCATCATGATATCAATATAAGTTATTTTGTCTTCCTTTTAATCTTTTTTTAAAATGTGTGTTAGCCTATATGAAAATTCCTAAAATTTTTTATCTTACAAGTGTTATAACTTGAACTGCAACACAAAATTGAATTCATTAGAAAATCTAATTTTTCTAAATTTAGGTTATACTTATAACTTGATGTAATTAAGAATATAAATCTCATGTCTCTTATTAGACTAATTTAAATTTTATATTATTATTATTATTGTGATATTTTCTTATTTTGTATTTCTATTTTTAATATAAATATTATTATACTTAAGAGAAATTTGAAAATTTTTATTATTGATTTTGGAAAGATCAAGATTACTCTTGAAAAATGTACAAATATACAAAAATAAAAAAGAATGCTCATTTGTTCATAATTTGAAAAAGAGACACAAAATAATTCCAAAAGTAAAAAGATGCACAAAAATGTGCCACAACTATTGAAAAAGATATGCAAAATGCCACATGTGGTAATTAATTCTTTCTTTTATCTTTCAATCTTTTAATTTAAATTAATCTTCTGTATGATTTTATTTGGTATTGAAAATTTGAAGTATATAAATTTTATATTCATCATTTTTGCAATGATATTCTTTATCTCAATGTCTAAATTGACTTTGTTTTTGTTAATTCTTTTTTTTTTTTTATTATCGATGTTATATCTCTTCTTAAATCATATGAATCATTTTATTTGTCTGATGATTTTCAATTTTATTTTCAAATTTATCTCAATCACTTTCAAGGATCAATTATCAAAGGATTATCATATGACTTCTTACATTTCTCTTTTTGTTTTTTTTCTTCTTCTCTTTTTGCTATTGTCAAAAGGGGGAGAAATATTTTTTGTTTGTATCATTTTATTTGTGTTTGTATCATTTCTATTCGTATCATATCTGTTCTATTGTTTCTATTTTGTTTGTATTTTTTTTATCTGTTATGTTTGTATTTTTTTTAAATAAAAAAAATTAAAAGAGACTGTTGTGCAAATGCCTCTTTATTCTCACATGTTTATCAATTCAGGGGGAGTTTATCAATTCAGGGAGAGTTTAGGAGATGGTTGAGAATTTAAAATATTTACAAATAATAATTGTTTTGCCATCATCAAAAAGGGGGAGATTGTTAAGAGAGTTGATATTTGCATGTTTTACATTCTTGCAACTTGTATAGTTTTGATGATTCCAATTATTATTGTTCCAATTATTATTTTCTCCTAACACTTTTTGGAAAAATTGTGTTTGCTCTTGTGTGAACTAATATTTCAGGATAATCGTACTCCAGACTACTGAAAAATTCAAATCAAATTCAGCATATCATATTTTGTAACTTGAAATCTTTATTTTTCACTTTATTGAGTCAAGAAGAGTATGATTGAAATTGAGCAACCTAGCACACACACACTGAGGGAGATCTTCAAAAGGTCAAATTTTTTTTACTGATCGTACGGGACGAACATTGTTCGTATGGGATGTTCAAGCCAGTTATACCCCTCAGAGAGCAATGGAACGAACATGAAAGTGAAGAAATTTTTCTAAGTCCTGATCGTCCATACGAAATGCCAAATTCATCCCTGGACGATGTCCTCTGATTTCTCACTATGAACTGTTCATCAAGATGAAATGGTCCATTCGTCCCAAGACGATCTTCACTGGATTCATAACTTGAACTAATCGTCAAGACGAAATACCAGTTTGTCTCTAGACGAAGTCCTCGGGATCCTCACTCTGAACGGGTCGTCCAGACGAAATACCCAATTTCATCCCAGGACAACCTCCTCTGGATCCTTACTCTGAACGGATCATCCAGATGAAATACCAAATTCGTCCTTGGATGATGTCCTCGGGATTCTCATTTTGAATAGTTTGTCTAGATGAAACACACCATTCGTCCCAGGACGATCTTCTCGGGTTTCAAGGTTTGTACTATTCGTCAAGACGAACTTGAACATTTGTCCCAGGACGATGTTCTCTGTTCTTTTGTCATATGGATCGTCAGCAGTTATGTTTCAGTGTGACTTTAAAATAACTGTTCGTACCGAACGAACATAGTTTGTACAGGACGATGATCAGGTACGAAGTCACCTCGTCCTAATGCATATAAGAGTTCATACATAACAGTTTTACACTGTTCATACGTACGAAATCACAATCATATGGGACGATCATGTACGTACAAAATTGAAAATTCATAGTTTTTGGATGATTTTTCGTGTCTTTCATATAAAAGGTACTTTGTAAACTGCCTTGTATTTTTTTTGGTCATTGGTCTTCGTGCTTACTGAAAGAAGTGTGAAGGAGAGAGTGAGAGAGAGTGATTGAAGGATAATTCCTACCATTGGAGCGTGAACGATTCACTTGGTACTCAAAGGTAAGGATCTCATCTTCGTGAATTGTGATTACTTCATTCTTTTTCTTGTCCTTCTAGATTTCTTTTGAGAAGATCTTTCAAGGAGATTTGGTTCTCTGCCGACACTTGGAGAGTGTGAAAGGATGAAAGGTTCTCTTCCTACACTTGGAGAGTGTGAACAACGGGAATATTCTCTGCCTACATTTGGAGAGTTTGAACAGCGGGAGGTACTCTTTTTACACTTGGAGAGTGTAAAAGGATGACGGTTCTCTACCGCACCAGGTAGTGGTGGAAGAGAGTTTTGTGAAGGTTTTCTTCGCCTTGCTATGGGGGCAAAAAGGAGAGACACTATTGGTATTAGTGCAATACTCGAGGGTGCCTCCGCGGAATGGATGTAGGCCGTGTTTGACTGAACCACTATAAATCTTGTGTCTTTCATTTTCTGCTACTTTTTCCTCTGCTTTTTTACTTTAGTTTTTTCTATTTGAAAGCGTGGTTAAAAAATTATTTCTATAAAAATTTCACTAAACTTTTTATCAGTTTAAAAAGTGGATAAATTTTTTAATTACCAATTCACCCCCCCCCCCCCCCCCCCCCTCCCCCCCCCCCCCCTCTCGGTTAGCCGCTGAGATATAAGCTTAAGTCTAACAACCTAATTCATATTGAACAAGTTTCAACAATTACCTATGTCTTGGAGAATATGCACAACTTCACTTTCCCTGCACAGCCTAATCACTTACCTTCCTACATCTCAAATAACTCAGTTCACTTGATCAATAGTGAGTGGCATAGGCAGGTTCACTTAGAAAAGTAGTAAGAAGAGGAACAAGAAGGGGGAGCACCATTAGCACAAAAACCTTCTCCCACAGTACCTCAGTACCCACAGGACACTTGGCTTGAACAGTTTGCTTAGCTTAAGCTCAAGGTAGAAAACCACATTAAGGAGTCTAATGTACATTGGTATATGTTGCATAACCAACATGAGTACAATCAGGAATGGTTTCATAAACAATTTTTCTTCCTCCATAGTTACTTTTAGCCTCCTCCTTTACCACCTAATTAAGAGCCTTCTAGTTATTAAATACTTTTATTTATTATTATTTTTATGTGTTTCTTGGTTGTATTGTTTTTTTCTTAGTTGCTCCTATTTGTTGGTGATGTCCAAAGGGATAGCAGTTTGTAGTTTGGTAGCACCTATTTTGTTTATCTTTTATATAAATATTTTTGTGCTTTTTATAATTTCTCAAAAATAAAAAATAAAAAATTTATATTCATCTCCCATTTTATTTTTTGGAAGCATCATCTAAGAGGTAGATAAATATTTGTACTATTTATTAAATTTTTTATAGCAACAAAAAATATATTTTATCATTAAAAAGGTGGAGATTGTTGAAACCCATTTGCCAGATTTATATTAGGGTTTTGATGGTTACAAATATTATGGGTTATACTAGTAACAAATTGAGCCATATGTGCAGGAAATTAGGTTTTACACTAACATTATAGGGAGTACACATGTAATTGAATTAGGATGAGGACTTAATGAAGCTGAAATAATTGAATGAATATGAAGAAAATTCATCTGTGTAAAAGAGACCAAAAAGTTAGAAATTGTCAATTTTTAATTTTACTTTATTTTTACTTTCTTCTTGATTCTTTATGTTCCTTAAGTATAAGGTTGGTTGAATAATCACACACATGAGGGAAATGTACAAAATTAGACAAAATTAATTAAAATAATCAAATTTCATATCAAGATCTTACTTTATGACTTTGTACTGTACGACATGAATGACAATTTTGTAAATTTGAAAATTAAGTTAAACTAATTAACAATACTTGAAACTGATAATTTGTATAACTAATCATACATACAGTACAATATAGACCGCACTGAATGATCAAATATTCAAATTCAAACTACGTACTAAAATCTTGGCATGTTTAAATATAGGTCAATTCAAAATTTGAACTATTTATATTGAACGAAAATATTTGTATTATACAAAATTTTATTTCGTGTATTTTGATTTAACAATATTGGAACCTAAAATTAAGGTGTTGAATCATACTTGACATCAGACTTTATCATCTCAATATTATATTACAAACAAGTAGAGTGCTTACCTTATACAAGTTCATTTAGGTAGGTTGATTGAATGCTCTAAGTTGCCAACCTTATGAAGATCATACTCTATGATTATAATTGTAAAGTCTGAATAAATAGAGAGCTTGTTCGAATGAATGTCATTCATATTTGATGATTTAGTTTATAAGTTGGAAACTTTATTGAGATAAAACTGTATGATGCATAAATTTGATTGTACAATCTACTTGTGAAGTTAACTAAATTAGAATCTTAATTGTTTGATTAAATGCTTGATATAAATACTCTTTTTATGTCTTTGGATGAAGTGTTTTGTTCTCATTGCCTTTCTAGAGTCTCCAATTATCAGGGTAGAGGAGTGCTGGGAGATTTGAAAGTGTTAAGAGAGAGAGAGAGAGAGAGAGAGAGAGAGAGAGAGAGAGAGAGAGAGAGAGAGAGAGAGAGATCTAGAGAGAGAGAGAGAGAGTTCTTTTGGAGGCATCTCCACTAAGTTGCATGTAGAAGGAGGGATACTTCTCAGAAGGGAAAAGAAGTGTACAAGAGTGTCTCAAGTTGTTGTGAAGAAGAAATGCTTCTCGGCCTTGTAGGGAGAAAATGAGTGGATAGTGGAATTTCACTAAGCTGATGTACATTAGGTAGATTGAACCATATTAAAAATTCAATTTGCATTATTTTTTCGCCTTCTTTATTACTGCATTTTTAATTGGTTACTTAGATCTTTTATTGTTTTAAGTGAATTTGATTTCTAAAAAAAATGTGTGCTGAATTTTAATTTTCCTATTAAGGATTTTTTTTATAAAACTTTTTTGCTCTCAAAATATAAAAATTGAATGCTATTTATTGTTTAATCCATTGAGAAAAAATATTTTTTTTCTTCTAAGACAAGGTGTTATTTTTTAAGATATAGTCCATTTTAAAATACTATTCTTAAACCAGTTTATGAAAATTCCTCAGCTTTAAGGTACTTAAATACTTATGGAATGTTCTATAATTGACAGAATAACCACTGACATTCCAATGGAGTATTTGGGGATTTGGGATAAAATTATCAAAATATCACTTGAAAGAATTATAAAGCCATCATCATTTTTCATGTAAAATATACCATAAATTTGACAAAGCTTAAAAATAAGAAAAACTCTAGTTCTATCTAAAAATCATCGACACGCTAGATAAAAGTTGCTCGACCGCCATCATTAGATTATTATTGCCCAGGTGCCTTCATTTTATTGTCGATGCCAAATTATGATCATCTAAAAAACATATCACGACATTTGTCACCCAATTATCATCACTTAAACTCCTTCACAAACCATTACTAGTCGATCATCCTTACCTAAAATTCATCTTCTTACCCCAATTGTCAATTATCAACATTAGTATCTACCAACTGATATTCATCTCTTGATCACCATCATCACCTTTTATTGCATCTTTACCTTTCTATAATATAGTAGCATGAGAAAAAATTAGTGTTTTATACTTTGTAAATTCATATTTTTTAATTAAGAGGAAGACCATATTTCTATAATCTTACTTATATATTGAATTATCTTAGCTCGGCCAAGAATTTTTTCTTTATGAAATATGTCATGTAACAACTCTAATATCTCATATGAATATTTTTTTATCTGTATATTTGAATCTTTTGACAATAGTAAGACGATAAACTTCACACTTCCATTACAAAAATTTCAGAAACATGAAATACTTTTTCAAAACCATCCTTATCAACATTAGGATATCTAGCATCCATTATCCTTATATCTTATGAGAATAAGAAACATGTGTGCTATCCTACACCTTGATATCAGAATAATGGGGATTCGATATCATGAAAGACCGAAAGGATTGGATAATTCACCCATGAAAATTAGAGCTTAGAATATCATATTATGATTTGAGAATCGACTGGCATTAGTTTCACAAATCAATTGGCACTGAAAAATAAGATTGTGAAAAATGGATTATACAATAAACTAAAAGAAAAAGAGATACATGATTCAATCGGTTCCAACGGTTCAACAGGTCGAATCGAACCGAAAGATACAACAAATAATGATATTATTAAAAACCTCCAGTCATTTATAGCTGATGTCAATGCAAAAGGCGTTAACACAACTCCCAATGTGAGAGATGAAAAAGTAGCTACTCTGCTAAAATCTTCATCAGAGGCAACAAAAGAAAATTGTGAGTATGTTCTAAGTTTTTAATTGAGCATCGAGCTATCTTCTAGGGTTTATGCCCTAGGGTTCTCTTCCTGTTCTTCCCGCTTTTCTTCTCCTGCCGCCTTCCCAGTGGGGCTCTCACCATGGGCATCCCGCCAAATCCTCTTGATTTTCCCCCTCTTTCTATCCACTTGGCTGCCTCCTGTTCCTTACCCACCACCTCTCTGTTGGATTGGACCAATATTGTTAATCCTTATTGCTTCTCTTCCAAAGACCTTCCTATCTTTTTTCTCCATACGCAGTCTGAGGTTATTATTTTTTCAAAGTCTAAAATTGATGCTTCTTCTGAAGAATGGAATCTTGCTTTAGTTGGGTACTCAGTTCGAAGGAGGCATTTTTACGAGTCGCTTATTGCAGCTTTGCGTAACATGGAAGCTTCAAGGTAATATCCAACTGTTTAATTTGAGAGATGGTTTCTTTCTCAATAAGTTTTGCTTCTCTGTGGACTATGAAATGACTTGGTCTGTTGGTGTTTGGTTCATTTTGGGAAGACATTTTATTTTGCAAAAGTGTGACACTAGATTCCGGCCTCAGAATGAAAATTTTGCTTCTACTACAATCTGGTTTAAGATCATGGATCTCCCTCTTTGTTGTTGGAATTCAAAATACATATCTCTTATAGCCAAAAAGATTGGTATTCCACTTGCAGTAGATGCCCTCACTACATAAAAAACCCGCCTCACTTACACTCGTGTGTGCGTGCAAGTAAACAACAAAACGGTTTATCCAGATTTCATCCCCATTTCCATAGAGGATAAAATCATCAATCTAAAAATCTAGTATGAATGGAGGCTTACTCCATTGTGATCACTGTGGCTCTCTAGTCCATTCTCCATCCTCCTGCCCAAACTAGCCTCCCAGCTAATTGTTGACCTCACTTTTGTATGAGGTCAATATGACGTTTTTCTTGGACTCTAGACCCTAGGACTTCCTAAACTTTATATTTCTTCTAGACTCTAGATCTTAATATCCTCCTAGTCTCCATACCCTAAGATCAATTTTAATCTTAGATCAGACCAAAATTTAAGGCTAAGGGTTTAGGTCTTGAAAGCCTTTCCTAATGTTTTTTAAAACACTTCAAAAACTAGTTAATTGACTTTTGATTCAGATTTTATCAATTTCATATTTACAAGACATGTTTTTGGGGTTAGCCCTCCAAGTTGGAGCTTAATTTAACCCCTCTAACCCTAGAAACTGAATTGATTTCCAAATATTGCAAAACCTTCAAATATATTCAACTTATGCCACGGACCTGTCACCTAGTGGAATTTGACCTTGAAGCTCCCTCCAAACCCTTTGATCTCTTCTAGGCCTTTGATATTGACATATATTAAGCATTAATCTATATGTTTTTTTATATTCACTTTGCCCCAGATTTGATGAGAGGTCAAAATAACCAGAATGCCCTTTGAGGGGATTTTTGGACTTTTGACCAAAATTCAATATGATTCAACCTCACAAATCTTTGAAACCTTTTTAAATCAATTTCAAACATCACTTGGGGCCTATTTGAGCCAATTTTAGACCCTCGGTCAACATGGTTGACTAGGTCAACCTAAGTTAACCCAAAGGCCCCTTAAGGGTCAAAATAGTCATTTTGACTGTAATGACCTCACCATAGATTGGAACCACTTCCAACATATTCAAAATGTCATATCAAACTTGTTGATCCCAATCATAGCCCATGGGTCAGCCTAGTTGACCGAGTTAACTTAGGTTGACCAACCCAAACATAAATTTTATGCTCACTCAATTAGAGCTCAAATCAACCTCAAACTCATTCAAACTCCCTTAAACATGTGATCCAGTGATTTGGACTTGATTGATCACTTTGACCTAGTTAATGGTTGACTTGGTCAACCCAGTCAAAGTCTAGTCAAACCTAGCATATTTGGGCCAAATCTCCCATTCATTCAAATGAGACCCATCTAAAACCTTCCTTTAGCCTTAACAAATTCAAACTTTAGATAACTTCAAGGAATAACCCAATTTAGGATCTACCCCAGCCACATGACCTTTAACACACACTTTAGATGATTTGTTAGGACAACTGACTCTAGATCTAGGTTAGGCTAGTGTTTACTTTTCTGCTGTGTGCCAAATTTTTGAGATTTTACTGCATGTTGTGGATGAAACTACCTGTTGTATTTTCTTACTTTTAATGTACTCTATGGATGATTGATGTGTTTGGCGACTAGATTACCCTTATGATAGGAACAATCTAGATGTTCACTGAGTTTTCTGCAGGTGACCACACTCATGCAGGGCAATAAAAAGGGGGCTAAATAAAAATTAATTATAAATATGCTTGCTATAGGTGCTTCAGTTGTTAAGCTCCAAAATAACAAAAAAGCATGACCATTGTGTTTACTTCTTTATATATATATATATATATATATATATACAATTGCTTGGGATGTATTTTGATTTATTAAATGCTTAGGATAACCATGCTTGACAGTCAAGAATTTTTATCTTTCATACAAATATAATTTGTTTGAGATGTTAAGAGTTATGAAAGATAAACTTTGAGTTAGGATACATAGATCCAAAGGTTGTACTCTAAAGAGAAAAGGATACCCTTAAGGGGATAAACCTTTTCTAATTGGAAGTCCAAATTTGGATTATCTTTTTTATACCCAAAGAAGAAAGGGTGGCCTTCCCCTTAAAGGAAGAGCTCTCTTTTCCATTTGGGTAGCCTAATATGAAGAATCCAAGGAGCCTGAAGGAAGGAAGATTAAAGAATTGAAGAAAAAGAGTATCACACTCAAAGTCACTTGCATCTTTATTAGGACTAGAATCTAGGTTATTGTTAGTGGTGTCCGGCCACTTTACTTTCTGCACACCTTGGGTTGTAATAAGCAAGATAGTTTGCCTATGGATATTTATTAATTAATTTAATTATATCTGATGTGTTAATATGGTTGTATACAAAATTACCTATTTTCTTAGTTTTTTGGTGTTTGTTTGCCGCTCTTGCTTTAGCTTGAATATGTGTGGCTCGTGAGGGTGTGAAAGATTTTCTACTCGTAATCAAAACTTTAAAATTTTAGGAGTTAAGAAAAACAGAAAGATAAAGAATATAGGGAATTAGCAAGGGATCGCCCCCGGGTTTCGCTTGTATATTATTATACTTCTTCTTTCCTTATTTTAGACACTTCTCCGCCTGTGAGTAGAGTTCAGATAATCTGACCTATGAGGATGAGGTGCCGGACCTAGGGAAGCCGAGTCTTCTAAAAAACTATATTTAAGACTTTTTAAATTTTCAAGCATTCATAATTTGGATATGTTGACTAGTATGCATTGCATTAGAAACATATTTAAAGGAGTCTAAATTTTAATTGCATCTGTATTTAGCATTTTCACCTAGCATAAGTCAAAGAGGCCACTTAGGACAATCTCTTGATGTTGGCTTTTGCTCTCCAAAACTTTAATAAAAATGTCTCTACCACTCCATCATTAAATGACAAAATTCATGTACTTAAAATCTACTAGGTGGCTAGCTGGCTCCTCAAATCCAGGCCGGGGTAAGTCCAGATCTTGTATTGCATTAGTTAGGTTCGGGTCACCACTATGTGGTACTCAATTTAGATTTTGGATCTAGTGCGGATCTTGGATCATAAGACCCCAACATCCAGGAATATAATCCCAAATTTCTAATAAAATGCTTTACTTTAACTAAATCTTCTTTCAATCTAAAACGTAAAGCACAACACTTAGATTAAGTTGAGACACTTCTAGATGGTTCTGGAATCTCAAAGTGTCCCCTACTCTTCTTCCCTTGAATTCGTTAATAAGTATTCAATTTGATTTGATCCCACTTGAAATTCAAAAATTCACTTCCTTTGATATCACTCATAGAAAATCTTTAACAAAATTTTGCAACTATTTTAATCGAGAGTTTTCATAGGAGACTATTTCTCCCTATGATGTAATTAACTATGAGGGCTTACGCTCTTAGGAGATTTAGAACCACACACACCTAATTTTCAAAATTGTTCTTTTTAAAATTTAATTGGATTTCTTTAGGGAAAATTAAAATGTTAATGAACGTTATCATCATATTTGAAGAATTAACATTGAATGATATTTTCTCCCTTTGGGGAGTTATATCTTTCGTTGATAAATCTTTGGCTATGAACTTAATAATCACCCTTCTTAATTATCATAGCTGGATATTTAGTTGAATCTCATTTTGACCCATCGAGCCATACGAAGTTTTCTTTTAAATTCGATCACAATATTCAAGATGAGATTCACAATTCTAAATTTGAATCCCATCCTGAAATTTTATTTCCACCTTTTGAGGTGATACTTTTTTCTAATGGGATAATTTGATTTTAGAATTAGAATTCAACTTTAATCTTAAAATTCTTAAAAAAATTGATCTTTTTCAAAGCCTGCTTTCAAAATTCCACGAACACCAATTATCTATGACTCTCCCTTCCAATACTCCTAATAGAGGTAGAAAACCCTCCATGGATCACATTTCTACTCAGTTCCATGCTAAAAGTAGGAGCAGAGCTCCTCCTCCCTGAGCCCAAAACCCCCTTTCCTACTCACATCCTCAGCAGTAACCACCTCAAAATTCTTCTCACACTTAGCCACCATAAAATACTCCCCATATTTAGTCCACATCTCAGCCACAAAAATCACCCACTCAAAACCCTCTGCAGTAGAATGTCCCTCAATCCATTGGATCTTTGGTAGATAAGCCAACTTCAACTATATCTCCTTCTTCTAACAATTCAAAAGGAGGCATCGGTGTGATTGATCCCAAAAATCCACCCTCAACAAAAACTATCCCAACCCCCCTCCACATAGGCCCTTACAAACCCCACAGAACATTCTCCTCCACCCAAAATTATCTCCAGCATGACATAACCTTCCATTGTCATTCCCCCTTCTAATCACATCCTCAACCTCAACTCACCAAGTGAAGAAGTGGTAGTGACGTCTATAAGTCACAATGTTTATGATGCATGCCTGCCCAATATAATTTCTCCAAATAAATATGATGTGCTGAATGATTCCCAATCCAAAACCAACTCTTTGGATGATTCTTTGGTTGATAAGAGCATCTCTAATAAGTCCACTTCAGATCATACCTCTACAAATCCCCCAGCAAACTCATTCCCTCCACCTCTCACCAAAAAAACCCTAGATCAAAGCACACGCGAAAGGCCTCCTCTTCCTCCATAAAAACCTAATGATTTTTCCCTTTATTGCCTCTTGGAATATTAGGGGGCTTAATGACCCCTACAAGGTTTTTACTTGTAAGCAATTGGTTAAAGCTCATAAGCTTGATATATTGTGTCTTATAGAAAATAGAATTCAAAAAAAATGTTATGTTTGATCCCTGGTTTCTCTCCTCGCATTCAGTTTTTGATTGTGAAGGTAGTGTTAACAATTTTGAGATTGCAACTACTGGTAGAATCTGGATCAAATGGTCCACCAGCAAAGTTTAGTTTACTCCTTTATTCACCTCGGCTCAAATGATTAGTGGTTGGGTTAAATATGGTCATTCTGCATCTTTCCTCTTATCGGTCATTTATGCATCTAACTTTATTGAGGAGAGATCTAGCCTTTGGCATCAAATCCACAATAATGTCCCGTCTTCCCCCACGCCTTGGATAGTTTTGGGATATTTCAATTTCTCCATATTTCTGAATGAAAAGGTCGGTAGAGTGGGTCTACATTATAGTAGGCTTAGAGATTTCAACTATCTCATTTTTTATATATAGCTTAAAGATATTGATTCCACTGGGCATTTTTTTACATGGTTCAACCAGCAAACTGAAAATCCAATTCACATAAAATTGGACAGAGTTCTTGTCAATGATGATTGGCTATCTAGATATCCATCCTCCTTCTAGTTAGTTGGTAAACCCACTTGCTTGGATCATTCGCCTCTTATCCTCAAAGATGGTTTATCTTCCAATAAGCTAAGGTGTTTCCAATTTAAAAACTTCTTGACGATGAAAGATGAATATTGGAACATTCTCCTCAATGTTTTCATAGAGCCTTTTATGGGCAATCCTATCCTGGATTTTTGTCATAAGCTTGTGAGAGTTAAGAATGGTATTAAATCTAAAGATTGTGCATCCTCAAATATTTTGAAGTTTCCTTAAAGAAACTTTATGAAAGGTAAAATCTGTGTTTATCTCTCTTAGAAGGTGATCCCACTAATGTCTAATTGAATGCTGACCTCAAAATTATCAATAGTGAAATTACACTTTTTACTACTTCCTGGTCCTCTTGGCTTATTCAAAGAGCTAAGGCAAAATGGTTAAAGCATGGGGAAGATGACCTCAAATTCCTTTATTCCAAAATTAGATTAAGGATTAACTTTAATGGGGCTTCTATTATGTCTACTTTGGAAGGTTATCTTGTTAAACATAATAATATTAGTTATGTTATTATTCAGCATTTTCAAAGCCTTAATAACCTGTCGCCTCCTCCTAATCCTGATATCTCCCTTTTTTCGACTAGTTCTGTTATCCCTCCCCATATGGTTACCTTACTCTCCAGCCCTATTTCCAAAGATGAGAATAAAAAGGTTGTATTTTTAGGTGCTTCTTTGTCTTCTCCTAGGCTAGATGGTTTAAATTTCCATTTCTATAAATCGGGTTGGCACATCCTAGGGCCTGCTTTATGCAAAGATGTTAAATCTTTTTTTTTTTTGAAAAAAGTTATATGCTTAATAGGGTAAAGGCCACAGCCATTACTCTCTTACCAAAATCCCCTCACTCCACTATTTTTTATTTCAGGTTGATTTCTTTATGCAACACCCTTTATAAGATCATTGTCAAAATCTTCGCCACTCGACTTAAATATATTATGCCACTTATTATCAATCAATCTCAACCTGGTTTCATTAATAAAAGAGTGGTCACTGATAACATTATCCTTGCGGTAGAGCTGTTGAGATACTGTCAAAAGTATTCTAGAGGGAATTTCATGTGTGCTAAGCTTGATATTAAGAAAGCTTTCGATTCGATGTCTAGAGACTTCTTATTTAGTATAATGGCTTAGAAGGGTTTCCCTCCTATCTTTATTGGATGGGTTCATGCTTGTATCTTTGATGTTCACTTTTCGGTGTGTTTGGATGACAGTTTGGAAGGATATTTTAGCTATGGAGCTGGTTTCAGGCAGGGCTGTCCCTTAAGCCCGTATTTATTTTGTATTGTCATAGATGCCCTTTCTGGCTTATTAGATTCCCCTGCTATTGTGAGAGGTTTTGAGGCTATTGAATTTAATAATTGGCATATCTCCCATCTTCTTTATGCTGATGATCTTCTCATCTTTGGTAAAGCTTCTATGCATAATGGTTTAGCCCTGGGCATGTGGTTAACCCCCATAAAAGCAGCTTTATTCTCCACCCTTATAATCCCCTTGCCAATGATATTTGTGCTTCCCTTAACATTCCCTCTTTTTTCTCCTCGGTCACCTATTTGGGGTTGCCTATCTCCATTAAGAGAGTCCTTGCGGACTTTTCTCCTCTTTGGATGTTATTACTAACAAGCTTTTTGGTTGGAAAGAGAAATCTTTTTCTTTTGTAGGTAGGCTTCAATACCTTAAATTTACTATTTGGAACATTATAGCAAATTGGATTCGGGGATATATTATACCTAAATGCTATGACAAGCAAATAGAGAAACTATCTGCTTAAGTTTCTTTATTTTGGTGATATTGCTGCAAAGAAATTGCATATGGTCTCTTAGGGTAGCATGTGTAAACCAAAAAACAAAGGGGGTTTAGGAATCCCCGCTTTTAATGCACTTAGACATGCTGCTAATTGCTCTTTGTTCTTTATAATTTATAATTCTCCATCCTTACTTTCTGGCTGGATATTTAAATATTATTCTTCCCCTTAGAAGAGTCCTTCATCTGCTGCGTCCATTATGTGGAAAAGTATTTGTTCTACAGCTGCTAAAGAAAAAAAATAGCTTTGGTTTCAATGTCCTCCCATCTAGTTCTTTATCCCTGCATTGGAATCCTTGGTGTCACAGTTTATCTTTAAAAGAGCTCCCGGATGGTGATACTCTTACTTCCTGTTTCTCTCATGATGCCTGTCTTGGAGCTATTATTGATTCTAATGGTTGGAATCTTCCTGCTTCTTGTCCTAATCATATCAGAGATAAAATTAGGTCTATTTCCATAAATCCTGATGCCATTAAAGGTTGTTTAAATTGGGGTTCGGGTAATGTGATTGGATTTCATGCCTTTATTCAGGACCTTTACTAGGACGAAGAGGTTGTGCCTTGGTTTTCTATGGTCTGGCACAAACACTATGCTCTCAGATTTTTCATTTTTGATGCTCTCATTAAGCGGAATATTGTTGTTGACCCTTTTTGTTGTCTTTGCAAATCGAGTTCAGAAAGCTCTTCTCACCTCTTTTTTGAGTGTGACTTCTCCTTTTATATCATTTCTTCAATCTTGCCTAGGTTAAAGAATTTTCTCATGAGACCAAATCTTTATCAGCTGATGGAATTTGTTGCTGAGGGTGATCAGCAGCACAATACGCTGAATTTTTTGCTCCTGTGGTGTTTGGTTTACACTATTTGGAGATAGAGGAATGCTAGGAAATTTGCTGAGAGTACTAAAAGCCAATTCATTTTATGTGATATCATTAGGAAGGGGGTATATCTCAAGGCTTTGAAGTTGAAT
Organism: Dendrobium officinale; assembly: GCA_019514585.1. Classification (NCBI taxonomy): domain Eukaryota; kingdom Viridiplantae; phylum Streptophyta; class Magnoliopsida; order Asparagales; family Orchidaceae; genus Dendrobium; species Dendrobium officinale. The sequence goes on along the minus strand of CM033691.1, from coordinate 44,757,297 downwards.
ATTTGAGCATGGCTGGTCTACGGGGTTTTTCTTCTTTTGATGCTCTTGGCTCCTTTATCTCCTTTGCTGGTTTTGGTGTTTATGTTCGGGTTGCTATTTGGCTAGTCCAGAGTTGGTTTTTCACTGTTTTTTTTTTTTTTTTAAATTTGATGGGGCGTTGCTTTTGCGGTTTTCTGTTTTTGGTTTTGGCTATTGGATGAAGATTGGTATTAGAGGCAAGGATGATCAATTTTTAACTCCCTTCCCCAGGATGGCGACTCTCTGCAACATTACTCTTTTTTTATGACAATTCTCGCAACCGGGGAAATTTTTTCGGGGCGCTGGGTTGCAAATTTTATTAGTGAGCCTTTTTGACCTGTTACTTTTGCTACACATCTGCCACATCAATATAAAGAAAAATTAGATGTGATATCTGGAGAGAGATACGGATAACGATATAGAAACTTTGTGCAGCCTATACAACCATATCGTCTTGTGCTATTTTACAATAATTATGTGCGTGGCCGAGTTGGGTGATGGCCCAAACAGGCTATAATTTAAATATAAAAGCATTTAAGAAAGTTTGAATCTTTAGTTAATTATGTCATCACTGAATTATTTTATTTTATAATTTTTTTCCTAAAAGTTATAGTATAAGTGAGTCAAATATGCTTAGGAGTCAGATCGGTCTCAATTCGATAAGTGACTTATGAGCCAAACTAATAAGTCTAAGTTTAATCCGCTCTTACTCGACTTATTAGCTCTTGATGTTGCTCATTTAAAAAAAAATCAATATTAAATGCACTTAAATTTTGAATTTTAAGTGCAAAGTTATAAAAAAATTTAAAAAATATATCTCATTTTCCTATATTAAGATTTTTTTTAAAAATATTTTTTGTTTAATATCTCATTTTTTTATCATTTTATTATAATAATTACGTGAAGCACAATCATTTTCTCTCTTTCTTGATAAATAAGCTGGCCCAAACTCGATTAATTAATCAAGCTCAACCTGAAGTTATGACTAACTCTAGCTCGACTCTACTTATTTACACCTCTATTAAAAGTAATCCATATTTCGATCATCTTGTTCTTTACTTCCCTTAATTTTCTTTCTCCAACTTTTGCCACCTATATCACTGCTCGGATTATTCTAATTTTCTTAGAGAAAATTAGATCAACTAAGGATTCATTTGGGACAACTTTTTTATTGCTTCTTGAAACAGTTTTTTAGTTCAAAAATTAAAATTTTTTTAAACTAGAATGCTGCCTTAAGAAGTAGTAAGAAAGCCGTCCAAAATCAAACCCAATCAAAAGAAACAAAATCAAACCACAACAACATCAATCTTGTTGTTTACTATCGTTAATTTCCTTTCTCCAATTTTTGCCATCTATATATACTTCATTTGGGACGGCTTTTCTATTGATTCTTAAAGCAACTTTTTACTATAAAAATTTTAATTTTTTATTAGAAAGCTACTTTAAGTAGTAAGAAAGCCGTCTCAAAGGTAAACTCATATACACATCGCATACATAAAACTCAAATTCAAAACATCTTAATTAATAGTCTAAGCTCCTAACCAGCAAATAACTAAGTGAATTTAACCAACATGATTATGCATATCGGTTTACCTATGACGCCATCAAAAATTACATATTTGACCCCATGCATCACTTTCTCCTTGACTCAATCAGCGAAAATACAAAATAATGTAAATTAAAGATAATGCTCTTAAAAAATTAAATAAATAAAGATAATGCATATCTCTTTCTCTCTCTGGCATACTTTCGGCTGCTCTTAAAGCATTGTAGTGATCGTAGCCTGTCCGGCTCTTTTCCTGGTCACAATCCTCACCTTTCTCTAGCTAAATAATAAACAAGTTCGCTTTCATTTGGACATTTTCATAAATTAAGCTCATTTAATTAAGACTTGAAATTTGAAAATTTACATAAAATTGAATCAAATTAAAGTATGTAATGCATTTTTACCAACTTAGTAATAAGCCAAAGGCTATGAACCCAAATGAGTGAGGATCTAATTTGGGATGGCTGTAATTTTTTTTATGAAATGTGGTTATAAAACTACTAATAAGAAGATAAATTTTTTTTAAAGTTATTATATGTTAGAACAAAGATTGATTGAAAATAGTAGACAAGATGTATCAAAATAAAAATTATAATTGTAATCTAAAAAGCAAAATAGTAAAAGTTGTGCCAAATGAAGCTCGAATTTTTGATTGGGATATTGCATATAAAAGCTTGCATTTTACTGAATAAAAATTATTTCAATTATGATTGTATTTGCTTATAGTTTGACTTTAAGAAAACATATCAGATTAGAAGTAGGCAAAAACTAGGAGAATGGTTCCAGTTGTTTTAGACTAAGGCTTCGTTTGGGATGACTTTCTTATTGCTTCTTAAAACAACTTTTTAGTATAAAAAAATTAAGCTGTTTTAAGAAATAATGAAAAAGTCATCCCAAACGAAGCCTAGTTTAAAAACTAAAATTTTTATACTAAAAAACTGATTTAAGAAGCAATAAGAAAGTCGTCTCAAACGAAGCCTAAGGCTTCATTGGGACAACTTTTGACCAATATTTTTTCACTTGCTTCAAGAAATTTTTGTATTAGAAATTTGTTTTGCTTTTTAGATTGCAAACATAATTTTTGTTTAACTACTATTTTTTTGCTATTTAAAAAAAATTATATTAAAAAACTGCTTTCCACATAGCTTTAAAAAAATTATTTTCTCACAGCAGTTTTACAAAACAATAAAAAAATAGTCCTACAGGAAACCTAAGTTGATATTAATTTGCATGCTTTTGTGCCTAATCTAGTATCACATAAAAAATATGAAGATTCTTTTTGCACAAAGAATTGTATGTTCTAGTCATTTATAGAATAATTAATTCAAATAGTAAAATGTCAAGAAAAAGTAGAAACTTTTTAAACTCATACTATATGATTAATTATGCTAGATTGACATTTATAGTCCACATAAGTTTTATGAACTTAATTTGTTTGTTAGTCTTAGTGTTTTTGTTTATATAAGATCCTGATATCATTTTTCTAATTGTTGGTCTCTTTCTTGTTCTCTCCAATATATTCTCCCTCCTTCTCACAATATTTTCTCAAGCCATACATCTTTAAAATAGAAAAAAAAAATGAAATCCCTCTAAAAGAAATCGACAAAACTGTCTCCCCTTGACCTATTTTTGATCCCCCGGCTCTACCACCCTCTAAACTCCTTGGATTCCAACCACTAATCAAAATTTGACCTACATACATTGCATTATTATTTACAATCCATTTTATTCCTTACATCAATCTCTTGGCCCTCAATCAATATTTTCAAACTAATCAAATCAACCAAATCTAGGTTTCCTTAACCTTATTTTGACCATCTTCTATCCTTTGTCCTCCACACTACTTGGAATCTCATCAAACATTTCAAAACACATTCAATGACATTAGCTAAACCTCTATAATAGAATCCATTCTTAATCACCCACAGCAACAAATGGGAATATTAGATCCCCCTTCACTAGGCAACATATTTGTTCTCTAATCAGGAATATATATTTCAAAATCTTATACTACTGGCTATAAAATTTATCTTAAAATTTTAAGGTAAATTCATTCTATCAAATTATTTTCTTGGTAGTACAAATATCATCCCATATGATGATTGATAATTATTAGTTTGATAGTATGAAAATCAAGTGGATGTTTCAGTGAGTTCTTGCTTCACGCTACTTGCTAGCTTTTTTATTATAGTATCAACATTTATTTTTCTTATCAATTGAAGCAACATTTTACTTATTTTCCTTGTCAATCTTGTAATAAACATTTGGAAGCAGTTGATGAGAGCATGATTATAATATTACTAAATATACTTTAACGATTGTTTTAACCCTTAATAATTTAATCTTTGTTTGTAAACTTTTTTTTTAAAACTTTAAGCACTATAAGTAGGACTGTAAAATTGCATGTCAATGGAATGCAATATCAATAATTTTATTGTGAATTTTAAACCATTGTAGATTATTGTTAATGACGAAAATAGCTCGAAAAGTCTCCCAGTACCACTTTTATAGCCATTTTTTCCTTGATAGTGATGTAATCACAATAGCCATGCTCTGATATCAGAGATTTATGATTATCTATCACAACCTTTCCTTCCAGAAAAATAACAAGTATGCAAATTCATAGTGTATTATTCACTTCTTAGGAGTTCTATTTGAACTTTCAAGCCAAGTTTATATCTATGAATGACTAATACAATAATGAACATTATAATGATAAAAACATAACATGGTTAGTTTAACTAGATTATACACTCCAAATGGAGATTGAAAATTTTGATATTATAGGTGTATTCATATTAAACATTATTTTATTATATGTTATATTTTTATTACACATGATAATAAAAATAATAAAGAATATATCCTATTGAGCTAAGTTTTTCCACTATTAGGCTACACTTGTAGACTCAAATTCAATCATAGTTAGTTGAACCAACATTGGCCAAATATATGGTTTTCCTATGACTTAATCAATGAAATCTTTTAGTTAGCAACCATCTAAGAAAAGCACATCCATTAATTCAAAGCCATCTATCCAATAAAATTGGATTTAATTAATTTTAGGCTTAGTTTGGGACGACTTTCTTGCTGATTCTTAAAGCAGCTTTCTAGTTCAATAATTAAAATTTATGTACTAGAAAGCTGCTTTAAGAAGCAACAAGAAAACTGTCCCAAACAAAATCTAAGTTTATATTTTATTCAACAAGCGAAGGTTGAGAGTTTCAAAGTTGTGGAGATCACGATAGCCCTTCCAAGAAGCAATCTTCTAAGCAGGCAATCACAAGTCAAGTGAATACGATTTGACAAGAGATGCTTGAACAAACCAAATGCCGGAAGCTAGCACTTAAGAAAGGTTTTTCAAAAGAAATCACTACGTTTGATGATTAAATTAATGCTTTGTTTGGGACAGTTTTTTAGTTGCTTTCTAAAGCAGATTTCAATACAAAAATTTCTTAATATTTTTATATTGAAAAGTTGTTTTAAAAAGCAATAAAAAAATTGTCCCAAATGAAGCCTAAAAGTAGCTGAAACTATTTTGTGGGGATACAGACACCGTCCGGAGGTGAACCATAACGTGCCACATCAATCATTTGCTGTATACCGCGGCTGTGTACTGCTGTGTGTACCGAGTGACATTGTGTGTTCTGATTTGTCTCCGGATAGTCCGGTGTCCGCACATAATTATTTATTGAAAAATAGGTATGATGTTTAATGGAACAAGAAATAATTTATTTTCCTCATTATTTTAATTTTCAGTTAAAAATATTTTTAAAAACAAATAAAATAATTTAAAATGTATCAACTCACTAGATTTTGAGCTCTTTTTCAAACTTAAAAATTTAATTTAAATATAATTTTGCTATTAATATTACTTTCTCATATATAATTTAACAACAATAACAATAAGCCTTTATCACACAACGTCTGTCGATTGCATGAATCAGTTTTCTCCGTTATGTCCTAATAAGAATCAAATTCTCATTCAAATCTATTAAAAAATATTATTTATAATATTTTCTATCCCAGTCTTTTTAGGCCTATACCACTATCTATCTCAATATAAGCCTGTTCTAATACATCTACTCCCCTAATTGAGTCATTAGAAAGCTGACACTTTATATGACCAAATCTTCTAACGCGATTTCTTCTAATCTTATCTTCCACTAAAGCTACTCATTTGAAAATAAAAATAAATATTATATTATAAATCATATGTTATTTTAAAAATAGGAAATAAAATAATATATATTATTAAGAAAGTCATTCTCAATTTAAAATATAGAGTAATTTAATTACTGGTCAATCTTTTAGAATTGAGAGAATAATCTTTTCAGCATTAAAAAATTTACGTAAAAAATATTTTTGACAAATTATATCAGGATGATCTTTCACTAATGCTCTTTAAATAATATTGATATTAATATAATTTATGATATTTAATAAAAATATTGATCTTAGGTTTTATTAATATTAAAATATTCTTATACAAATTTTTATTCATTTCTTTTTCATAAATAGCATTGTTTAAATCATCAAGCAAGGCGTAATAAAATTTGACGAATGAGAGGTCATTTTCCTAAGGAATTTGATGAGTTGCAAATGGTCTTAGCCATCGTAGCAATAATCAAATTGGAAGTCTATTAAGGTTTTATTTGAGTCGGTTTTTTATTATTTTTTAAAATAATTTTTTAGTATAAATTTTTTTTTAATTATAAATTTTGATAATAGAAAGCTGCTTCAAAAAGCTATAAAAAAGTTGTCTCAAATGAAATCTAAGACTTCGTTTGGGACGATTTTTTTACTGCTTCTTAAAAAGAGTTTTAATAAAAAAATAAATTTTTTGTTAAAACCTTTCTTACTATTTATATATTAAGTTGTTGTAGAGAAATAATTTTTTTTTAAATTGTTGTAGAAAATTGCCTTCTAATACAAATAGTTTTTGAAAGAAGTAAAAAATAATAGTCAAATAAAAATTATAATTGTAATATGAAAAAATAAAACAACAAAAAAATTATCTTAAAAGAAGCCTAAAGAATAGCTGCTTTTATATCATGACCGAATCTCAAAGCTGATTTTATGGGCTTTTATAAATTTTTTAAAACTAACCTATTCGTGTTTGTACATATATTAATATTTCATATTATTTTGAAGGTTAATTAATATATTTCAAAATTTATTTAAATATACAAAATATAGTACTTACACTCAATTTATTTTAAAATTATTTAATTTTACTTAACTTTTATTCCATTAGATTCACTGTATTTTTTAAATGCTATTTAAGAAGTTATATGACCAATTTTTAATTAAAAAAAAATATCATGATTTTATTAGTTATTTTTATTAAAAGCTTGGTAGCTGATGCAGAATTACTTGAAGGATTTAGGCTAGAAGTTGCAGCCTCTTTGACTAACATTTTACAGTTTTTTTTAGACCATCTAAAAAAGTTTTTTTTTTTTTTTTTTTTTTTTTTTTTTTTTTTTTTTTTACAAAAAACAGATATATTAATAGTAGAAAGCGAGAGTTACAACAACAAAAGAGAAGAAACTAAAAAGAAAAAGGAAAATACAACAAAAAAGTGGGCTCAGTAAACGGCTGAGGCTTCCAGCGTCTCCGAAGCCTCGCATGGACCATCCAATAAGGTAACCATAGCGACTACCAACCGATCCCAAAAAATCACACCAAAGGTTGCCACCAGCAAAACGACAAAGACGCGAGCCCCAGCCAAATCATTGCCCTTCACCCATCGCACCGACAAAACGAAATCAATAAAGCACAGCAATCCCGAAAAGAAAAAAGGGGAAGATACATTATCTTCTACGTCGGCCTCGCCCACGAAACCTACCCCGAGAGGCAACCGATAAAGCAGGTCTAGCACAAACCAGAGTAAAATCGTTACCAGGGTCAGAACCCCCACAAATATTCGGAGAAGCCAAACCACATTATGAAAATTCGGATTCAAATTCACAATCCGACGAGCCATGCAACCAGTCAACATGGTTCCTAATATCCAAACAAGAATCATCACCCAAATGATTGACAATATTATGTGTTTCGATTAATGTAACCGGGACATTAACCAAAGTATTAGAACACACGAAGTTACCATTTAAATTTTCCAGCTGCACACACTCAACGTTGCTGTCCACCAACACAGCAGGAATACACGCATCCTCAGCCACAGAAATAGCACCTTCAGCCTCAACAACCGGCACAACACCTTCAATGTCTTCATTAATACGCAAATGCGTATCAAGCACACCCAAAACCGGCGAATGATCAGCTGACTCATCAAACACAGCCACATCAGAGCCATTAGCCATTTGATTACTCATATTAACATTAACCGCATTAATTAAGGGTCCCGAATCCAGTCCAACCTCAGACACAGATAAACCAACATCCCCGAAACCATTTAACGACACCAATGGCAACGGGGACCCAACAGCCACAGGAGAAGAATTAGGTAAAAGCACCGAACCAGACGAAACATCAACGGCATTGACCACAGTTAAATTTTCAACAATGGGCGAAATAACAGGGATATTCTGAGCTCCCAAAAGAACACCCCCACCTAAGGAAGAAGAAGGAACAGCATCCAAAACCGGACGGCAATTCCCCAAAGAGTGACCAATACATTTGCAAGCAGCACAAAAATTAGGAAAATCATCTAAAATAACTTCTTGGACATAACCCAAAGCATCCGAACCCAACCAAACTTGCTTAGGGTAGGATTTAGTTATGTCAAGTTCAACTAACACTCGCGCATTTGAAGGACGGGAGCCCGCGGACGTAGCTTCATCAATTTTCAAAGGTTTACCAAAGATCTCACCAAGCCTAAACAGAATACACGGGGAGAAAAAATGAGGATGAAGACGAGGAAAAGAAATCCAGATTGGGACAATGGGCGATTCAACACCGATATCTAAGCTAGGAGACCATTTAGTTAATTTCATATAGCAGTTGAAAACAAGGTAGGAACGGTGATAAAAAACCCTACAATAGTCGAGGTCGTTTGATAGCTTGATCAGAATATGAGAAATGTCTAACACAGTCACAGAAACTTCACCATTGAGCTTCAAATTGAAAAAAAAATTTACGAATAGCTTTAAGAGGGGGTCGCTTAGAAGGGAAAAAACCAACTAGCAAAAATTGAAAAGGGGTAGCCAGTGCATTGATTTCCTGGTCGGAAATCCAAAGAGACGATAACCCCCGAAACGTGGACTTTCGCAAATCTGGAAAAATAGGTTTAGCACCAGCCAAAGCCTCAAGAAACGAACGGGAATGAGAAACCCCACCAAAAAAACCAGGGTCCTTAAGCTTACTCGGAGCCATGCCGGCACCACCGGCAAAAACAGAGAAAAACCACCAAAAAATTCTCCAAAACAGAAGATGAGACAAGGAAATAAGAAAGCTTCCGTGAATCCAGAAGTTCGCCGGAGAAAAAATCCCCTGCGGGGGGGGGGAGAATCCCGAAGAAAGCAAACCCTAGCAGAGCGGCGCTGAAGGAGAAAGCTTCTACCCCTCTATCTAAAAAAAAAAAAATTTATGTATTTTCGATATATTTGGAGAGGCTATAAATATGAGATATTTTGGTTAATTAGAAGGAAAATGAAGAGCTTGCAACTCTTGACTGCAAGGTGGAGACAATAACAATAACCAACTATAAAAACTAAGGATGAGAAGACCTAATTTACCAATAGATAAAAGAAGCTTTGAAATGATGATGAACACTTCGAACTTTTTTCCAAAATTTTTGCAAAAGATCTCATAATGTAAGCTCGATCATTAGTTCATAATTTTTGTAATAGATTCTTTTCTTATGAATATCTTAGGCATATATATATATATATATATATATATATATATATATTAGTTGAGGTCTCAAAACGGGCCGACGGGACAGGTTTAGGTCGAACCCGAGTTGATCCAGGTCTCAAAACGGGCCTAAAGACAATAGTATTTTAAAACTTTTAGGGGGGCAATTGCCTAAAATCCCTTGTAATAACCCTTCTACACAATGTGTATAATTATTCTAGGGGGCAATCGCCTAAAGATCATAGTATTTTAATTTTTTTGCGGGTGGGGGTGGGGGGGGGGGGGGGGGGGGGGGGGGGGGGGGGAGGCAATTGCCTAAAGATTACTATAATAAAGAATAAAAAAAATGAAAATGAATAAATTACCTAAAAATTCATTAAATAAGCAAATTTTTAATTTTTTTTTTAGGGGGGAGGAATTGAACACCACAATATTTTACAAGTCTATTTAAAGGATTTGTTGATTTTTTTCAAATCATTTTACAAGTCTATGAATATGTTCAAGACTTCATTTGTAACAATTTTTTTATTGCTTTTTAAAATAATCTTGAAAAGTAATAAGAAAATCATCACAAATAAAACCTAAATTAATAATCTGTTTCACTTGTTCACTTCCACAATATAGTTAAAAAAAATGTAATGAAAATTACTGATATATATATATATAAAGCTTGCCTTTCCGTCAAAACTTCTCCAAATTTTAGGATTGAATTTTAAAATCGTGTGAGAACTAAACATGCTAAAGCCCAATTTTATGCACTTAATTGCTTTAAAATGTGATGAATATTAATGTATAGTGGATAAGAGAAAAATCTTATATTCCAAATTGCATTTATTATTATAAAAATGTCAGGTAATCTTTTTTTTTTTGGGCAAGAAATAAATTAAAATTCTTAAAATTAAAGGAGTGCTTAGCGTTGAGGCGTTGCTCAAGGAACGCCACAATATAGATCGAGCGCCGCAACGTTAAATCTCTCCATTGTCACTGTGGATGATAGTTAGAAATGATTAAATTGACAAATGATTTTCCTGTAGTGCTTGAAGAACAAAACCTAGGACGTAACACTCAAATCATTGGCTTAGTAGTGGATGTCATTTTTTTCACTGGGAAAGATGCATAATATTTATAATTCTTTGGTAATTAAGGGTCAAGATACTTATCATTTTTAAGGATCCGCTTCTCAATTTTTATAGAGAGAAATGGGAGAGAGAAAGTGGAGAGAGAGAGTGAGCAAGATATAGAAAAAAGAGAGGGATAAATAGGAAGAAAGATAGTGATTTAGCTACAAAGAGAAAGATAGAGAAAGAGAATGAGAGGGAGATAAAGTGAGAGAAGAGGTAGCGACCAAGCGAAAGTGATAGAGAGTATGAGCTAGAAGAAAGAGAAATAGAGAATGTAAACAAGAGAGGAAAATATAGAGAAAGAGAGATTGTGTGTGTTAGAGCTAGAGAGAGAAATTGAGAGAAAAATAGTGTAAGGGAGAAGGACAATAAGAGAGGAGGGAGAAGGTTGCAGCAAAGTCAGCTCTAAAGGAGAAAGTTGTTAACAAGATTGTTGCCAAAGGTGGGTTTGGAGGAGGAATTTTGCAACAATATCTAACTTTAAATGATAAGTCTCACGAACTCACTTTCTCCTTCACATGTCATTAGTCTCGGTGATGCCTTCACAAACAAGCTCATGGTGGGACTTCTCACTTATAGACTAGTTGTCTTGTTGATGCTGATGCGAAGCATTTTAGCTTAAAATATTTCTTAGGTTATTTTATTTAGTTTGTTACCAGATTCGAAAATCTTTTAGGATTCTCTAGATTTTACCTACTTGAGTATTATATATATGAAATATATAAGAGGAATGGAGGAAATTGATGAATATTAATTCTTTTTGAAGCTTAGTGCTTGTATTTGTTCCCTGGATTGGGATTTCCTTCTTACATGTCTTATTCTTCTGCCGATCCACTACATCAGATACCCTCTCCAGTGGGCTTGCAAAGCAACTTCCTCGCTTCATAGTTGCCAAAGGTTTCAAGAATTTGGATAGCAATAGAGAGGAGGAGAATGACAGGGCGTAAAAGTGATTTCTAGAAAGAGAGGTATAGAGGATGCACAAAAGAGCCTTGTTAATGTTTTAAGATTTTTTTCATTCAACAAAAGTGCTGAATGGCTCTCAAAATTGTACTTAGGTGAGGCACATATACTGGGCAAAGTGGGACATATCAAGTGGGGAATTACTATAAGCTTTTGTTGAAGGAGATATGATACGTCATCAAAAAATTATCTTGGTCGGGCACAAATCTTGATGCAAAATCAAGTTGGAAACTTTCAAAATTAACATTGGGACTATCCGAACTCCTATTTCAGCAAACATATATTCAAATTGAATGTCTCAGAAATATAAACCCAACGACACCAAATTCGACTCAATCCGAGCCCAAATGAGTCCAAATAAAGGACCTGAAGCGCTATTGGAAGGTTTGAACCACAATTTGGGTTACCAAATGGTTTCCAAACATAACATGCTTATAACCGAATCAATCGAATCGACAAGACAAATCTAGTGAGCCTAAGATCACCAAATTCTGACATCATTAAGACCCTCAAATATCTGACGAACGGTCCACGATCAAGGGAACATCGGCCGTCCAACCAACCACTCCCCATTTACCCTTGATCTCTCACCTATTTACAGGCCATGACACTCCAAAAATCTATAAATAAACCTTTTATTTTTCTTAAAAAAGGGATCAGAGCAAGAAGAGAAGAAGGAAGAAGAGAAAGAAGAGAAAGAAGAAGCTCCTCCTCAACCATTGCCTGATGTCATTGCTCCGTCGAACCACCACTTGAGGCCCTCACCTCTATCGGACCACCGCCTGACTTCATTGCTCCACTGGACCACCACTTAAAGCCCCGAGCTCTGTCGAACCACCACTTAAGGCTCTCACCTCCGTTGAACCACCGCTTGACGTCGTTGCTCCGCTGGACCACCACTTGAGACCCTGAGCTCTACCAGACCATTACTGGAGGCCCTCACCTCTGCTGTACCATCGCCTGACGTATTTGTTCCACAGGACCACCACGTGAGGCCCTCACCTCTGCTGGACCTCCGCTTGACATTGTTGCTCAGCCGGACCACCACTTTAGGCCATGAGCTATGTCGAACCACCACTTGAGGCCCATACTTCTGCCGGACAACCACTTGAGGCTCGAACTTCTATCAGACCACCACCTGAGGCCCGAATTTTTATCAGACCTTTCTCTCCTGCCAACAATGATCTTTCAGACCCCTGTCTCCTGCTAAATACGATCCTTCTGACCTCTATCACCTACTATGATCCTTCTTACCTCCATCAACAAACAACGTTCTTTCTAACTCTTGTCTCCTGCTGACTACAGTCCTTCCAACATCCATCATCTACTATGGTCCTTTAAACAAACATCACCAGAAAATAGTCTTTTCAATCCCGGTCTCCTACCAACTACAGTCTTTCGGACCTCTCTCTCCTACTGACTATAGTCCTTCCAACCTTAATCACCTACTATGGTCTTTCCTACCTCTATCCTATCAACTATGGTCATGCCGACCAAACAAACATGTCTATATTATAACTCCCATCATATAATGCGCTCTATATGATGTATATTTGTACCATCAAGCCAAGGCCTTCTCCCAAGGAAGGGCCTCATTTGTAATCGACTGCAAATACTAGTGGATTCATTCAAACTGGGCAAGGCCCTGTGGTTTTTTCTCCTTTTTAGGGGTTTTCACATAAAAACTCTTGTGTATCTTATGAACGCAACACATACTCTCTCTCTCTCTCTCTTATCTGATTGTGTGTTGGATCTTCATACAACATTAAGACGTTAAACAATATATTTCTCTACCACCACAAATATCCCAGGACGTAATAGTTTGGCGCCGTCTATGGGAACTTAGTTCCTGACTGGGGGCAATTTTTGCTCTAACCTCAAAAGGTCGTTCATGTTAACTTCTCGACTTCAACTATTGTTGCATCAATTTCATGGGAATTAGATCTAGACTGGGTGAAACTTTGACTCTAACTGTGGTCAAGAAGATCCCTTCAATGCTTTCAATATCAAGATGAAATTTTAGGAAAATCCAAGCAAATGCAAGGATACTTCCAATCAATTTAAACTCGCATATAGTCTCATACTGAATTTTCTTATTGGGCAAGGTCTTAATCTCGACCTCAAAATGGCAGTAACCGTCTAAAGATAGACCCTTCTTTACCTTTTATTCGAGATTCACACGGCATTCGCCCCTCCCTATCAAAGGAAAAATTAATCCTAGGGGGATTCGATTTGACATTTTCTACATAGGTTAACTTCATTGAGCAAGGCTCTGACATACAACCTCGGATAGGTTTTACATCCTTGGTGGACTATCTTGACCTCTTCAACACAAGTTTACCTCATCGAGCAAGGCTCTGAAATACAACCTCAGATAGGTCTTACATCCTTGGTGGATTATCTTGACCTCTTTCACATAGGTTAACGTCAAAGAGCAAAGGTCTGACGTAAAACCTCTTATATGTCTTACATCTTGGGTGGATCCTTTTTACCTCTTCCATACAGGTTAACGTCATCAAGCAAAGCTTTGACATATAATCTCAGATAGGTCTTACATCCTTAGTGGATTATCTCGACCTCTTCCACATAGGTTAATGTCATCGAGCAAGGCTCTGGCATACAACCTTAGATAGGTCTTACATCCTTAGTTGATTATCTTGACCTCTTCCATACAGGTTAATGTCATTGACAAAGGCTCTGACATAGAACCTTGGATATGTCTTATATCCTTAGTGGATACATTTAATCTCTTTCATACAGGTTAATGTCATCGAGCAAAGGTTTTGACATGCAACCTCGGATAAGTTTTACATCCTTAGTTAATGTCGCTAGAATATCGACGATGGACTTTCGTCGGACTTCTACCCATGCACCATACTTCTACCTGGTGTCAAACCTCTGGCCCCAGACTCTCGTCGAATTTCTTCCTAACTTCAGCTTATACCCATCATCAGACTACTGTTCTTCTTCAAGTATTCATCAAGCTTCTACCCAATGTTGAATTTCAACCTATCGTTGGTCTTCTTCCCGATGCCATACTTCTACCTGATATCGTACACCAACCCTACGACGGACTCCTGCCCGTTAAGGGATTATCTTCGGTCCACTACCCGATGATGTACTTCTAGTCGATGCTAGAATCCTGCTCGTCGTCAAACTTTCAATGGGCTTCTACCCAATTTCGAACTCTTGCCTATCACTGGACTTTTATTGGGCTTCTACCTCCAAATTTTTACTCATCATTGGACTAATACACGTTGACGGACTTCCGACGTCGTACTTCTACCCAACGCCAAAATTCCACTAGTCATCGGACTACTATCCCTAGCCAGACTTCTGCCCACCGTCAAACTTTCATAGGACTCCTTCCTATTGACGGGCATTCATCAGGCTTCTTCCCGATGATGAATTTCTACCCATCGTTATAATTCCCCTCGACGTCAGAATTCAACTAGATGTTGAATTTATGCACATCGTCTGACTTCTACACGACGCCAAATTTCCACCCTTCATCGGACTTTTGTCCATCGTTAAACTCCTACTCGATGTCGTATTTCTACCCAACACTGGATTTCTGCCCATCAATAATCTTTTCAACCTCCCTCCTTACAATGATCTCTCCGACCTCCATCTCCGACCAACTACATATATGAATCCCTCTTGGTCATGAGATTCCTCGAAGAAGAATGACCACTCGTTATACCCTCTGTATAGGGAGGGAGCCTACAGTCAGATAAGGGATGCCACCTATCCCAAAGCAGGGGAAAGTTTTTCGTATAGGAAGAGGGCAGAAGGAAGGAAGAGATGAGGGGGGGATCACCTTCTTGCAAAGAGAGGGACCTTAATCCTGGATGATGAATATCACTCGTACTGTCACGACCCAACCCGACCGGGACGATTCGCATCACGTCGAGTCGCAACGGATAAATTCAGGATCTAGCTTTGGAATTTGGTTTCAAACTTTCTTTCGAATAATCATACAAAAAACACATAGATACTATAAAATTCCAATATACATAAATTCATCTAACATTTTCTTTCTTGTCATTCTTCAAAATAATCATGTACATTACAGTGCATGGCTCTAAGCAGAAAGTAAAGAACAGAAATCAGAATATCAGACTGAGGTCAGATATTCATACAGAACAGAAATTAAACAGAATACATATATTCGTTCAGAGCAAATGAAGTAACATAGACAAAAGAACTGAATCAAATTTACATCACAGAATTATTCAAATCAGAATTCAATCAAAGTTCAGAACAGATTTCAAAAAATATTCAAATCACATTTCATCACAGATTTCCCTGACCCAGAAAAAATCTCAAAGGATTATGGCCCCTTTTCCCTCCCTTCCTTGATATAGACAGAATTTCAAAGGATTATGGCCTCTTATACCTCCCTTTGTGCTTACAGCACCAGAACATATTAGATATACAGAATTTTTAGATCAGACTTTATTTTCAGATTCCCAGACCCTGATAGAATCTCAACGGATTCTGGCCCCTTATGCCTCCCTTCCCTGACACAGACAGAATTTCAAAGGATTCTGGCCCCTTATAACGCTCTTCTGACATAATTAAAACACATCAAATTTAGAAAAATCAGATTACATTAGAAAAATTGTCAGCGGCATAACGATAGTCCACAGAAATTTCAACATATCAAATTCACAATTTTAGAAAATTACCAAATTACCACAGATAGTGTAAAACATCATTTTAAGACTTTCATTGTACTGAAACAATATTTTTCAACATCCAAATAAATTTCTATCAGATAAAAACTCCGCAGAATTCACAATACCCGTTGAAAATCTTCTAGAAAATACTCAAAATGTGCAAAATCATAATTTCTAAAACATACCAAAAGTTACACGAAAAAAGTTTTACCGGTATGAATTTACCCCAGATTTTTGCTAACAGAAAACGAATTTTAAACAGAAAATCCATCAAAAATCACATTTCTGAAAATTGAGAATGGCATAATGTACCTTGCCTCGAGTAGATCAACTTTCCCAACTACGGTGACGGATGAAAACGGACCAAAGTCACCCTAAACGTGGATTTCTTCTTCTTTCCTTCATTTTTCTCTCTCCTGTCCTTTTTCTCTTTCTTCAAAATGCCACCATTCAGATAATTATAAAACAGGATCGTCCAGGATGATGCACGATCGTCTCGGGATGATCTCCTCACTAGAAAAATTTCGTACATACGAAAATTAATTCCAATTCTTTCGTCCATAGACGAGTTGCTCTCTGGAAAAATTTTGTACGGGCGAACCTACCTTCATCCTAGGATGAATCTCTATGTCACCAATTTATAACTGATAGTTCCGGACGATTCCACTTCGTCCGAATGAACCTGGAAGGAAAACAAAAGAAAATTGGCTTTCACAATCTCCCCACCTTCAGAACAATGTCGTCCTCGACATTTCCAAAGCAAAACTGAGTTAGAACATATTCGGATATAATTGTCTCATATCCGACTCCTTCTTCCAAGTAGCCTCTCTTGTTGTTCTATGTTTTCACTGAACCTTAACCATCGGAATATGTTTACTTCTTAACTTTCTTATATCATTAGCCAAAATCTTTTCAGGCTCTGCTTTATACGGTAGATTCTCCTGAATCTCCACATCATCAATAGAAATTTTTTGTCCAGAATCAGATATCCACTTTCTCAAAGAGGATACGTGAAACACGTTATGTATATCAAATCTGATCAGGCAATAACAACCTGTAAGAAGAATTACCAATCCTTTTGATGATCTCAAAAGATCTGACATACCTTGGACTGAGCTTGCTTACTCTTCCAAATCTGTTGACACCTTTCATCGGACTGACGTTGACATATACAAAGTCACCAATCTAAAATTCAACAAATCTACTCGATGCCAAATTTTCACCCTTCATCGGAATTTTGTCCATCGTTAAACTCCTACTCGATGTCGTATTTCTACCCAACATTGGATTTCTGCCAGTCAACAATCTTTTCAACCTCCCTCCATACAACGATTTCTCCAAATTCCATTGCCAACTAACTACATATATGAATCCCTCTTGGTCGCGGGATTCCTTGAAGAAGAATGGCTACTCGTTATACCCTCTGTATATGGAGGGACCTTACAGTCAGATAAGGGATGCCACCTATTCAAAAGCAGGGGAAAGTTTTTCGTATAGGAAGAGGGCAGAAGGAAGGAAGAGATGAGGGGTGGATCACCTTCTTGCAAAGAGAGGGACCTCGATCCTGGATGATGAATACCACTAATACAGGGCCGAGGGAAGGCCTTAATTGAAAAAATAAATGAATGGCAGATCATCTTCTTATAAAGAGAGGGGCCTTGAGCCTGGATGAGAGATACCACCCGTATAGGGCCAAGGGAAGGCCTCAATTGAAAAAAGAGATGAAGGGAAGAGCACCTTCTTACAAAGAGAGGGACCTTGAGCCTGGACGAGGGATACCACCCATACAGGGAAGAGGGAAAGCCTCAACTGAAAGAAAAGATGAAGGGTGAATCATCTTCTTGCAAAAAGAGGGGCCTTGAGCCTGGACAAGGGATACCACCCGTACATGGCCAAGGGAAGGCCTAAATTAAAAGAAGAGATGAAGGGGGATCACCTTCTTGCAAAGAGAGGGGCCTTAAGCCTGGATGAGGGATACCACCCGTACAGGGCCAAGGGAAGGCCTCAATTGAAAGAAGAGATAAAGGGTGAATCTCCTTCTTGCAAAGAGAGGGGCCTTGAGCCTGGATGAGGGATACCACTCATAGAGGGCCAAGGGAAGGCCTCAATTGTAAAAAGAGATGAAAGGCAGATCACCTTCTTGCAAAGAAAGGGGCCTCAAGCCTGGATGAGGGATACCACCCATATAAGGCCAAGGGAAGACCTCAATTTAAAGAATAAATGGAGATGGGGATATGCAAGAATTTCTTAACCCCAATGGGGGGTATTTATAGGCAAGAGGAGGAAGTTGGAGAAGTTATGGGAGTTATGGAAAAAAAGTGTTGAGTCTAGTGAATAGGTTGTTAAACCTAAGTTAGTGTCCCAAGGCTACCAAGAGGGGGGGGGGGGTGAATTGGTAGTTTAAAAAATTATCCCTCTTTTAAATGAGTTGAACCGAAAATAAACTTTAATGAATTTTTATAAAAAGATTTTTCAACCACAACTTTTTAAACAGAAAAATACATAAAATAAAAAGCAGTGAAATAAACGACATAAGATTTATAGTGGTTCGATCTAAACCAGACTACATCCACTCCTTAGAAGCACTCTCTGAGTATTGCACTAATACCAATAGTGTCTCTCCTTTTAAACCCAAAGCAAGGCGGAGAAGCCTTTACAAAACACTCTTTTCATCACTACCCGATACGGCAGAGAATCGTCGTCCTTTCACACTCTCCTAATATGGACAGAGAACACTTTGTCCTTTCACACTCTCCTAGTGTGGGCAGAGTACCCTTCGTCCTTTCACACTCTCCTAGTATGGGCAGAGAACCCTTCGTCCTTTCACACTCTCCTTGTGTGGGCAGAGAATCCTTCATCTGTTCACACTCTCCAAGTGTCGGCAGAGAACCGGATCTCCTTGACATATCTCTTCACAAGAAATCTAGAAGGAAGAAAGAAAAAGAGTGAACTAATCTCAAATCACAAGTAGGAAATCTTACCTTTGAACACCAAGCGAAGCTTTCACGCTCTAGTGGTAGAAATCCTTCTTTGAATGCTCTCTCTAACACTCTCCTTTACTCTTCTTCCAATACGCATGTAGATTAATAAGCAAAAAGATTGGGTGGCAGTCTAATTTGGACTATATATACAAAAGACAAGAAAAACTGCCCAAAAACTGCAAGTTTTAAATTCTATACAGAGGGGATCGTCCCGTACGATCGTGGATCGTCCCGAATGATTTTACTTAAAGTGTCAAAAACGATCCTAATGTATATTGGTACGAACTATGTTCGTACGCGCTCATCATCCCGCACGAACTAGGTTCGTCCGGTACGAAATAGTTATTTCATAGATCGGTTCCCAAAATTTTGCAGGACTTAACCAACTGTGCTAAGTCGGTTCAGTTCATCCTGGGACGAATGTGTTTTATCCTGGGACAATTTTATACAGAGAGTTTCCTCCAGGGATGAAGGTTCATTTCGTCCTGTACGATCTCAAACAGAGAGTTTCGTCCAGGTACGAACCATGCTTTTCGTCTGGCCGAATAGTGCAAGGTGAGAATCCAGAGACGTTCGTCCCGGGACGAATATAAAAATCATCCTGGACGATTAGGACATAGAAAATTTTTCTCCCAGCCTGTTCGATCCATTGCTCTTCCTAGGTGTTAAATTACATGATCGTTCCGTACGAACTAGATTCGTCCCGTACGATCAATTCATAAAAATTGTTCCCCCAATAGTGTATGTTATAATTTTTCACTCAATTACAATCAATCCCTCTCATTTCAAAACTTATAATTTACAAATGAATATTTGATAATTTTGATTTGAAGTCTTCATCGCTTGGAGTTGGTTTTCCTGAAATGTTAGTACACACTAGAGCGAAAATAAATCTTCCAAAAAGTGTTAGGAGATATATAAAATAATAATATTTGAAATCTTTAAAATAATACAAGTTGCAAGAATGTAAAACATACAAATAACAACTCTCTCTACAATCTCTCCCTTTTTTGATGATGGCAAAACAATTATTTTTTGTAGGATTTCAAATTCTAAGAATCTCCTAAATTCCCCCTGAATTGATGAATACATGAAAAATAAGGAGGCATAAATAATTTTTTTTTAATTTTAAACAAAACACACAACTACAATAATGACAAACAAAAAAGGATTATCAAGACTATAAAAAATGACCATAAAAAACAAATAAAAAATAAATAATAATGACAAACACAAAAGGACTATCAAGACTATCAAAAATGACTATAAAAAATAAATCAAAAACAAAACAAACAAATAATTTCTCCCCCTTTTTAACAAGAGCAAAAAGTAAAGAAGAAAAGAAGGCTAGAAATGTAAGCAGAAGTATGAAATTCATTTGATATTTTAATCTTGAAAGTGATTGAAATAAGGTATGCAAATAAAATCAAAACATTAGAAAAATCATAAAAAATTCATATAATTTAAAAAGTGATATAACATAGAGAATAAAAAGAATTTATCAAAGACATGTGTCAATTTAGACATTAAGATAAAGAAAATCGTTGTAGGATGAATAAAAAATTTTATATTTCAAATTTCAAAGTCAATTATAAATGAGCATAAGATCAATTTGAATTAAGAGATTAAAAGAGTCCAAAAAGAAGTAATTACCACATGTGGCGCTTTGTGCATCTTTTTCAATTTTTAAGGCACATTTTTGTGCATCTTTTTACTTTGGGCTTATTTTGTGCCTCTTTTTGTCATTGTAATTTTTTTTTTGCATATTCCTTTTGATTTTTGTACATTTGTACAATTTTTAAGAGTAATTGAATTCTTTCTAAAATCAATAATCTAAAATTTCAAATTTTTCTAAGTGCATAAATACTATTTGAAAAGAGAAATTCAAAATAAGAAAACATCTAAATTACAATAATAATATTAAAGATAATGTAGTCTACATAAGAGACATGGAATTGAAAATTCTAATAATATCAAGTTATAAGCATCTCTTAAATTTAGAATAATTATATTTTCTAATGAAATTAATTTTAATTTACAAATTAGAATAAAGCACTATTAAGATTAAAAAAAATATATCATAAAATCTAACACATATTTCTAAAATATTAAACAACAAAAAATTGGAATATATATTGATATCGAATGAAGCTATTACAATTTGAAGTTCAAGATATCAATAATAATACAATTAAAACAAGAAAAATACAACAATCTAAAGGAAATCACTAACACATTAACTACAAAGAAATACTGAACAAACATTACAATCATTCAGATGGACCCTGATCTGGAGGAGGTGATGCTACACCAAAGAAGTTGAAGTAATTACTCATCATAAACATGTTGGAATTAATGGCATTTATCTGATCACGCATAAATTCTATATCTTGATTGTGCTGAATATCCTGCTACTACAAATGAGTTTCAATTTGATCAAAATGAGCCTCTGAATTGTCAAATCTTTGAACCAAATCCTGATAATTTGGTTCAACAGCATGTGAAGGTTCAGCTTCTTCTTTTATTTCACTCAGAACGACATGAGTTTTGCTGGGCTCATCCTTATTGAAGATAGCCCTAAATGATGCGTCGTTGTAGTAGAGTGGTTCTTCAAAGTCTTGTTCTGGATGAATTAAATCATACTTCTTTTTCAAAATATAGGCAATAAGATGTCCTAAGGCTATGTTCTTCTTTCTTTTATGATCAACATGACCAATTTCAGATAGACCATAAATGTAGTCAATTAGGAGTTGGGCCTCATCTATAGGTTATCTTATCATTATCATGTAGGTAACAGTAGAAAGAAGAGGAGTGATGTTGACTATATCACCAGCTTTAGGTATAATGGAAGTTCTTAGTACGTGCTAGATGATACGGGCATCACGCACTAAAGTTGATACTTTAGGTAAATGATCCTTAACTCTTATTCCTCTAATCACATGATTAACTCCAGTCCAATCAAAACTTGTGGTGGTTAAGGTGTGTGCTCTTAAGCATTCAATCCTTAAGTTTAGGAAGATACCAAAGTCAGCCTTGGTGATTTCAATTTTCTTTTTGAAAACAAAAGAACTGATGACAGAATGGTCGGAGTTGAATGACATGTTTGACAAAAAATAGTGAAAGGTTTCTCTATTGTAGAAGTGTACTAAAGCGAGGATTAAACAAAATTGAGTAGAGGAAAACAAGTGCATTACCTTAAAGGTTAATTTATCATGTAGGAGAACTCTAGATGGGGTGATTTTCGCAGAGACAAACCTAGCAAAGGATTTTTCATTGGCTCTAGATAGGAAGTTTTCAGATGTATATCTTGGTGGACCCTTAGCCAAGGTCTTTTGGCGCTTGCTAGAACTTGCCATTGAAAGATCTGAAGAGAAGAAAGGTTTGAAACAGATGTGTGAAAGTGACTATTCAGTAAAAATTGCCGTCAATTTAAAGAAAAATGACTGTTCGTACCAGACAAAAATTTTATTCGTCCCGTACGAATTCGATTCGTCCCATACAAAAATATTTTGTATGGATGAACGAATGAGTTTAAAAAATAATGGTTTTTTTCGTAAACACACAATTTACGAAGCGTCCTTTCGTACAGGCTTTTGACCAAAACGAACGTACAGACGAACACGTGTTCGTCCGGACGATCAGAAATTTAATTCGTTTTAATGACAGTTGAAAACCATCCCCCACCATGAACCGACTTCTGTTCGTCTGGACAAACCAAAGGTTCGTACGGATGAATATTGTAATAAAAATGACCTTATCCATTCAACTGTTTTATACATTCATCCTGACGTTAAAAAAATTCGTCCTTGACGATATACGATCGTATAGACGAAAATATAATTTTAAAACTGATTAACTTATGCACAGGGTTACACACTGCACAAATCATCCCGTACAAAAAAATTTCTTCCTGGAGTATGATGACCAAAAATTTCATTTTAACAGTCAAAAAACAAAAAAATAAATAAAAACAAACAAGACAATTCTTAAACACAGGCTTTGAAGAAGAAAATATCACAAAAACAAACTAAAAAATACAATGAACATAAAAAATATCAATGTTGCAGAAAATATTTTTATCTAAGCATTTAAATCAATCACTCCAAGCTTAGTTCTTATTGTACTGAAAGTATCAAAGGCTAAAGGTTTGTAAAAATATTCACAAGTTGATTTTCTGTTGAAACATGGGTAAGTTCAATTTTTCCATTGGATACATGGTCTCTTACGAAATGATGTCTTATATCAATGTGTTTGGTTCTTGAATATTGAATAGGATTTTTTAAAATGCAGATAGCACTAATATTATCACAATAAATTGGTATAGTGCCTATAGTTAATCCTAAATCAATCAACTGTTGTTTTAACCAAAGTACTTGTGCCACACAACTTCCTAGTGCAATGTATTCTGCTTCTGCAGTAGATAGGGACACTGAATTTTATTTTTTACTAGACCATGAAACTAATGAATTGACATGTTCCAGAAGTGCTTTTCCTATCCACCCTATAGCCGGCAAAATCAGAGTCTGAATAACCAATAATTTCAAACGAAGAGCTAAATTTTGGATACCAAATTCCTAAGTTCTGAGTTCCTAATAAGTATCTTAAAATCCTTTTCACTGCTGTCAAATGTGATTCTTTTGAATCAGATTGAAATCTAGCACACAAGCAAACACTAAACATGATATACGGTCGGCTAGCAATCAAGTAAAGTAAAGATACAATAATCCCTCTAAATTTCTTTTAATCAACAAATTTTTCCCTTAAGGTCCTTATCCATCTGAACTGAGGAACTCATTGGTGTACTAACAGGTTTAGCATTGTCCATTTCATATTTTTTGAGGATGTCCATAACATATTTAGATTGACTAAGAAATGTACCTTCCTCAAGTTGCTTAATGCTAAAGCCTAGAAAGTAATTTAAGTCTCCCATTAAACTCATCTCAAATTCACTACTCATTGTTTTAAAAAAATTATCACAAAAATTTTTATTTGAAGATCCAAAAATGATATCATCCACATAAATTTGAACAATGAGTATATCCTTTCCAAATTTCTTTAGAAAGAGAGTTGTATCCACACTTCCTTTTTCAAAAGATCTTTCAAGTAGAAAGGTGCTCAACCTCTCATATCAAGCCCTAGGTGCCTGTTTTAATCCATATAATGCCTTTTTCAACTTGAGAATATGATTTGCGTATTTAGAATTTTCAAAACCTGGAGGTTATTCTACAAAGACATCCTCTTTAATTATCCCATTTAAAAAGACACTTTTCACATCCATTTGAAATAATTTGAAACCTCTAAAACAAGCAAAGGCTAGCAAAACTTTAATTGCTTCAAGTCTAGCTACAGGGGCAAAAGTCTCCTCAAAATCAATTCCTTCAATCTGATTATACCCCTTAGCAACTAATCTAGCCTTATTTCTAATGACTATTCCTGAGTCATTCATTTTATTTTTGAATACCCACTTAGTTCCAACAATATTTTGATCTTTTGGCCTTGAAGTTAATTTCCAAACTTTATTTCTTACAAATTGATTCAACTCTTCTTGCATGGCCAATATCCAAAATTCATCAGAAAGTGTTTGATCAATATTAGTGGGTTCTATAGTTGAAATAAAGGCTGAATGATTGACTTCCTTGTTTAATCCACGCCTAGTTCTAACACCCTCACTAGGTTCACCTATAATTAATTCTCTTGGGTGATTTTTAGAAAATCTCAAATCTCTAGACAAAGGGTTTTCTATCTCCAAATTCTCTTCCACATTTTCTTCCAAGTTTATTCTATCAATCTTTTGGGAGTTATCCTCATTCTCATCTTCAATAATATTTGGCTCTTCCAAATTCCCAGATTCATCAAATACAATATGTGTGGTCTCTTCAAAGACCAAAGTTCTTTTGTTGAATACCCTATAAGATTTTTCAACACATGAATATCCAATAAAAAATTCCTTCATCTGATTTTGGATCAAATTTTTCTAAGGCAGATTTTTCATTATTATGAATAAACACCTTGCGACCAAAAACATGCAAATGCGAGAAATTAGGTGTTCTCCCTTTCAGCAACTCATAGAGTGTTTTATTTAAATTAGAACTCACATTCACCATATTCAGAACATAACATGCAGTGCTAACCGCCTCAGCCCAAAAATATCTAGGAAGTGAGTATTCTGCCAACATTGCTCGGGCGACTTCTATTAATGTTCTGTTTTTCCTTTCGACTACCCCATTTTGCTGAGGGGTTCTAGGTGTAGAAAAACTGTGATCAATTCCTTTCTCTTTACAAAAATTTTCAAATCTCTCATACTCAAATTCTCCTCCATGATCACTTTGTATAGAAATAATTTCACTTCCTAATTTCCTTTGAATCCAAGTTGAAAAATTTTTAAATTTCTCAAATGATTCACTCTTATGAAATAAAAATCAAACCCAAGTGAATCTTGAGTAATCATCCACTATAACAAATTCATATACCTTCCCTCCTAGACTTACAGTTCCAACTGGTCCAAAAAGATCCATATATAAGATTTCCAAAGGTTTACTAGTCTTAAGATCCTTATTCGACTGAAAAGAGGACTTCACTTGCTTACCTAATTGACATGCATCACAAAGGTGGTCCTTATTAAAGTCTAGTTTTTGTATACCTCTCACTAAGTTCTTTTGTGTAATCTTTCTAAGGTTTTTCATGCTAGAATGACAATGTCTCTTATACCAAAGCCATGACTCATCAGAAACAGTTTTTAAATAAAAGGCAGTAAAAGTATGAATGCAATTTAAATCTAGCATATAAATATTGTTTACCAACACATCTTTACCATTTATGCTTAATATGCAGCTAGTAGGAAAAATTTTACACTATAACCTTTATTACATAGCTGACTTATACTTAACAAATTATGCTTTAAGCCTTCAATTAAAAACACATTGTCTATAAAAAGTTTTTCAAGTTTCCAATCATACCTGATCCAACCACCTTCTTTGTGGTATTATCTTCAAGTGTAACCTTGCCTCCACTCCTGGCTTATAGCGTTATGAATTGAGCAATATTTCCAATCATATGCTTTGAACATCAGCTGTCCAGATACCATATGCTCTCACGAGATCTTGTGTGAGAGCGATCCTGTAAAAATATCAAATGTTAGACCTGGAAACCCAAACAAGTTTGGGTTCTCCTTTTAGCAATTTATAATCAGATGCATGTATGATATGTCTAGGTTTATGCATCTTAGGTCTCCACACCAAATCAGATTTCATCTTTAAAGTACAGGTGCGTGCTATATGTCAAACTAATCCACAATTATTACATTTAACATTTGAAAAAGTATTCTTAAGTCTTCTACCATTTGTTTGTCTTCTAAGGGATTCCATATATTTAGGATAAAATTTAGGATTTGTAAAATCTTCAAGTTTGGGGGGTATCATATTATCCTCGAAAGCTTTTATTTTCAACTTATAGAATGAATTCATATCTTCCAATATTTGAATTGTATAATTGATTCGATATGTTTTATTCTCTGATTCATCCTTAAATTTTTTAAATTCTTTTTCAAGATCAGCATAAGATGATTTTAAAATCTCATGATTTTTATTCAGGTCATCGTATTCGTCAAGTAGTTTCATGTGGTTGTCATCTATTAAAGCATGATCTTTCTTAAGGATTTCATGTTCCTTCTTAAGTTCTTTCAATTCTAAATTTACCCTAACATGCATCTTTTTCATTTTCATATATGCATCATGTATGTGTTCAGAAACTTCAAACAATTCATCATAACTTAAGTTACATACCTCTTCTTGATCTGATTGATCAAGACTATCTACCATCAAGCAATGATTGATGACTTCTTCTTCCTTTTCAGTCTCTGATGAATCTGAAGCTGAGTCCGCCCAAAAAGCTCTTTGAAACTTCTTCTTGCCCTTCTTTAGAGTTGGTTTCTCCTCTATCTTCTCCTTGCTAGGAGTGGCTTTGAGTTTTGGGCAATCAGTCTTGATATGACCTGGTTTCCTGCATTCATAACAAATCACTTCATTAGAAACATTGCCATTTCTATTAAATTTACCTCTATTCCATTGCTGGAGTCTCTTCTACTTCCTCTTTAGAAAGCTTCTGAATTGTCTAGTCATCAATGCAATATCATCTTCATCCTCAGGTTGTGAGTGTTCACTCTCAGACTCTTCCACTTTTAGTGCTATATTCTTCTCCTTTCGTGGTTCACCTGCATCAATCTTTCTTTGACTAACTCCTTACTCGTAAGCAATGAGTGAACCAAGAATATTATTAATAGAATAAATGTTTAGATCTTTAGACATATAATTGTAGTAATTTTAGCATCATAAGCAGTAGGTAAACAACGAATAATCTTATTAACCATTTCAGCATTCGTTAGTTCCCTACCAAGTGCATGAAAAGAGGTGACTATTTGTGTGAATCTTGTGTACATATCAGAAATGGATTCAATTGGTTTCATGCGAAATAATTCATAATCATGTAACAAGATATTAAGTCTTGATTTCTTAACCTCATTAGTCCCCTCATAAGTTATACAAAGTCTATCTCATATGTCATTTCCACTTTTGCAAGTGAAAACCTGCATGTAGTCTTCAGATTTTAAAGCACAAAAGAAACTATTTAAACATTTAGCATTAAGTTGTGCTAAGCCACATTCTTCTATAGTACAGTCTGTAAAAGGTGTTTCTATCCTAACTCCTTCAACTAATCTAATTGGTTTTGTATAACCTTCCTGGACTAAGTTCCACGTACGATAATCAAGTGATTGTAAGAAAGTAGACATGCGTGTTTTCCAAAAATCAAAAGGTATATTGTCAAACAGTGGAGGTCTAGTAATAGAGTAACCCTCAGGTGTATTTCAGTTTCCAAATGTAGCCATCTACGTTAATCAAAAAGTAGTTTAAACTTATGATTTTGAAACAAAGCTCTGATACCACTTGTTGAGTCTAGTGAATAGGTTGTTAAACCTAAGTTAATGTCCCAAGGCAACCAAAAGGGGGAGTGAATTGGTAATTTAAAAAATTATTTCTCTTTTAAATGAGTTGAACCAAAAATAAACTTTAATGAATTTTTATAAAAAGATTTTTCAACCACAACTTTTTAAATAAAAAAATGCAGAAAATAAAAAGCAGTGAAATAAACGACACAAGATTTATAGTGGTTCGGTCTAAATCAGACCTACATCCACTCCTCAAAGGCACTATCTAAGTATTGCACTAATACCAATAGTGTCTCTCCTTTTGCACCCAAAGCAAGGCGGAGAAGCCTTTATAAAACACTCTTTTCACCACTACCCGGTGCGGCAGAGAACTATCGTCCTTTCACACTCTCCTAGTTTTGGCAGAGTACCCTTCATCCTTTCACACTCTCTTAGTGTGGGCAGAGTACCCTTCGTCCTTTTACACTCTCTTACTGTGGGAAGAGAACCCTTCGTCCTTTCATACTCTCCTAGTGTGGGTAGAGAACCCTTCATTTATTCACACTCTCCAAGTGTCGGCAGAGAACCGGATCTCCTTGATAGATCTCTTCACAAGAAATCTAGAAGGAAGAAAGAAAAAGATTGAAGTAATCTCAAATCACAAGTAGGAAATCTTACCTTTGAACACCAAGCGAAGCTTTCACGCTCCAACGGTAGAAATCCTTCTTTGAATGCTCTCTCCCACTCTCTCCTTTACTATTCTTCTAATAGGCACGTAGATCAATGAGCAAAAAAATTGGGTGGCAGTCTAATTTGTACTATATATACAAAAGATAAGAAAAACTGCAAGTTTTTAATTCTGTATGCAGTCGATCATCCCGTACGATCGTAGATCGTCTCGGACGATTTTACTTAAAGTGTCGGAAACAGTCCTAATGTATATTGGTACGAACTATATTCGTATACGCTCATTGTCCCGTACAACTAGGTTCATCCGGTACGAAACAGTTATTTCATAGATCGGTTCCCAAAATTCTGCAGGACGTAACCAACTGTGATAAGTCGGTTCAGTTCGTCCTAGGACGAACATGTTTCGTCCTGGGATGATTTTATACAGAGAGTTTCGTCTAGGGACGAAGGTTCATTTCGTCCTGTACGATCTCAAACAGAGAGTTTCGTCCAGGTACAAACCATGCTTTCGTTTGGACAAACAGTGCAAGGTGAGAATCCAGAGACGTTCGTCCAGAGACATTCGTCCAGAGACGTTCGTCCAGAGACGAATATAAAAATCGTCCTAGACGATTAGGACTTAGAAAAATTTTCTCCCAGCCTGTTCGATCCTTTGCTCTTCCTAGGGGTTAATTGACATGATCGTCCCGTACGAACTAGATTCGTCCCATACGATCAGTTCACAAAAATTGTTCCCCAAGAATGTGTGTTGTGATTTTTCACACAATTACAATCACTCTCTCTCATTTCAAAACTTATCATTTACAAATAAATATTTGATAAATTTAATTTGAAGTCTTCATCGCTTGGAGTTAATTTTCCTGAAATGTTAGTACACACTAGAGCAAAAACAAATCTTCCAAAAAGTGTTAGGAGATATATAAAATAATAATATTTGAAATCATAAAAATAATACAAGTTGCAGGAATGTAAAACATACAAATAGCAACTCTCTCTACAAAATGTTCTCTCTTCCTCCTCTCTCTCTAGAATAAAAATAAAAAGCTCTCTCTCTCTCTCTCTCTTTCTCTCTCTCTCTCTCTCTCTCTCTCTCTCTCTCTCTCTCTCTCTCTCTCTCTCTCAATATATGTATATTCTACAAAAAAATAGGTGTTTAATAACTGGCAATAACCGGCAGTAGTCGCCGGCAATTTGCCGCGAGGGGAACTGTGGCCAGCCAACGGGCCAGCACAGGCCCAGGAGGATCAGTCGGGTCGTCATGCGTCGGTCAGTCGTGGGGCGGCCTGAGAAGGATAGTCGCGCGGGCTAGGAGCTGGCCGGACGTGGGTCAGGCTCGGGCCAGCGGACCGGGCAACGCACGGTGGGGTCTCGTGGAGGTGGCAGCAAGCGGTGGTTGCCGGCCGCTAGCGGTCACTGTCGGCTAGTCCACATTTTCAGACCCAATTTTTGTCCAAGAAAATTAAAATTAGACATTTTTTGGGTCCCTATAATCATTTTTCAACGTTCCATACTCAATTTTGATACTTTTAAAGTGTTACGGGACCTTTGCGCCAACGATTGGACTACGTTCAAATTTCAAATCACCCAAAAATTTTCCCTTAGGCTACAACGCATACTTTCAGACTTATGGAACATCGACGAATGAAAATAGGGTGGTAACTAATACGTCATCAAAAAATTATCTTGGTCGTGCACGAATCTCGATGCAAAATCAAGTTGGAAACTTCCAAAATTAAAATTGAGACCATCCAAACTCTGATTTCAGCAAACTTACAATCAAATTGAACGTCTAAAAAATACGAACCCAAAGACTCTCAAATTCGACTCAATCCGAGGCCAAATGAATCCAAATAAAGGACTCGAAGCGCTATTGGAAGGTTTGATCTATAATTTTGATTAACAAACAGTTTCTAAACATAATGTGCTTATAGCCAAATTGAGCAGCTCAATGAGACAAATCCAACAAGCCCAAGATCGTCGAATTTTGTCATAATTAAGACCTTTAAATATCTAATGAATGGTCCACGATCAAGGGATTCAATATCGGCCATCCATCCAACCACTCCCCATTTACCCTTTATCTCTCACCTATTTACGGGCCATGCCACTCCATAAATCTATAAATATATCGCTCATTTCTCTTAAAAAATGGACCGAAGCAAGAAGAGAATAAGGAAGAAGAGAAGGAAGAGAAAGAAAAGCTCCTCCTCAACTACTGCCTAACGTCGTTGCTCCGCCGGACCACCAATTGAAGCCCTCACCTCCGCTGGACCACTGCCTGACGTCGTTGCTCCACCGGACCACCACTTAAAGCCCCGAGCTCCGCCGAACCACCATTTGAGGCCTTCAGCTCCCCCGGACCACCGTCTGACATCGTTGCTCCGCCAGACCACTACTTGAGGCCTTGAGCTTCGTCAGACCACCACTTGAGGACCTGAGCTCTACCAGACCACCACTAGAGGCTCTCACCTCCACCATACCATTGCCTGACATCGTTACTCCGCCGGACCACTACTTGAGGTCCTCACCTCCTCCAGACCACTGTCTGACGTCGTTGCTCTATCGGACCACCACTTTAGGCCCTGAGCTATGTCGGACCACCACTTTAGGCCCTGAGCTATGTCGGACCACCACTTGAGTCCAAGACTTCTGTCGGGCCACCACCTGAGGCCCAGACTTCCGCAGGACCACCACCTCAAGCCCGAACTTCCGCCGGACCACCACCTCAGGCCCGAACTTTCACCGGACCACCACTTGATGCCCAGACATCTGCCAGACCACCACCTGAGGCCCAAACTTCTGCCGGACCTCTCTTTCCTGCCAACAACGGTCTTTCAGACTGCTATCTCCTTCCTACTATGGTCCTTCTGACCTCCGTCGCTTATTATGGTCCTTCCAACCTCCATGACCAGACAACGGTCTTTCTGACCCCTATCTCCTACTAACTACGGTCCTTCCGACCTTTGTCGCCTACTATGGTCCTTCCGACTTCCATCATAAGACAACGGTCTTTCTAACCCCGGTCTCCTACCAACTACGATCTTTTGGACCTCTCTCTCTTTCCAACTACGGTCCTTCCGACCTCAATCACCTACTTTGGTCCCTTTGACCTCCATCACCAGGCAACGGTCTTTTCGACCTCAATCCTATCGACTATGGTTTTGCCGACCAAACAAATATGTTTATATTGTAACTCCCACCATGTAATGCGCTCTATATTATGTACCTTTGTACTATCAAGCCAAGGCCTCCCAAGGAAGGGTGTCATTTGTAATCGACAACAAATACTAGTGGATTCATTCAAACTGGGCCAGACCCCGTGGTTTTTCCCCCTTTTCAGGGGTTTTCACGTAAAAACTATGATGTCTCTTATGAACACAACACTTTCTCTCTCTCTCTCTTGTCAGATTGTGTGCTGGATCTTCGTACAACGTTAAGACGTTAAACTTTATATTTCTCTACCGCCGTGAATACTCCAAGACACAACAAGAGTTTTTTTTTTTCTTTTATAATAATATGATTAATATTAATCCTAATATAAGCAAAATTTAAAAAAAAATAATCTATCCATCAACTCACGAGTTCTCATCGTTCGTGCTATAGATTTTGCATTGTCTCCTCATGATTTTATAAACTTTCAGAATTGGCCACATACGACAATACAAATTAATAGTATGGGTATCTATCTTAGGACGAAATTGGAGAACTCTGAACTCGCCTCTCCGAGCAAATTCAATGAATGAAATCAGAAATTTTACTACTGACAAAATTGGAAAAGATATGGTCGAGTCGAGTTCTGCCTCTGAATGAGAATTGATGTAATAATGAGAATCCTATAAGAACAACAATTCAATAATGTTAGAGTGAGATAGGTACATAATGAACACATTCACAGGTAGAGTTTATCACATTGATGTTTCATTGCATTAGATGCTATGATCCACAAGCATCAACAAGAAACTACTAAGGCTTCGATTGGGATGACTTTCTTACTCGGGGGCGAATTCAGCTTCTTTTTTCAGGATGAACAAAAATTTAATTAATCAAATAATAATAATAATAATAATATAAATTCAAAAAAAAATTCATATTTGAGTTCTTAGATGCTCTATTTTTTTGTAAGAAAACAAATTCATTATAAAGATTGGTCATGTGCAAACAAGTGTTCTTCCTCATTATGCTTGATGTGAGGAAACTTATTTTTGGAGATTAGAGAAGAGTTTTTAACTATATTGCAAAGGTTTTTTTACAAGGTTTGTTTGCTAACTTTCTTGCCTTAGAACATTGCTATTAAGAAAAAAAAAATCATTTCTACAGAACTTTGATATTCAGTAAAAAACCATTTCTACAGAAATTTGCAATTTAGAAAAAAAAAAAAAAAAAACATTGCTACATAACTTTGCTATTCAGGAAAATTCATTTCAACAGAAATTTGATATTCAGAAAAAAAAAATCATTGCTACATAATTTTCCTATTGAATACCACTGCGAAGTGTGAAAAGTAGATCATTCTACTGAACTTTGCTAAATCAGATCAAATTTTAGTTAAAAACAAACTGGGATTTCTGCATCTTTTCTGCATGCGTTTATTTTGACCAAGTAGAAGAGTGTGTTCAGTTTTCAAAATCAGCTTCAACTTCGGAGTTTTTACATCTTTTCTGCATGCCTTTTATTTTTGATTCTATCTTAAAAAGGGCAAATTATTACGTCCCGTGTTACGATTCGTCCGGACATCAATCCAGACATGTCACGTCACCAAAATATACCGGGTCCCAACATACTTGGGTGATGTGGCGCTTTTGGATTGGATGTCAGGACATCCGGTGACCAGACTTAATAATTCGCCCTGAAAAAGGCATTATAGCTAGGGTTCTTCCTGATTTGGCACCATGGTAAGTTTTGTTAAGTGGAGAAACCTCCTTATAAGATTTTTGCTCGCTAGCATCTCCCATACATGTAAGTAGCTAGTCAGATCTTATTATTTGAATTAATGCAAAACTTAGAATCCTTCATCAGTTCACCCCAGAAGGAGCCAATTTGCATCTGTAGAAACGGGTTTACAGTTTAACATACTTGCACGGGATAATATGGACTGAGCGAATTGGCTTTGTGTAAGATGAAGCCCGTATGAGGTAGGTACCGCGTGAATGCCCAGGAATTGAGAGAGGGAGCTAAGATCCCGCATAGTGAATTTATTGTGAAGATTTTGCAGCAGGTTCTGAATGTCCGAGTTGCTGTTGCCGGTAAGAAGGATGTCGTCTACATAAACAAGGAAAAACATTTGGATGTCGTTGCGGTTGTAGATTAGTAGTGATGGGTCTGAGTGACTGAAGTTGAAATCGAGGGTCAGAAGGTAACCGGATAGAGTGGCGAACCACTCACGCGGAGACTGTTTTAGACCATAGAGTGACTTGCGCAATAGGCAAACATGATTTGGAAAGTTCTTGTCGGTGAATCCAACTGGTTGTTTCATATGAACGATATGACTGAGGTTGCCGTGAAGAAAGGCATTTGACACGTCCAGTTGATGGAGCGGCCATTGACGATGCATTGCTATAATTATAAGAATCCGGACCGTTGGCATTTTGGCTACGAGGCTGAATGTTTCAGCGCAGTCGAGGCCGTATTCTTGGGAGAAGCCTTGAGACACAAGGCGTGCTTTGTGACGCGCAATGGATCCATCAGCTAGGTACTTGGTGCGGTAAGTCCACTTGCAACCGAGACATTTTGTGTTGAGTCCGGAGGAACCAAGTCCCATGTATGCTGAGATTGAAGAGCTTGGAATTCAACTTGCATAGCCTTGATCCAGTGCTGAGACTTTGCAGCTTCTAGGTACGTAGTTGGATTGGAGTCTTGAATAGTATGGACAAGAGAGAAAATCTGCTTCGACTTTGAATGCCCTGTTTTGGACTGAGTTTGCATGATGTGTGTAGACTGAGGATGAGGTAAGGTAGTAGGAATGGCAGTAGTATCGGGGATGGGTAAAATGCAAGTGGATTTAGGTCTATTGGGCTGAATGGTCGAGTGGATGTCATTAGTTGGTTGAGGAACCGGATGTTTAGCAGTGGAAGGTTGCCGAGGCTGAGTGTTGGTTGGTTGACGGGAGGTGTGAGGCTGATTTATTGTGGTTGGTACAAGGAGTAGAGGTGGGACAAAGTTGTTTGGAGAGGTTGTTTTGAGGCTGAGGTCAGGTTGATGGTATGGAAAAATGGCCTCATTAAAAATAACGTACCGAGAGACGTAAACTTTACCTGTTTTCGGATCTAGGCAGCGGTAACCTTTCTGAGCCGAGGCATAGCCGATGAAGACACACGGGATGGAGAACGGCGAGAGCTTGGAGGTGCTGTAGGGTCGGAGCCATGGGTAGCAGAGACACCCGAAAATCTTGAGATGATTATAGGCGGGCGGTTTTTGGTATAACAGTTGGTATGGACTCTTGTTTTGAAGAGCTCTAGACGGTAGTCTGTTGATTAGATAAACCGAGGCGTTCAGAGCTTCTACCCATAGTTCGACTGGAAGGTTGGCGTCAACTAGGATGTTGCGCATGGTTTCGACTATGTGTCGATGCTTCCTTTCTGCAACGCCGTTTTGAGCCGGCGTGTAAGGGCATGAGTACTGATGAAGGATGCCAATATTCTTGAATAATTGTTGGAACTTGCTGTTGATGAACTCACCCCCACCATCGGATCGAAAAATTTTTATGGATTTGTTAAATTGATTGTTAATCATTTTGTTAAAAGTAATGAACGTGGTGAATACGTCTGACTTGTGAATTAAGGGAAAACTCCAAGAAAATTTTGAGTAATCGTCAATAAAAGCAACATAATACTTATAGCCTTGAGTGCAGGTGGCTGGTGAAGGCCCCCAGATGTCGGAGTGAACAAGATCGAAGCAATGAGAAGTAATTGTAATAGAAGGAGTAAAGGGTAATCGGCGGCTCTTGGCCACGCTACAGGCATTACAATGTTTATTGTAAGTAGTTTTATAAATTGCAGGAATGTAGTGTCGACCAGTTTGCATCGTCTGGAGAGCCGGGTGACCAAGACGCCTATGCCAAATATTAGGTACTTCTTGAGCTGAAAAAAGAGCAAGATTAGCGGTGGTAGCAGTCGATCGGATGGGGTAGAGTCCGTTAACACAAGGGCCCCGAAGTAGAATTTGACCCGTCTTCGAGTCCTGAATGCAGAAGCCATTAGCCGAAAACTTGACTATACACTTGTTGTCATTCGTTAGTCGATAGATAGAGATTAGATTAAAAGAAAGATTCAGAACATGTAGAAGGTTTTGGAGATAGAGAGTACCTGTTGGTGTTGGTAAGATACCTTTGCCTGAGTTTTGAATAGGAAGTTGATAGCCATTTCCAAGCGTGATTTGCTGATTTCCGGTGTACTGTTTGCTGGATTGGAGGTTGGAGTGTTTGGACGTGAGGTGGTTCGACGCGCCACTATCAAGAAACCAGTCCGAGGTGGTGTTCGAGTCGGATGGAGTGAAGAGCGCAGTCTTGACGGTGTCTTCCGTGTAGGATTGGTCATGGCGATACCAGCATTTGATGGCTGAATGTCCTGTCTTGGAGCAAATTTGACAGGTAATATTGTTTGATGCATTCTTCTCTGTTCGATTCCTGGAACGGTTTGATGACCTGCCACGGCCAGCATTGTTGCGTCCACGACCACGCCTGCGGTATGCAGCGAGAGCCGTGGCTGGGTCAGTGATTGATAGATTTTGAAGCGTAGTTGTTGTTTCTTGTGCCAAATTCAATTCCTCGCTACACAGGAGCATGTAAAGATCATCCAGATTGATTGGTTGCAAGTTCGTGCAGATAGCCGTCTTGAATGCCTGATATTGAGGAGCAAGACCGTTGAGGGTATAAAAGATGACCTCCTCGGGGTCCAAAGGAGACCCGGTGGCGGCAATGGCGTCGACAATAGATTTGATAGTGAGCAGATATTGCGACATGGACTGATTTTTCATAGAAAGATGATGAAGCTCATTGCGCAGCTGAATGGTGCGAGAGCGAGTATTGGACTGGAGTCAGCGATTGATCGTGCCCCAGATCTCAGCGCAGTGGTCCAAAGATAAAACGTAGGGAAGGATACTTGGTGAGATCACAGAATAGAGGGCTGCGGCAAGATTTTGATCCAGGAGATTCCAAGTTTGATATGAAATTTCATTTGCGGAAGTTGGGTGAAGCGGAGAAGGACAGTTGCAGCTGCCGTCAAGAAAGCCTTCAAAGCCATTGGCCTTGAAGAGCTTGAAAACCTGTGAACGCCATAGAGGAAAATTTTCGGCTGTGAGGGTGAGGGAGATGACGCTTTGATATGACTCATCAAGAATTTGAGTTGTTGGCGATATTCGGATGTGGTTTGATTTTCTGGATTGTTGCCGGAGGTCGGGCAGGAGACAGACATGGTGGCGGCAGGGGAGGAAGAGGAAGTTGCCATTGTTGCTGGCGAGAGGAGCGTGAGCGGACGGGATGCAACTTAGATCAGTTGGTTCCCTGCTCTAATACCATGAAAGCTTCGGCCATTGATAGAACCGAAACAAGAATGAAAGAAAGACAAGAAGATAGGAAACAGATGAAGTAATTCTATATTAATGATAACAGAGGTACAGAGCTATATAAATAGCTGAGCTAGACATGAATAGACCAATTACATTATTACACGTGGAAAGTGAAAGTATTTATATATATATGACTATGTCTAATAATTTAGACAAAAGTAAAAGCAAAAAAGTTTGTGTTTTTTTGAGGAAAAACAAGAAAACACTTGTCTGAATGCTTGTGGGCAGCTTGATAGCCATCATTACAATCAACAGATTAGCAATCAGCCGTATTCAACTAAGTTTAGGGTTCAATGAATACTCTACCCAGAGAGGCAAGTCTACCATTCGGATTAACATTGATTTAGTTAATGCTTTCCTAAAACTGGAAACTATACAAAATAAAAGTAAATGAAATTTCAAAACTCATATTCAAGCAAACCAAACAATCTGACTTACAGACGGCAATCTGGTGAAGAAAAGGCATCAGCAAACTCTTCGCCGCCGCGGTTTTTCAGCTCCTCTTCAGAACCAGAAAAATAGAGATCGAAGGAGCCACTGGAAAGCCGATAGCGAAACAAAGGAGGAGATCAGGAACCGGGAGTAGCTTCGAGTTCGAAACCCTCGCGACTGCGGTTGCTTGTGTCGCGTGCATGAAGAGTTGGAATGAGAAATGGAGTTGGGCAATGGGTTGGATTAGTGCAAAATATTAATTTTAGGGTGGGTAAAAGTCCAAAATGGCCTCCCCTCTTGTCATTTCTTCGGTTTTACGGTGAGCAATTGCGCACCCTCAAGCCTACGTGGATCCGCCAGTGTTCTTACTACTTCATAAAACAATTTTCTAATACAAAAATTATAATTTTTGTAATAGAAAGCTGCTTTAAGAAACAGAAAAAAAGTTGTCCCAAAGAAAGCCTAAGGCCCTAAGTATAACCTTTGTTTCTACAAATATGAGCCTCCCACTTGCAGACACATTTCGTCTAGGATGGCTTTCTTAATCCTTAAAGCAGCTTTTTAGTACAAAAATTAAAATTTTTGTACTAAAAAGCTGCTTTAAAGAGTAAGAAAACCGTAAAAAACGAAGCCAAAATTTATTTACATTGGTTATTAAAATAAAAAAATATAATTTTTATACTAGAAAGCTGCTTTAGCAGTAAGAAAACTGTCTAAAACGAAGCCTAAATTTATTTACATTGGTTAATAAAAAAAAATCTAACATTGAGAATTAGTACACCAACGGCCTGTTGCATAATATGTATGTTGTTGACTGCAGCATTGCAACCTCCAACATATAAATTTGTATATCAGTAAAAATATATCAATAATTTTTTTTTTTTTGAAAAAATCTTAACGGCCAAAAATATGCTTTAGAAATTAAAAGCAGATGCTGCACTTGTAACTACGACATTCAAAATATGGAGAATCTCATTCGAGCTAGAGCTTCACTAGTATAAATTAAGCTCTCTTTATTTGTCTATGATAAACCTGGTTTTCAACAACTTCAACAATCTGTATTACATGGCTTATTTTTTATTTTATAAATCCACTCTAAATCCAAAATTAGAAATCTAAAACAAGAAAACTTCTTCAATAACCTTTGAAATTACGAACATTGTTCCTTGCAACAATGAAAATCATTGTTTTGAAAATCAGATTGGACGTTCTGTTCGGCAGGTTCAATAGTAAACCATTGGCTAACAAGTCTGAATTTTCTCTAAAACCATTTCGTATTGAAGCAGGTAAAATTGGCGAATTATTACGTCCGTTCATTGGACGTCCGGACATTCAATCCAGACGCGCAACGTAACCCAAATACACCTGCGCATCTGGATTGGTGTCCGGACGAATCCGAACACCGGACATAATAACTTTCCGTTAAAATCAGTTCGAACTCGCCGTCGAACCACCAAACTGACGAACCTGTCTTGAAACTGGTCAATTCAATTATTATTTTTTATATATAATTAAAAAACCCTAAAACCTAAATTTAATATAAAATATATATTTAATGTACTTAATCTTTATAATAATATATTTTCAAATAAGCTCCAACTAAGTCTGCTCACATGGCTTTGCCATCCATGTTTTTTTTTTTTTTTTTTTTGAAACATTTAGGCCATTTAAGACAAACTCACATACACAAACGCATACACAAAGACTGGAACCCAAGACCTCTTAGCTGGAACCCTAAGCTCTCAACAAAAAGGCCAAGGTGAGCTGTGTCCATCCATGTAACTTCTTTGCTCATTTAAATAAAAAAGGCTACATAAAATTATAAATAATACTAAACTAAAATGTCAAGATGTTGGACTAAAGAACTAAAGTGAACTTCATAAACTACATCATTTTAAGCATAAAATTTAATAAATTTTAATACTATAAATAACGTTAATAATACTTAAATTTTATCTATTTCGCTTTTTAACTATACAATATAAAAACTAAATTTTCATCTATTATTTAATTATAAATAATGTAACAAGAATTTATAAATTTAATTTTATAATGTGAATTATATACAATTTATAGGTGTAAATTATACCTAAATATACAAAAAAAAATATTAATTATTTATATTAAACTTGTATATTTATAAATGAACTAAATTTCTATTAAATGTGAATTAAAATCAATGATGGGGTGTATTCACATTAAATTTAAAATTAGTAATTATTTATTATTTAAATATTTATTATGCCATCTGATTCGTGTTCGAACCATTGAACCAAATATCTCCATTTAAAATTATAGCTCGTGCAGCAGAATACTAGGCATGTGGTCTCAAACGAAATTTTGGTTTGGGATAACTTTTGATCATTATATTTTATCAACTTCTAATAAATTTTTATACTAAAAAATTGCTTTAAAAACAGTAAAAAAAAAAAAAGTGCTCCAAACGAGGCCTAAATCACTTACAAGGTCTGGTCAAAAAGTCGTCCTGACAAGCACTTTGGTCAAGAGCTTGATCAAACAAATGTTTTCACAATTTAGCATCTTTTATAGATTTGCAACTGTGAAATCATCTTGACTGGCTAATATATATGTTGTTCTTCTTTTCATTAATCTTTTCTAGTTAAAAAAGGGCATACTACAAAGAATTTTTTATCTAGCCTTTCATATCTATGAATTAAACAAATTTACCATTCCAACTGGCTCATAATACAATTAAATGTGGGGTTACATTGTCTTTCGGTGAATATACCAGTAAGTTAAGTTATTGTTGATATATATAGAGTGTGAATTAACCCTTTCTCCAATTTTTATTTTATCAAAAGTCTAACTACCTCTACATAGGGGTGTCAATATTTGACACGACACGAAAATCTGACCCAGACCCGGCCTGAAAAATCCAGGTTGGACCCGACCCAATTTCAAAACGGGTCGGGTTCGGGTTGACCTGGCAGATTGCTGGGTCAACCCGAAAGCCCGTTTAAT
Source organism: Dendrobium officinale (assembly GCA_019514585.1). NCBI lineage: Eukaryota > Viridiplantae > Streptophyta > Magnoliopsida > Asparagales > Orchidaceae > Dendrobium > Dendrobium officinale. The sequence goes on along the minus strand of CM033691.1, from coordinate 44,716,579 downwards.
TTAAAAATTTTGGATTCCCGCCCGCTGCCCCCACCCGCGCCCCGCACTGCTGCACCGCGCCACCTGCCCTGCGCGCTCGCACCCGCTGCCCGCGCCCCTCGCTGCTGCGCCGCGCCGGTGCGCCCACGCCCGCTGTCCCGCACTGCTGCCTCGCGCCCGCGCCCGCCCGCCTGCGCAGGCCCTCACCCGCTACCCCGCACTGCTGCCTCGTGCCCGCTGCCCCGCCTGCGCAAACCCTCGTGTTTCGCGTCCGCCGCCTCGCCCGCCGTCCGCCTGCCGCCGTTCCGACGTTCCAGCGCTGGCAAAACCAAAAATCGAGTCGGGTCGGGTAAACCCGGACACAACCCGGCAACCCGCCGGGTTGGGTCCGGGTTTGGATTTCCGACCCGTTTGTCTACCCGAGTCGGGTTAGGGTCGACCCGTTTGAACCCGGGTCAGTTCCGGGTTCTACCCGAACCTGACCCGTGACCTGAAATTGACACCCCTACCTCTACATGCTTATATGATATGATCATGTTGTATTGATTTATGAGCATTATAGATGGCATATTTATTTTTCAAGATAATTTTTATTCACAGAAGTTCAAAAATTCCTTAGCACTAGCTCGAAAATTCAAATTCAAGACTAACATGAAATAATGGATTGTTTATTGCACCTACCTATTGGAAGATTTCCTCACAAAAAAGTATAGTATTTTAAAGCAAATATTCTATCCACTAATGACCTAATTGTATAGTTTGCATCAATATAACCTTTTATTTGTAGGTATCTCACCTTCTGTAGAGAATTTCTTATTAATATTTAATTTGAGATATCCAAGAACTCTACAAGTAGCTTAAATGTGAGACTCCTTATGTTTATGGAAGAACTGACTAATAAGACTTATTGCAAGAGTAATAAATGGCTGGGTGCAAGATAGATATACTAGTCTTTTAGGTATTCATTGATATTACCTCATGTATACTTCCGCACCTTCATTTGCGTCTAACTTTGACCTGATTAGGACATCTCCAACCGAAAATCTCATTTTTCACTCCAAAATACAGCGAAACCAAAAAATGCCGTGTTTCATCTACAATCGAACTCCATTTTGCCGCTTAACCGTCGCTTTGGCGCCTTTCTTCCGGTTCGGTAGAGAGAAAAAAATGGCGGAGATGAACAGTGCAACGCCAATATTGGCGTCACACTGTTCATCCGCGATCAAATGGTGGCAAAAATGACGATCGATTGGAGCAAAGCGAAAACGGCAAACAAGTGTTTGCCGTTCGGTTGGAGATGCCCTTAGGTTAGGATTTCACAAGATTTGCAACCAATCATTTCTGTCTTTTTTAACAGATTCATGATATATTTTATGAATATTTCTTATTCTGATTAAGTTTCTTTTTTTAGAAAAAAAAAAATCTATGCCTTCTCAATACCTTGATCTCACCTTCTTTAGTATGCTTTTGTTTCATGGACTCTTTTTTTATTATTATTATCACCTGAAATAATACATTATCAATATATATAATGGGAATTCAGATTTTACTATCAATTGAGTTTTTTTTTATAAAAAGGGTATGATCCATTGGCTTTATTTATATCCAACTTCAATCATAATTTTTATAAATCTATCAAACTATGTTCTTGGGGATTGTTTATATTCATATGAATCATTTTTCAACTTGCAAACCTATTCTTTGTGAACGAGCTATCATCCCATGGCGAATGATCTGTCTAAACTAATTCTTCAACATATTAATGTAAGAAGACCGTCTTTACATCATATTATTACATAGATCATCAAATATTAACAATTAGAGAAACCATTTTACAAACTTTCACTACAGGAAAAACGCCGCTTACCGGCGGTCATGACAGGCGGTTAAAGGACCGCAGGTATTACCGGCGGTTAATCCGGCGGTGTGGCCGCCGGCTAATACCGGCGGCTTAGCCGCCGAGAAACCGCCGGTATAATTTAAAACCGCCGGTTTTGCCATAGTAACCGCCGGAAAAAATTGCCGATATTTGATTTTTTTCGTGTAGTGTTTATTTATGTTTGCAAAAAGAACAATGGTTTCTTGGTAGTCAATTCCAAATGATTGAATATATATTTAGCTACTAATCTTATTTTATACTATTCCAAACTCCCATCTTTCATACATTTAAAAAAATCATGTACATCCTAATGTCATATTTCCTTTGAGATAAGGAATTCTTCTATGATAAGATGATAATACTTGTAAACTTTTTTAGTTGAGGAATATTCACTATAAAAATATTTAATGGCTTTATGATTTAATTTATCCCAATGCTTCTTATGAATATGGACATAGACAATGCACCAACACTTTAAAAAGGAATTTGAGAGAAATAATTTGTGGTAGAAAAATATAGGTAGATAGTTTAAAAGATTTTTAAAGTCAATCACGATTAATGTTATTCTATCAATTAGGCAAGTAGCAGTTATAACTACTTTTATGCAGTATCTTTTTTGTACTTGATTCTAGAGAAGAACAATCTTGGTAATTTCTAGGATGTGACAATTTTTTCTTTCTATATCACGCCTCATTTAAACCAAAGGTTTAGAGGGAGAAGATCCAATGGCTAAGCTCCTCAAAATATGCACTCAGTAGAAAAAATTAGGAATTATTGCATGGTGAGACCCACAACTATTCTTGGGTGGAAGAAGGAAGTGGGTGGCACAACAATCTTCAACAAATAATAGTCTCCAAGTTGGTCTCCTTTGCAAAGTGCTTCAAGCTTGGATAACTGTGCTGCTTGTGCATTTATATTTACAGCAATTTGATCATCATTATCAAAATCCTATTTAAACAAACAAAAAAGCTGTCATGTCATTCACAAACAGTTATTGTAACATTTAATTAAGATAAATTGGCCTAAATCATTAACCTTATAGAAGTACTATATTTGACAGGCATTGGAAAGTCGTGACCTACAAAGATAATTTTTTCTAATTTTAATGCAAACAGATAAGCCATTGCTAGGGAAAAGAAGAGAATTCTCCGAAGGCACAAAAGGAAGCTCAAGGCTTCAGAATTCAATGCAACTGTCATATAGTAAGATAACTTCTTGATGAGACCCCTAAGAGGACTGTTTTCATGTAGAAAGGGATGAAGATTGCCTTCACTCTCTGTCTGGAGCTTAGAAATGTAAGCATTTGATTAATGTATTATCATTCATCTTAGAGCTTTTACTACTGCTTTATGTGATTTTTAATGCTGGTTTTAGGCTGTAAGAATTGCTGATCTTGAGCGGTTCAGGATTTTAGCAGATAGTTTCGAGCACATTTAGCTCATTGAGGACCAATACATAGATTGTGAGGTGGTTCCACACGTTTATTAGAATAAGACAGTATGAGATCAACATTCCATACTCTTGATTGCAGATCTTTCTTATAAGCGAAGAAGCCTAGGTTATATACTCTGATAATCATTTTGCTGATGCTGAGAGCATTGTAACCAAGGCAATCCATGACGGCACAACTGATGCAACCATTGATCATGCAAAAGATGAATGTTATCGAAGGAGACTGGCTTTCATTATAACTTAAAATATAAGCACCATAAGCATGGTAATGAATTAAAATTAAAATTGTCTCGAAATTGACCATTTCTCAATTGGTTGTAAGGAAATATTTAAGGAATTCTTTACACCCAGATGAATGATCAAGAACAGAACGAAGATCTGAGGAGAAGACAAGTAAATGAGTTTCTCATTTCAGAAAATTTTAGCTTCCTTCACTACACCGTCTTACATGTATTTATAGTAAACTATATGTGTGTGTTTGTATCTGATTGGTTTAGGTAGTTAATTAGTTACAGCGTGTACATGTTGTTGTATATTTTGTTTCTTTTGTTGCCTTTATGCCCCCGCAATGTGACGGTCTAGGGTGGACTGTTAGATTGTTTCGTAGTAATATAAACCTCATTGTAGAAAGAGGCTTGGTAAGAATGTCTACGATTTGATTTGTAGTACTTATGGGAACAATGCGAACTGTGTTACTGCTAATGTGATGTCGTATAAAGTGATGATCGACTTTGGTATGTTTCGTTCGAGCTTGGAACACATGATTGTTAGCTAAGGCATTTGCTAACGTATTGTCGAAATATAGATCCATAGCTGATTGAAGATTTATCTGAAAGTTTTGCATGAGTTTTCATGGCTGTATTATGTCATTGATAGAAGATGCTAAAGCTCGGTACTCCACTTTTGTTGACTATCGGGCTACGGTGTATTGCTTCTTGATGCTCCATGCTTTAAGCGGATCACCTAAGAACGTGCAATATCTAGATGTAGATTGTCTTGTTGAATTGTCACTCACCCAATCAACATTAGAAAATGATTTGAGTTTCAATGGGTCTTTTGAAACTGGTAGACCATAGTCTAATGTTCCCTTGATGTACCGAAGTAACCTCTTTAAAAGATAAAAATGGCACAGCTGTGGGTCATGCATTTATTGACATAAGAGATTAACATGGTATATGCAATATCAGGTCTCATTAAGGTTAGATCGATGCTAGAGAGATCCAGCTAGTTGTCTGTTTTGTTGAGGAGTGTTGATTAGTGAATCATGTTGTAGGATGGTACTTGCATTTTAGTTCAGGATGGGTTTGCTAGTGGTTTGCAAAGAAGCATTCCAGCTCCGAATAGAATAGACGTGGCATATTGTCTTTGTGATAAGAATATATACTCCTAATTATCGTCGATCTAGATGCCTAGAAAATTATTTACATCGCTTATATGCTTCATTATGAATAATTTGTTGAGTTGTAAGATAATGTAAGATAACATTATGTTACTGTTTCCTGTAAGCAAAATATCATCGACGTAGATAAGGAGATATAATTGATCATCCTTTTTGGAGAAGATTAATAATGAAGGATCAGCCTTACTCGGATGAAATCTGAGTTGCTGTAATGCTTTCGAAAAGGTGTTATACCACAATTGAGGGGATTGCTTAAGGTTGTATGTGACTTTCTTTAGTAAACACACATGGTGCGGAAAATGAACATACTCAAATCCAGTTGGCTTTCGCATGTATATGGTATCAGTTAAGGCACCAAGAAGGAATGTGTTGGACATAGCTAGCTGGTGTATTTTTCACTATTTGTTGAGAGCTATTGTAAGCAATGTTCTAATGGTGGGAAACTTTGCAACGAGATTGAACGTTTCAAAATAGTTTATCCCGTATTCATATTTTTTACCTTGCGCTACCAGCTGTGCTTTATATCTAGCAACTGAGCCATTTGAATGTAGTTTGGTGCACTAAGTCCATTTGCATCCTAATACCAATGCATTTGATGGCGGTGACACTAATGTCTAGGTTCCATGTTATTGAAGTGCCAAAAAATCTATTGCCATGGCTTGCCAATAATGAGACAGTTTTGAGGCTTCAGTATAGTAGGTTGGATCAGGAAGCTGGGGAAAAGAGATAGAAGAATGTTGATGCTTGAAGTTGAGCATGGTACGAGATTTAAATGATGCAGTTTTGATCCTTGTTACCATAAGATGCGTGGGCTTCGAATTTTAGTTAACTTGTGATGGAGACATAGATGTGGACTCTTGCTGAATATTTGTTTGATTTGGCACACTGTGTTGATCTTGAGGAGGTAAAGAATCAGACTATAAGGTTTGGTCTCAGTTTGGTATGATTGAGTCAATTGGTGTGGGCATAGTTCTTTTATGTAAATTGGTTGATGTATGAAGTAGCAATGATGGAGTTATGTTTGCTGATGGATATATAGATTGATTTTGCGCAAAAGGGAAGGTGGTTTCATCAAAGATAACATATCTAGATATGATTATTTGGTTTGTAGATGTATTGAGACATTTGTAACCTTTATGTGTTGAAGAATATCCAAGAAAAATACAAGGAATAGATCAAGACTCAAGCTTGTGGCGCTGAGTTTAGGGAAGCCATAGGAAACATCTACAGCCAAATGTTTGAAGATTAATGTAATATGGTTGTTGGTTATATAGAAGCTGTAGAGGGGTTTTATTGTTGGTGGCTTTGGATGGAAGTTGGTTAATGAGATAAGAAGCTGTTAAGAGAGCATCAAGACAATAGGAAAATGGAAAGGATGTCATCTGAATAAGTCATATGGTTATATCAATTTGGTGATGATGTTTTATTTCAGCTAATCCATTTTTTTTGGGTGTGTATGGGCATGAGATTTGATGAATGATTCCATGTTGGCTCATGTACGACTAAAGAGCTTTGTTTAGGTACTCTGTTCTCCCGTCAGATCAAAGTTTCTTAATACTATGAGACAATTATTTTTAAATCATAGTTTTAAATATAATGAATATGGAATCTACCTACGATTTATTCCTTATTGCAAATAGCCAAAACAAAGCATGAAAAATCATCAATGATTACAACATAATATTGATATCCTTGATTTGAGACAATAGGATAAGGTCCCCAAACATCTGTATGAATTAGTTCAAGTGGTACAATAGAGTGAGATACAAATTTAGAAAATTTCAGTTTATGACTTTTGGATACTTTACATGAAGAGCATATGAAAGAAGAGGTAGTTATATGAAGCTGCTTATTATTATTGGAGATGTGAGTAAGAGTTTGATGATGTGGATGACTGATATGGTTGTGCTAAAGAGAAGTGGTGTTGCACGATGTATGAATATCAAGTGGATGACAATTCGATTGAGCTGTAGTAGATTGACATATGCTGGAAGTGGTTTGAGGAATGGGATAGAGTCCATTAAAACAAGGTCCCTTGAGTAGAAATTGATGATTCAAAATATCCTTGATAACAAACCCAGATGCATCAGATGAGATAATAAGATTGTTATCTTTGGTTATATTTGAAATTGACAAAAGATTATGAGAAATATTAGGAATATGTAATAGCTGATTTAAGTGGAGCTTATGTGAAGGTGTGGGTAATATATCGTTGCCGGTATGAGCTATAGATAGGGAGCTTCCATTTCCAACCTGAACATTATCGATGCCTTGATAAGATATTGGGTTCTTTAGCTTGTTGAGATTGTTTGTGAGATGAGACGAGGCTCCTAAATCTAGATACCATTCTGGATTATTTTCTTCAATTGTCGCAATGAACGCTTTGGACATATTCAAGTTAGCTGCGGGAATGTAACTAATATTCAATCTGTGCCAGCATACATTTGCTAGATGTTCCTTTTTGTTGCATATTTGGCATGTAGGAAGTGGTGATTGAGCTGGTTGTTGTGATTTCTACTGTTTATTGTTGTTCATGTATGATCTACCTCTTCCTCTTCTTCCAAGTCCTTTGTATGAGTATAGCGCCAGATTGATCAAGTGGGTTTGTATTGCGAGATGATTCAGCTTGAATGTTGATCTCCTCGCTTATTAATTAGGAATATAAATCTTCTAAGCTAATAGGTTTGAGCATTATTCTGATGGACGTCTTAAAAGCAATGTATGAAGGTGGAAGTAAATTAAGAGTATACAGAATTATGTCTTCTGCATCAATGTTTGATCTAGCTGCACATATCTTGTCCACGATGTTCTTGATTTCAGTTAGATACTAAATCATGGTAAGATTTTTCATGGCTATATTGTGTAATTCATTTTTTAATTGAATTACATGAAATCTGTTCGTGGCTTGTAGCTGTCGTTCAGTTGTAGACCAAATCGCTGAGCAAGATTCTAAATGTAGCATATATGATAGAATTGACGGTGCGATTGTTGAACAAAGCACAGTCGTCAAATTTTGATTTATGAGAAGCCATTCATTGTATTTGGGTTTGGTGATAGTGATTCCATTAGGTGTCTATGTCAGGTGAGATGGTGGTTCTATTGTAGATTCAAGAAAATGAGAAAATCCATTGGCTCTTAGAAATTTTAGTACCTGGGATCTCCATATTGCGTAATTGTCAATTGATAATTGAGTTGGAACAATTGTCTGGATATTGGAAATCAATAACTTGAGAGACGCCGAAACAAAGTGGCCTTCGTTGAAATCTTCCTAAACAAAATATCTGACTTCAGAAGAAGAAGATTGTGCTATTTGGCTTCTTGCTTGGTTTTGAACCTTCTCTGATACCATAAAGAATTCTTTGCACCTAGAGGAATGATCAAGAACTGAAACAAGCTCTGAGGAGAAGATGAACGCATGAGTTTCTCATTTCAAAATTTTTAGCTTCCTTTGTTACACTATCTTACATGTATTTATAGTAAATTATGCATGTATGCTTGTACACATTTTCGTATCTGATTGGTTTATGTAGTAAATTAGTTACAGTGTGTACATGTTGTTGTATCTTTGTTTCTTATGTTGCCTTTAGGTTGCCTCTAATATTATCTCAAGGCTGAGAAAAGTGAGGCTTCCTCAAAACCTTATAGAATGAAACAACAACATCATAGACTTAGAACAAATATATGTGAGTGCCTGAATAAAATTTGTAGAAATAAAGAGTCTTACATATTGTTACGTTTCTTGCATGAGGAATAAGAAGTCTCTTCTTGATCTTGGATGAGAGAGAGAGAGGGAGAGTGAAGGGAGGTAATAGAGACCTTTATTCATCTTTTGGCGATGTGAATATGCATCAACCAATTGGTTATTTACAAAGATTTTACATAAGTGTGATGTCAATCAAATCTAAAATCGTATCACAACATATATGAAATTAGAGCAGAAATTCTTGACAAGAAACTTCAAAAGAAATGAAATGGCATTTGAGAAGTGTAAGTAGTGGTTGTCATAACAACGAGTCTTACGCGTGTAAGCATTACCTATAAAACTAGAAAATTAAATGAAGTACCTGAAGAGAGTTGCAACAGCAGATTTCCTGTTGCAATAAGAATACAGTTGAAGTTTTGCACTTTTTAGTTGCATGAAATCAATTATGTATCTATCTGCAGTTAAACTACTTTTTTTTTTCAATTATAGGTATTGTAGCTATAGTTTTGGATAAGCTAAAACTATAATTTATAAATTTGAACATTCCATTGTGGTTTATCTTGCAGTTGCAAGAACTTGTCCTTCAATAATTTCTCAACTAAGTTTTTAATCAAATAAATTTTAAAATTAAATACTTTTATCATGCACTTCATTAAGTAATCCACATGTATATTTAGAAGCAACCGTGTATTACATTCTAATATATGCTAAGCTCTTTCATGACATATGAGTGAATCAACTATACTAAACAAGTGGATCTAGTACTCCTAAACTCTTTGAAAGGAAGCTTATCCATCTTGTCATATTGGTATCTACCATATAAAACTCCATCATTCAAATTTAGTTCATGAAACCTAGTGACTAAGTTCTTACCTTACCATGGAGATGCAGCTAAAAAAAAAAAAAATGGAGATGCAGCTAAAATTTATTATCATGGAAGTAAACCCTTCATATAGGGAAAAGTTATCAGGTGTGGAGTGCGCACCGTCTGCACAAGCACTGGGTACAGTACCCAGGGGTACCGAATGCGGGTACTGCTAGGTACCCAATGCTCGTGCGGACGGTTCTCCCCATCCACACTCTACACCTAATAATCTCTCCAATATAGGGGTATGAATAAATGGCCACCACAAAAGTTTGCATGTTGACTAAATAGTGTTAGGTTAAAACTTCAGGATTATAATCTCATTAACAAAAAGAAAAAATAGGAACATAAAAGGTTCATTATATATCAACATGTAAACCTTTTTTTCCCCTTACATAACAGATAGTTCTCACAGTATTTGCGCATACAATTTTGTAATTACATATGCATATTCAGGGGCGAATTCAGATTTTTTTTAATATTGACAAACTTAATATATTAAAATATAAATATAAAAAATTATATATATATATATATATATATATATATATATATATATATATATATATATATATATATATATATATATATATATATATAAACTTTACATTCTACTTTGTATTTTCTGATAATATTGTATAATGACTTCATTGGAAAAAAAATCAAATACTTCCTTCTCAATGTATGACACTAGGCAGTGTTTGAACTAGGCATCACCCATTTGCAGCATCACCCATTTGCAGCATAACAAGATAAAAACATAAATCTATGAATTTCAAACTTGTAAAATTTAAAATTTTTTAGCAGATCAGATAAACAAGTGTTAAAAAAATGAACCAATGCTAAATATTCAAAGCATTATGGACTGCGTATCAACAAGACACATCAATCTAATGCTTCCACCTTCATAAATTGAGAAATTATTCTATGTGGAGATCGGGCACAGAACTTCGTTCGGAGAACAACTAGAATGCGTCACACCAGCAGTACCGAGCCACGGTACAAAGCACAGAAGCGACGTGACGCATTATGATTGGTCTCTGGATGACGTTCTCCGTCCCTCACAAAATAATTAATCCCATAAACCAAAGCAATACCACTAGCTTGATAGCAACGGCTTGCCTTCTTCTGCCAAAGATGTAGATCCTAATGAAATGAGATACAAAACTCTATTTAGATTCCGAATGAATTTACCTTCTGATTTCTCTTCCATTTCCTTCCACACTTCAATCTCCGAATGCATTCAGACCAAGAAATAAAAGGTGATGGCAATGAGCTGAAATGTTGGACCCCAAATTATTCCCGTTTCTTCTCATATTTCTCATATCCCTTCAAGAAATTTTTGTTTTTTTGACGAAATTCCTAGTTCTATTGAGGCGTTAGCGACGGCCTTCCTCTCGGAGATGGAAGTTCTTCATTTGCGACGTTGGCAAAGGTCTTCCAAATTTTGTCTACTTTTATTCTTTTTGGGTTTCATCTTCTGTGGGTGCTCTCTATTTCAATAAAAGTGTTTGATTGTTTGCTGCACTCTTCCCCTGTTCATAGGTTCTACTGACGGTCGACGGAGGTTCACTGGCGGTGGTGCTGGAGCTCTTAAGCTTCAAATCTATCTCCAATCTGCAGCTAAAGGTTCCCTCTCTTTTACACAGTGTGGGTCAATTTATAGGTTTTCATGAGTGACACATCCCATAAGAAAAGATCTAGAGTAGATTTAGAGTGCTCAATCGGACGGCTCATATTAATTCCATCGACCATAGATCTTTTACCAAGCATTTATGTGCTTCAAAGATGCCATTATTAAGCAATCTCAGACTCATTGGATTAGTCTCGTCTAGCCGCTCGATTCAACTTTAAGGTTGTTACATTTGGTTATCAGTTGGTCATCAAATTTAGGCTTTGAACCTTCTAAATAAACTTTGGGGCCCGATTTAGACTCATTTGGGCTCGGATTGAACCGATTTTTGTGTCGTTGGGTTCGTCTATTCAGGACATTCAATTTAACTATAAGTTTATTGAAATTACAGTTCAGAAGGTCCTGAATTTTATAATCTGAAAGTTTTCAACTTGAATATGCCTCAAGATTCGTGCATGATCCAAATGATTTTTAGAGACGTGCCAAGTATAAAATAAATTTAATATATTTGAAATATTTATACTCCTGAGAGTGAGTATAAAATAAACTTATGTGATCATTTTTTTAATATATTTGGCTTGCTTTAAAATCAATGCAATGTAAAGCTCAAAGATTACAGCTGTTAGTGGTTGGTGGGCAACGACCAGTGGCTAGAGGCGGGCTGCAGGTGATGGGCAGTGGTTGGTGGATGTTGGAATGAGGCACAAGATTGATATTTTTTTAGCATTTCACTACCTTTATGACCTCAAAATTAAGTTATTTTGGGCTCATTAAATTTCACTTATCAATACACTCAATTTGACTGTTAGTATGCAATGATCAAAGATTATTTAGTCTTTTATTTAATATCATGAGAGAATAATGTAGAATCTAGAGGAAGTTAAAAATTTGAAAAACCCAAAACTTAAAATTCCTAAAAGAGCCTCTTTATTTTTTATTTATAAGATTTAGAAGGCTACAAAAAAGATAGACCTAAAAGAATATATATATGACATGACATATTATAGGATGTCATAAATATATGACCTTATTGATTGACCTCCACATAGATCTCTACATACAAAATAACCCGCAATATCAGTGCAAGTTCCTTGTGTGAGTCTTTATTAGCAAGTACGTTAGGCGAGTCCTCAATCACTTGTAGGAAGGTTGAGTCTAAGGAGGTGAATCTTCTAGATGTGGTGGCTAGTTTGTAGTGACAATTTTGAAGCCTTTGGATGCGGAAGAGTGAGCCGGTCCATCTATTAGTATGATTGTTATTGTGAAATCGTACCCTTAAGAAAATAAATTTCAATACCAATATGATTTTTTGGTGTGACAATTAGAAATTCATTTGAAATGTCAAACACTCAAACTTAAGCTTGTTTGTACAAGAGTGAAATTGTAAGACTATCAAAATGAACAATATCTTGATGGTTAAAAATTTGGGTAGCAAAAACTAGTGTTAGAGCAATACATCAGCCAGAAGATGAAAACTCTTATCGTTTAAAACCTTATAAGGAAACTGATCGATGGAAACATTAGTTATCTAAGTAGAAGAGATTGTGAAACCCCTTAAGAAAATAAATCTCAATTCTTAAACATCGATATGCCTTTTGGTATAATAATTGAAATTTCATTAGTAACTCCAAAGTTAAACGTGCTCATATCGGAGCACTTCTACGATGAATGAACACTTGGGAAGTTACATCAACACTACGAAACCATGAGGCTTAGGCCAAAGCAGATAATATCTTAATGGTTGATAGTTTGAATTATTAGCCTATTATGATTATTTCGTAAAATTTTATTTATATTTTTATTCTTTACTATTTTAATGCAAAGAGTTACTTGTAAATTTTATATTAAAATAAACTTTTGATAAACTATAATCTTTAGTAACGAGCCTTAAGAATGACAAATTTGGAATCGAAGCATTGAAAGTGACAAAACTTTTCAAATCATATAAAGATAGTTGAAAAAATGTCGGTCACTATGTTCTGAATGGATATCCTGCACAGAATTCCTTTAAAAAAAGTCAAAGGATTGATAGTCATGATTTGAGTTTGATAGTTCTTTATCGATGCTTCTATTTTTAGTGCTATATGCAATTGTTTTACTGATTGATAGTTCTAATATGAAGGTAGTTTTATGGATTCGACATCCATACTGATTTACTGATTTCCCCACCATACTAATTTATTGGCTTCTATATTGTACGGTTTTAATGTATACATATTTTACTTCTATTATATGTGAGATTTACTATTTCTGAACTGATTCTTGTTCATATGACTATTACTTATATGAATTGACTAACGACATACATATTACTTCTTTATCGTACTTTGAATTTATTTATAGGATTTTAGTATAACCTGGTAGACTTTTTAGCTAATTATATGTGGTTTAAATGATTTCAAGTCAGAACAAGGGAGCACGAGTAAGAGAATGATCAGCATTTCTCAGGTTCCTTCTCTTTTGCTTTAGTTATTTTTGGCACTCAGGATTTGGATAAACATGATATGATTGTATAATTCTTGAGCGTTGTATATGCTTTTTGGAGTAATGAATACATATGTACATTGATATTTTGAATTATACAATTCATTTCTATTGTTTATTATCGATAGATGATATTAGATAGTTTTGATTACTGTATAATAAAAGATAAAAAAGAATTCTTCAAATTAGATTATGGGGCGTGACATACTAACATTTTGCAGAGAATACATAAATCATCATTATTCTATCTTGATTTGTAAGGTAAATCTTTTTTTTTTTTTTCAAGCATGTGTATTACTATGTGAAATACTTGTAGTTTATGCTTTAATAAGAACATGCGTGAGATGCCATGTTGCATAGTGAGATGCTTACCTCCACTTATTCGTATAAAAATATGGTAAAAAAAATTAATTATTTAATGTCTTTTTCCTTTTTTATTTTTTGATGATTATGAAGGTTAAAATGGCGGCTTGTAATTTTAGATATGCATGTTGTATGCTCACATATGCCTTCACTAGTATTTAACAGGTGGATGGTGGATTACAATAGAATAACTCACTCTCCTAAACTGATCACTTACGGAACTCGCAAAAAAAACTTCCCCGTAATGACCAACAGGAGTCACTCACTCGAGCACTAACAGGAATTGGCCTTGCATAGGACGAATCAAGGATTCTTCTCCAAAGTTAGTATCTTGGTAATCACTACGTGCCTAAACCATGCTTATCACTTGCTCTACCTCAGGGATACTATTCTGATCAAACTCAACTACTAATGTGCTAATCTACTAGACTCTCAGTTTGACTTGTCGTGACTGTCAGAGCCAGAGTTTTCACTTTCGATGGTAGTACCTCACTCGCATCCTTATCCTCAGACAATCCTCAGAGTTTCAATATAAGTTGTTGAAAACATCAACCAGCTCATTCAATCCCCAAAGTTTCCATATAAGTTGTCCCCTCTCGAGTCAAAGCTCGCCCAAAGGCACTCACTTTTCTCCACTGAACATTACTAGATTCACACATAAGCAACTCATCGAAGCTTTTAGCCTTGCCCTCCTTTAGCTAGTCATGAGGTGACATGTGACTAAGATAGTGTGTAATATTACACGGGTGTTTTGTATAGTGTTGATTGAACCTTATGACTTTTTCTAGTGTAGCCTTTAAACTGCAAAACCATTTAAGTAAGGAGTGATGAGGACCAGTTTGAGAGACCATTTTTTTGAGAACCCTTTACTTAGGTTTTTTTTTTTTACTTAGGCTTCATTTGAGATAGCTTTCTTACTTCTTTTTAAATAACATTCAAGTACAAAAATGTATAGTTCAAGAAATTTTTTGTACAAGAAAGCTACATTAGAAAGTAGTAAGAAAACTATCACAGATAAAACCTTAGATAATGGATACTCTTTTATATTGAGAACCATAGTTTCTTGAGTATTATATAGATTTTTTTATTCTCTCTCACCCTCTATGAATTACTCACCCACTCTTAGTTTCAGTCTACTAGCAAGGTCACACATTCTTCATAGATAAATTTGAATTCAACACATCATTATTTAAATTTTAGTAGGCTCTGAAATTGCATGAACTTATATGTATTATTATAATTATAAATAGCCTTCCTTAGATTAATATTTAGATGGCTGTCAAGGAATAAAAAATATGTAATTTATTTGGTTACTAATTTCAGGTTAGGATCAATCCGAATCAGAAATAGGTCGGGTTCGGGTTAACCCTTTGACTAGTTTTTTATCCGAAAACCCATTTTTTGACAAGATTGACCTGTTTTGACCAGAAAAGCGAAGTTTGACCCGATTTTGGAACCGGAACTAGTACTTTTTGGTCGGTTCCGGATCATTCGAGTTGTGTCGGGTTGATCCGGATCCAAAGCTAGTTGTGTTCGGATTGACCCGAATAGTGTCGGATCACTATTCAGGTCAGCTTCTGGTTCGGCACGAACCCGACCCGTGACCCGAAATTGACACCACTAATCATAACCAAAGGATTTTGTATGCTATCTCTCTCTCTCTCTCTCTCTATATATATATATTCTAAACTTCCTAATCGCCTTTCTTTTATTATAATTTTGTTCTCCGGCAACACTACTATTTCATTATTTTCCTGACAAATGAAAACGCAAAGGTGACTATAATCTCGAATTTCATTACCTCATATCATCAATTGATATCAAAGCTAAAAATTATGAATCGAAGAACCTATCTACAATAAAGATCTTTATACAAGACTTTAAAATAAGTGCTTAAATCTTTCCGTCCTCAACTATATTCACATCTCATCTTTTAAACACATAACTAAAGCTTGAACATCTTCTAAATATTTACGATGGTACCAAATAATAAAAGCTTCATTAATTACTATAGTATTTAATCCGTAGATTTTGACGAAGATATTCTCTATTATAAAGAATTTTGCATCATTTGGAGCTAATAAAATAAATGGTATTTTCCACTCAGAAAATTGATAACCAACATATAAGTTAGGGTGAATATAAGCACTACTAAAAACATGAATTCTTCTAAGCATTTTACTGTGGCTATTTGAAAAGCATTGTCATAGGCCGATTTACACAACAATTTAAGTTGTCACCAGTATTTCAATTAGACTCCTTCCTTTCAGCTCGTTCGGCGGCCTTCTCCTCTCTCTTTACACAAATATTCTCCTGCGTGCTGGCAATCAAAATTCTCACGTTTTCTCACACGCAATCGCTCCCCGTCAGGGGCAAAAACGGCTATAATTTTCAAGGGAGCAAACTTATAAGTAACTTTTGGCAGATATATCGGGTGTTCAAGGGGGCAACACCTTTTGATGGGGTTCGACCTGACAATAACACCTCTACATAATGTGTTTTATTATACCGGGGGCAATTTCTTAAAGACCATAGTATTTTAAAATTTTTAGTGGGGGATTGTATAGGCTTTGCCTGTTGGTTTGATATTAGATGCTAATGAGATATTGGAGATCATAGGGATAGGTTTTGTGAGGATTTTAGGATTGTAGCATAACATATTTATATTCTTTTTAAAGTATTACATCCACCAATGATTTTAGAATAACTTGTATTTTATTTTTTTTCATCTGTTGATTTATTTAATTGTGTTATTTCTTAATTAAAAACATGCTTTAATATTGATTCAATTTGAGCTAAATTTCACAACACGTTAAGGGGGTGTTTGGTTTCAGGTTTTTATAGTGTAATATAAAGTAAATATGCGGATTTTTAATTTTTTTGGCGTTTGGTTCCACGTAAAGTTAATTTACAATAAAAAATTTAAGTTTTCGGAACTCACTTGGCCATTTATAAGTACGGGTGTTAATATTTGACATGACATGAAAATCAGACCCGGACCCGACCCGGAAAATCCGGATTGGACCCGACCCGATTTCAAAACGGGTCGGATTTGGGTTCCCGGATTCGACCCATTTGAAAAACGGGTTGGGTTCGGGTTGACCCGATGGGTTGGCGGGTCAACCCGGAAACCCGCTTAGAATGAGCTGCCCGAGGCTGCCCGCAACCCAGCACGCGCCCGCCCTGCCCGCACGAGCGCGCCTGCCCTCGCGCTCACCGCGAGCCCGCGTCCACCGCGCACCTGTCCTACCCGCGTGCTCTCCTGCGTTCGTGCACCTCAGTCCGCCACGCATCGCGCGTCCGCCCGCCTGCGCCCCCGAGCTCGCGTCCCGTGTCGGGTCGGGTTCGGGTCAGTGTTTTCGACCCGTTTGCCTACCCGGATAGGGTTAGGGTCGACCCAATTGAACCCGGATCAGTTCCGCGTTCGACCCGAACCCGACCCGTGACCCGAAATTGACACACCTTATTATAAGTGGTGTAATTTTTTAAACAATTATAAATGAAATTGAGTCAGATAAAAAAGTAATATATACTTACATATTGTCATAAAATTAAGGCTTTCATGAGCTCTAGACAAAAATAATAAATTAATATCAATTGATGCATAAAAAGTATGTTACTCGCGATTTCAATTCAATGAAAAGAAAATATCTTTATGGTTTCCTTTGAGAGCCATGAAACATAAAACAAGTTTTATTCACTATTTTTAGAATATATTTGATATTTTTTAAAATACATTTGTAAAATAATTTATATCACATTTTTCTCTAGTAGAATATGATCCATTGGCTAATTTCAAAAATTACTCATTTATTCATGAAACAAATAAAATTTAAAATTACTTATCTGTAAATACCCAATCTTTTTATGTCCTAATTTTTTTATCATGATTATTTCACAAACTCTATACCGGTTGTTAATTACTTAGCATAATATTTTATTTTTCTCTTCAAGAACGTAAGAATTGGCTATAAAAAAAGGATAAAACAATATAGAAAAATGATTCATATAGTCAGCCAACCTCACATAATAGAATAATGACTTACTATTATCATTCTTACCTAATAAGAATATTATTTTAGAGCAATATAGTATACATTAAAATATTCTTCTTTATCTATTTAAATACCTCGAAATAATACCCAATACAACTTTCACATCAAGGCCAAAATAAAGAAAAGCTATAAATCCTTAAATAATGTGTAGGATGGTTCTAATTTGCTAACCATGGCTTCATTTTGTAGGTCAAACTTATAGAATGAGATAAGACTCGCAATAATTTAGGGCAATAATTAGGGATTACAATATTGATCTATCACTATCATCACTCAATATTTTTGACAATAAATTGGTGTCATAGGCCACATTTGGTGTTTTGTGGCATTAAATTATTGGCAAAGTTTTCCAATTTTGAATACGTTGGAGGAAGGTACAAAAAATGGGCGGTTACCATTCATATTTTTATAAGCATTTTTTGTGTATTTTGAATGATGAAGTCCACTCTTAAGGTGTTCAAAGTCCATAAAGGGAAAGCTTAAGTTATAGGCTTTTATGGTTGCTCTTTATTAATTAATATATTGCCACATAGGTGGCCCATTTGTCTTAATTTGGGGTGTAAATGAGCTCAATATAAATGATGCTATGTTCTTATTTGATTTGATGATTACTTTATATTTCAACCTTATCTTTTTATGAAGTTTATGAAAAGAGTGAGTGTGCACACAACTCATTTTGGTCTGTTGGTTGAGAGATTAGGCTATCAACTAAGAGGTCTTGGATTTGAAAGTTGTGTATGCGATGTGTGTGTAAGTCTGCTTTAATTGGCCTAAATGTCCCAAAAAAAAAAGGTTGACTGTAGCACTCGACGAGTCACAACCTACAATAAATGACCAGATAGAAATAATGGCTATAGATATAAACAATTCACTGTATAATCATATTTGTATTAGTAATGCTTGAATTCGACTTATTACTATTTTTTTTTAAGAATACATAAGAGTATAAATGAAAAAAAAAATAAAAATATATAAAAAACCAGGAAAAATAGGGATTTTTTATTTTCAAAAAGAAAGAAATATAAAAAAAATAATCAAATTTAAATCCTTATCATATAAGCACAACACTTATTCAACTTCCCATTCAACAACATCAGAATTTAATTTTTAAAAATTTTCAACAAAATGTATAGGCTATTTATCTTTATTCATCACTAATTTGTCCATAAATATTATATTTAAGTTTCATTTGTTACTTAGAGATTATTTTGAACTGCTGCAGTGTTTTATAAAGTTGATTGTAAAGCTCTATACTAAGAACAAATTAACTATTCTAGTTACAAAAGTAATTTTTTTAGCTTTCAAATTTTTAAAAAGCTAAGAGGAAACAGCAAGAAAGTAGTAGCCAAATAAAATTATAATGATAAAAACAGAAAAAAATTTATCCAAAATAAACTCTTAATTATCCATAGAGTAATCAGCAATGGGCAGAATCATTTCTTAATCCTTAATTACCACTTTTATTGTAGAATTTGCATTCTTGATCTAACCAAAGTATGTCACTTCACTATTTATTGTCCACTTAACTTTAATTTTTATTATTATCTAAAGATGAAACGGACAATTAGTTTTTTTTTTTTTTTTAATTCTCATATTAACAGTCAAAATAAGCACATAAGCTCATGTGCTTAATGAGTTAATGAGAGACGTAAAGCTTCGAATCTAAGTAAAAAAATTGGCTGACACGTGACAATGAAGTGGACTTATTGAATGAATTATTAACCTTCTGATCCTTCGGTCATCTTAGCATATTTAATTAACACTAAAATAACAATATAGAATGCTAATGGTGTTCGAATTCTATTTTATTTTATTTTTTGACAAATGAACTATAAATTATATTGAACAAAGAGGTTATAAAAGGATTAAAATTAATATATGAAAGAATTCTAAAAGAAAACAATGAAAGGAGAGGATACCTATATAAGGTAAAAGCCCGGGTTATTGATGAACTATGACAGGATATTTTGATGTAAAATATATTATAATGAATGTTATGTTATTTGAATTTATGCTGAGATTAAAAAGTATTTTTCTTAGAAGATGATATTCAACTAAGGTGGATGAGATATTTTGCTGAACTTTTTAATGAAGAATATGAAAATATGATTGACTTTAGTGACCTTAGCATCCTAAATGAAAATAAAAATTTCTATTTTTTCTCACCGTATTAGTAAAACCGAAATTTGAGATGCTTTAAAGAAAATAAAGTGTGGAAAAGTTATTGGACCTTATTATATTCCAATAGAGGTGTGGAAATGCTTACGAGATGAATAAATTTTTTGGCTTAGTAAACTTTTTAATATTGTTTTGAAGACAAAAAAAGATATCAGATGAGTGAAGAATGAGTGTGTTAATTCTTATTTTTAAGAATAAATGTGATGCACAAGGTTGTGCGAATTATAGAGGAATTAAGTTAATGTGTCACACTTTAAAACTATAGGAGCGAGTTATGGAGCATAGGTTGCGGCATGATAATAATGTTTCTCAAAATAAATTTGGATTCATGTTGGGTAGGTCTACTATGGAAGCCATACATTAATTGAGAGGATTGATGGAGAAATATAGAGAGAATAAGGAGGATCTACATATGATACTTATTGATTTAGAGAAAGCAGAAGATAAAGTTCCAAGAGAAGTGCTATAGAGAGTTCTTGGAAAGAGAGGAAGTTAATAACGCTTATATTCAAATCATTAAAGATATGTATGCATGAGCTATTCCTTATGTTCAAACACAAGGTGGTTTGAATAAGTATTTTCCTATTTCGGTTGGATTACATCAAGGATCATCCTTAAGCCCATTTCTTTTTAATATAGTCGTGGATGTTCCACTAGAAATCTGCAAGAAGATGTACCTTGGTACATGCTTTTTGCTGATGATATTCCTCTTGTTGATATGACTAGAAAGGGAGTTGAAGGTAAACTTGAATTATGGAGGTCAACCTTAGAGTATAAAGGTTTTCGCTTGAGTAGATCTAAAATTGAATATATGGAGTGTAATTTTAGTAGTAATAGACCTGGTGAGGGGAATGCAACTTTGGGCAATCAAGTCATTAAGAAGAGTACACGTTTTAGATATCATGGATCTATTATTCAGAGTGATGGTGAAATAGATGGTGACATTATCAACATAATTTAAGTTGGATGGTTGACGTAGAGGAATGCATTGGGCTTGTGAGATAGAAAAGTTCCCCTAAAACTTGAGGGAAAATTCTATAAGATGGTGGTAAGACCTGTAATGCTTTATCCCTAGAAACAGGACGGACTTGTGTGTTAAATGTTGGCCAATAAAAGATAAGCATAACACTATGTTAAGTGTTGCAGAGATGAGGATGCTCAGGTGGATGAGTGGCTTTACCTCTAGAGGTAGGATTCAAAATGAGCATATACGTGAAAAGGTTAGAGTAGCTCCAGTGGAAGATAAGATTAGAGAGAGTCACCTTATATGATTTGGTCACATAAAATGGCAGCCTTCTGATGACTCAGTTAGGAAAGTATTAGCATTAGATTTGACTTATGTTAAAAAAGGTAGAGGTAAACATAAAAAGACTTGGTTAGAAAATATTAGAAATGATCTTGATTTATTAGATTTAAATGAGAATTTAACTTTTAAGAAGTCACCATGGAGAAAATGGATTCATATAGCTTATCCCATGTAGTGGGATAAAGGCTTGATGTTGTTATTGAATTTATGCTGAGATTAGTGCAATTTAGGATATTATATACTATTTTAATCTCAGTGCAAATCCAAGAGCATTGATGTCAAATGTAATATATTTTTCATCAAAATAACTTGATTAGTTTTTTATTCTATGAAAACTTGAGGATGAGTTATAAACACTTACGGATTTTCTTTGAAAGAAATCAATTAAAAAAAGTTTCTTTCAGGTATTTTTTTTTTAAATTTTTCCTCTGATTAATATTAAATAGTATTGGCTATATAGAAAGGATAAAAGTATTTATAATGGCTCAACCTAACCTTGTTCATATATAAGTCAAAGAGTTTTATTTTTTTTTTTAATTTAAGATTCTAGTAAAATATAATACATCATGTGTACCTTAGTGGAGAAACTACTCCATCTTTCACAAGAGAAGAGAACTAAAGAGAACTAGTACCGTATGATGAATGGACAAATTCTAAGATTAGTAATTCACAAATCTCAGTAAAGATATGTTTTCTTTATCAGGAAGTAAAAAATATATAGAATTCAAAACGAGAGTTAGCCCTCATATCTTTTGGGATATGTAAATCATTCAGTCTTTTTAATGAATTCATAAGAAATGTTACATCATATGCTGAACCTTCCCAACCAATGAGAACGTATGTAAAACTTAAATCAAAGTCAACTACAACATGATGTTTTACAAGATCTCTGCTAATTTTGTTAATTTTTGGAAATGTTAATTTTTTTCTAGGTATGATTTCTATTGTCTACTGTCATGACATTTTGACACTTTCTAAATTAAGCTTAATTATATTTTATTTACTATAATGCATTAGAAATGAATATAAATATGTGATTGAGTAATAGTTGATCACTATTATTATTATCTTATTATGATAATAATATGTGTGGGAAAAAATAAGTAAAGAATGTTTATTCAATCACATTGGTTGGAGACTAATTGACCTGAACAGAATGGTGGGCCAATAGGCTTTCCTTTAAATATTTTGGTTGGGTGTTATCTATATTGATTCACACGATACACTGATTGAGAGTTATAAAGAGATGATTAATATGCCGATGGGCAAAAGTAACAACTTTGTTTTCTGAACTAATAGGTTACTAATACTGAAAAAAAAATATAGCATGGACATTTGTTTAATGTGATTATTAGAATGCGTGTCATTGAATCACTGCCATTGTACGGCTTTACTGTTACTTTCACATATGATGTTGATATTACTACTATTTTACTGCTATTAATATGCTGATTGCATGATATGTATTGAGTATATGCATTGGACAATGTCATTGAGTTGACACTAATATGATATTTCTAAACATGTGATATATGGATATAGTTATTTTTATATTATTTTTCTATATTGAAATATTTTCAATAGTCTTTACGAATGTTTTTATTTGAAGCTTTATATGATTTTTAAACTGATTGTAGTATTGATATAACGATTGCCTAAGTGATTTGACACCTATACTAGTTTACTGATTTTTCTATTAAATTATCTTATGAACCTACGAATGCTAATATTATGATTTGACTGCTAACATGCATATTTTTCTTCTTTATCTTTTGTTGAGTTTAATTATATTTTTGGTGACCTACTAGGCTTTTTAGCTCATTTTTTATTTAAATATTTTTAGGTTAGGAAAGAGGATTAGGTGTGTGAGATTTATCAGATCAAGATTTCTCAGTTTATGTTTCTTTTTTATTTTAGTTGTTTTAATGTAATCGCAGCATAGTAGTTATTATATGATTATATTTGTGAGTAGTGTATATGATTTTTGTGAAATGAATAGAGATGTATTTATTAATATTTTGATTAAAAGTTTTATTTCTACTGTTATTTAAATTAATAAAAGAAATTAGATAGCTCTTATTACATAAATAAAAATATTTTTTTTAATTTAAATTTTAGGCATCACATATCTAACCCACACAACTTGTTACACACACTTTAGATGGTTTGATAGAGCTATTTACTCTAGCTCAGGCTAGGCTAGTGGTGTGGTTTGATGTGCAGATACCTTACTTTTTTTTTTTTTTTTGAAAATATGCAAATAATATTAAAGCATAATAAAGAAAACTATGTATAGAAATCCTATTACAATCCTTCCTAATCAAGTCAATAAGACTTGAACGAAGTTTACCAAAAATAAAAGCATCCCAATAAAAGTCACATAAGAGGGCAAAATGAGAACAAACATCAGCCACTCTATTACTCTTTCTAGAAACAAAAATTAAAATTTACATTATAAAAAACTTTAAGAAATGAAAAATCCAATCTTGAAATATGATGGCTCAAATTAAGTAAATTGTCCGTTCGGGTGCAATGCTTTTGGTGGAGATTACATAATAAAGGTATTCCAACTTTGGGTTATCTCATGTATAGGAGAATTATCCATTCAAATGGCTGTCCAAGAGGTTGTTCAGCCGCTAAGGATGAGGAGCATGTTGCAGTGAATTGTGATTTTTTAGTTCGCTTGTTCGACACCTTGGATGATTGGGATTTTCTCATTCCTAGATACAAAGCTTGGTCTGATTGTATCAACGGTTTAAAGGCTTTGGCTTACTCAAATCCATTTTTGGCTAATCTGTATTGTACAGTTGTCTACTTTTCTTGAAAGAGTAGAAATAGTGTTACCCATGGAGGCAATGAATTGGGTATGGGTTTTATGGCTGCTAAGGAAATTGAGTTGCTTCTTCAAAATGTGGTATCTTCTCGGATCACTAGGGAGCCAATCAGCTTTGTAAGCTGTCCAATTCTTCTTGGCACCCCCTCCACCAGAGTGGATTAAAGGTAATTTTGATGCTGCCCTCCTAGATTCTAATGAGGCCAGGATTGCCGGAGTTTTTAGAGACAATAAAGGAAGATTCTTATTTGCTTTTGGAATCAAATGTGTTCATTGGGACATTGGTTTGCTGGAGCTGATGGATATACGGGATTTGAAATTGTTTCATAATATGTGAAACTTCGAAGCTAAGGGGATTATCATCGAAGGGGATAATCAGAACGTCATCAATTATCTTCAAAGATTGTTGAATAAAGTTTCTCACAAGAATGAAGAGATTGAAGATCTGTCGTTCTTGGAGGATTTTGGTATGTTTCTTTTTCATTTCGTTCATAGAGATTGTAATTGTTTAGCCGACTTATGTGCTAATTTTGCTTTAGTAGAGGATTTCATTTGGGAGGATCTTTATTGCAATAAGATCCCTCCTAGTTTTTTTTTTTTTTTTGCTTTGCTTAAAGATGAGTGTGATAGGTGTTCTATCACTCTCTAGGTTGTATCCGTTCTTTTTTGCTTAATCATTTGCCTTTGGCATATTCAAAAAAAAAATTCTTTGAAATATGTTATTCCAATGGTTGGTCGTCATAACTATATTTGTAATAATATGATCACATTGACGTTTATCTCCTTCAATAATGATACCTTACTTATCTCTCATCCAATCTTGAATTAAATTATTGAAATCAAACACAACAATTAACTCCAATAAAGAAATATCCCAATTTAATAACTTCCTTCCATGTACAAGAAAAATATGCCTTTATGATCACATAAAACTCCTGCTATACTATCTTTATTGTACCGCGTCAAAGAAGCTTCAACATTCAACTTATTAATCCAATTTTTAGGTGGGGGATACAAAATTTTTTACAACACTAAATGCCAGTTAATATCCCATCTTTTGCAAATTGGAATAAATAGATATTTTAATGAATAAGACATAAAATGAGCTGCTAATGATACTAGATTAGGAACTTTTTTCCAAGCATAAAAAAATTCTTAGCTTTCCAATTATGATAAATCAAAGATAAATAAACTCTAACAGCTCCAAGATTTGATGTTGCTATCTTTTCAAAATTGTTCAAGCAATGAGACAAATTGCTAAATTTTGGAAGGTGAATACCCTATTGATTCAACGTATCAAAGATTTCATTCAACTTTCTAAATTGAATAGCAATATGAGTAATATCTTCAACTTCCAAACAACCTCTCGGATAGAAAATAGAATCTTAGAGTTTTATGTGATTCAACCAAAAATTAGTTGGTAATGCATCACTTATCAACCTCCACCAAAATAAAGCTTCCTTCGGAGTTAATTTTAACTTCCTAATCCACTTGACTAATTATTGAATAAGGAATAGAATTTCCAAAAAAAAAAAAACTTAATTGCCAAAGAATTATGAATTCTATGGATATTTGATTTTTCATCGTCAATATTAAATTTAACTTCAACACCATTTTCATATGTTTTAATATTTTTTCAGGGTTAACTATCTTGATATTCAAGACTCTCTTCTAGGCATTCAATAAACCATTAGGCTTACCAACAACATTATTATTACCATCTTCAGCAACATTAATCATACCAGAAATAGAATTTGTCAAGGATGAAAGAACATTATCTACACAAGAAGAAATATGATTGATATTTTTATTTGCATAAGACTCAGAATTGAAATCTTTTGTAATAATAGAGCATGAATTCAGAACCACTTGTGCATAAGAAGAAGAATTTCTAATATCATTAAAACTTGAATTAACAAATTTGGAAAATCTATTAACTTTCAATTTGTTCCAAAAGAAGATGAACCTTCAAAATCATTATTATGATCTTTAAATCCTTCACAGATGTTTTTTTTTTTTTTTTGAAGATAGCACATTATAGTCGATAATCACATCTTCCCCCTTACCGGTATAAGAATCATTCTTTGGAATCATAGAGGAAATTAAAGCATCAGGATTATCTTTGATAATCAATAGAGATCCAATCAATTGTTTTCAAAAAGGAATTATAGATGAAGTCGGATTGATTGCCACCATAACAAAAAAATTGGAAATTCAAAATAAATGAAACTTTCGCACTCTAGAAAATGGGACTTTCTCACACTAGAAAATGGGGAAATTCAAAATAAAATCCAGGCATCTTACTTGTAGGGTGTTTTATATTTGTTTACTTACTTTCATGTACTCTGGATGTAATGATTATATTTCTTTTAGGTGCATGTTAGACTCTTCCAGGTTGCATTAGATACATTAGGTTCCACATACCTATATTTAAACTTTTACTTTCTTTATATGCATTGCTGATTTACTTTCCTATAGAAAGTATAATGTGTCTAGGTCCTGATGTATATGTAATAATTATATATATATATATATATATATATATATATATATATATATATATATATATATATATATATATATATTCTTGTATAATTAGATTGAGTTTTACTATGTTAAAAAGTTATGAAAAGATTAAAGATGATTGCTTATATAAATAAGAAAATGACTCTTCTTCCTTTTATGATCATTGTATTTTAAAATCTTAAAGAAGATCATGGAGCCTGAAGATAAAAACTAAAGTAAGTAATCATATTTAAGCTTATCTTATATAGGAGTAGAAATCCAAGCCTATTATAGTGGAGCTTAACCACCTTACTTTTCAGCAGAACATGGGTTGTACTTCTATTTCAGATAAATGAATAAAAGTTTTTTTATACACTGTTCTTTCATATACTACTTCATGTTACATACATTGCATTTATATGGGTGGTAGATTTACATTAAATGATAGCTTTTTTATAGGTTTCTTTCATTGTGCATGTTATGGACTTTATAGGAACATGTATGCTAGTTCTAGTATGATAAGATAGAGGTGCTATATACACGAACACGGTTATCCTAACATGCATACATATATGCATTTTAAATTTCTTGCAATGTACACTAAACCAAAGCACACAAGCCAATGATGAGGTATCAGGGGTTTAAGGGTTAGGTTTGCCAGAGTTTTTCTTATGGCTTAAAACTGTTATGCTGCCAAATTATTTAGAAAAGATAAAATTAGAAAATTTTAGAAGATTAGTGTTAATTACAAATAAAATTTAGAATTTAGAATATCTTTAAGTCAAATCTATGCTAAATAGGTACATTTGCATATTAAAGAATCCTGATTAATTCTTAAACTAAAATATTTAACTCCTTAGATATAGAACTTTGATATATTACTTTCATATGGCAGTTGGTTGCTTTTAAGATGTTAGTTGGTAGCCCACGTTAAGCAGACATAAGTCTAGATTATATACATATCTCTCTAAATCTACTCCCTTGTAGGGTTATCCAAATCTTAAATAAATTTTAAATGTCAATTTGAATATGAATCTATCATTGGAATTTTCAAACTCAAATCTTTAATTAAATCTTTATAAATTTGAAAAGTCTAGTCCCCATTTTAGTCAAGAGTATTTTCAAGACTTATCTTTGGATGTAATTAACTATAAATGCTTCCCTGTATAGGAGTTTAGAACATAGTAAAAAAAATAAACCCTATCTTAGTTCATTTCTAAGGTTGGGGAAGAATCTGGTGAACACATACTAACTTTATACTTTAGTTATATTCATATTCAAAATGATAGGTGAATGTTCATTTTATCCATCAAGATGAATTGAATAATTCTTATGTTGAGTTTGTATATGAAAGTATATTCATTTCTTTTTTCAAATCGATAGTTGGGCATCAGTTTAACTTTCGAACTAATAGATTATTATGTCAATGTTTTGTAGATTTGAGTAAAGAAATATTAAAGTTAATCATGTGGAAAACATTTTAACATTTCAATTTGTCCACATATTGGATAAATTTTAGTGTTATTGGGTTTGTCTTATCGATATTTTCAGTTTGGCTACAACACTATAGGAAAAATGCCCATTACCGGCGGTTCTAACGTGTGGTTTATGGACCGCCGGTTTTACCCCCGGCATAGCCGGCGGTCTGGCCGTCGGATTTTAACGGCGGCCTAACCGGTGATTTTGCTACGTTAAGACGCCGGTAATAGCGGCGGTCCCTAAACTGACGGTAAACCGCCGGACATCAATATGAACCAGCGGTTTACCGGCGGCTTGGACCGCTGTTGATAAGTGATTTTTTACCGGCGGTCCAGACCGCCGGAAAACCGCCGGTAAAAGCCATAATACGACCAGCCCCGCTCCTCGCATTTCATTTTTACTCTTTCCTTCTCTCTCTCAGTCGCTCGCTCTGCCATCGCCTACGCTCTCCTCCGCTCGTCCGACCAGCCGCCGACGAATCTACTCCGACCGCCGACCCCAATCCGACCGCCGCCGACCCCAATCCGACCGCCGATGAGTCTTCTCCGACGTCCGACCGCCGACCTAGTCCGACCCCAAACCGTCCAATTTCTATTTTAAGGTTATTTTTTATGGTTTTTCTTTGATTATTTGTTCTCACTACACATTTGCAAGTATTAGAGATATTTTGGATGATTTAGGTAGTAAGCAAAGATGTAATGTTGTAATCATTTTGTTAGATCTAAATTTTTTTTATTAAGTGTTATTTTAGTTTAGGTGGAATCAATTTTATTGATTGTTACTTTTAGTTAGAGCAAGATAGGAAGAGAGAGATTGAGGGAGAGAAAAGAGCGGGAGAGGACCATCTAGAGATAATTAAGGGTATAAGTGCTAACATAAAACTAAGAGTGTTTAACCATTAGAGATAATTAAATAATGGAATGACCCATTTTTTAGAGCATGACTAAGTCCTAAAAAGGCTCTAACCTTTTTAAGGTTAGGATGCTCTAACCTTTTCATGGATATGCTCTAACCTTTTTAAATGACCAAATCATTTAAGGTGGCTCTCTCTAATCCTCGAAAGGTCACCTTTTTAAATGACCAAATCGTGAAAATCATCATGACTGCATTGCTTTAGAGCATGACTAAGTCCTAAAAAGCCTTTTGACGATGGAGATGCTCTAACCTTTTCACGGATAACACATCCACCTAAGCATCCTCATCTTAGCAACACTTATCTTAATATTATGCCTCTCTTTTAATGTCCAACATTCTGAGCCATAAAGCAATGTAGTTCTCACCACCATCTTGTAAAATTTTCCCTTAAGTTTGAGTGATACTTTTCTATCACACAATAAACCTGAAGCATTCCTCCATTCCAAAATCTAACTTAAGTTCTACAAATAATATGTTAATCTATTGCACCATCACTCTGAACAATAGACTCAAGATATATAAAATGAGTACACTAATTAATAACTTGATCATTCAAAGTCACAAACCCCCCACTAGATCTATTATTACTAAAATTATACTCCATGTATTTTGTTTTAGATTAACTGAAATGAAAACCTTTAGACTCTAAGGTTGACCTCCATAATTCAAGTTTACCTTCAACTCCCCTCTCTAGTCTTATCAACTAGAAGAATAGCATTAAAAAAAAGCATACACAAAGATATATCCTCTTGTAAATGTCTAGTTAGCAACAAAAAGCATATACAAAGATGAGGATGTTTAAATGGAGAGATATTATATAGCAACTTTCTGGGGTTAATGCCCTTTGCCTAAATTATAACACGTTTGCACATGCATGTATTCTAATAAATGTTTTCTTAATTATGTAGGGTGACGTTTGCTTCAACGTCCAAATGACTATCCAAGAAGAGAGATATTGGATGTATAACAGATTGTTGCCGGGTCAAAAAGGATTGACAATTGAATTTATAGAGGGAGTTGAAACTTTCATTCAAGTTGTATCTCAACTACCTTCCTTTCAGTTTGATAAAATGTTTAGATGTCCATGTTCGAAGCATAAAAATCTAGCATTCCTCAAGCCCGATGATGTGAAGCTTGATTTATATCGTAGGGATTTCTTCCAAACTATTGGATTTGGACATCACATGGCGAGTACGAGCCACATAGAGATGCTCATGCCGGTTCATCTACAGCTTATGAAATATTTGATGAAGATCAAATGAGTAGATCCTATGAAGACCTTATTTTTGATGTAGCAGGTCATAATTTAAGGTCTAATGTGGAAGAGCCACCAAATGCAGAGACACAAAAATTCTTTGAGTTATTACATTTAGCTCAAAAGCCAATTTGGGAAGGTTGCAGTACACATTCGGAATTATCCATTGCAGTGAGGATGCTAAGTATTAAAACTGAGTATAATATTCTCCGTGAGTGTTTTAATGACGTTATTGGTCTTATGAAGGAAACTAATCCAGCTGGCAATTTAATTCCCTCAGACTTGTACCGAACAAAGAAATTAGTATCCAAGCTGGGTCTCACTGCTACAAAGATTAATTGTTGTATCAATGGATGTATTTAGAAGGCAAGGAAAGCCTAGTGGAAAATGTGTTGAAAGATATCTCAACGATTTAGAAATAAATACAACGAATTTGTATGTACTACTGAACTGTGAAGAAGTTGAGCCAATCTTAGAGTAAGTTCTAACATAATGTTAATTATTAATTAGTAATGTTTATTTAAAATGCTAAAATATTATTTGTCACTAGGTATTTCGTAAGCAAATTGCCTTTGACAGATTCAAGGGATATTGAGCAAGTTATTGCAAATGAATTTCCAACTTGGTTCAGATCATATATGAGCACATTTTTTTTATAAATTTAAATCTTATTTATTATCAAAAATACTAAAATTTGAAAATGTTTTAGGTACAAAACCCTGATAATAAATGTTTCGATAAAGGTTTGCAAGCATTAGCATGGGGTCCAATGCAAAAAGTAAAAACTTGGCCAATATATATAGTGAATGGGTTCAGATTTCATACCAAATCGTGGAGTGAAGGAAGAAAAACTAAAAAATGTGGAGTATGTGTTAGAGGGAACACCCATGAAGAAGATGAGTGTGATTATTATGGTATTCTGAATGAGGTGCTTGACTTGGAATACCCAGGCGAAGATGAGAACTTTGTATGCTTATTTAACTGTCAATGGTATGATCCAGTACAGAATAGAGGCACAAGGGTTCATCCTGCGTATGGTTTAGTAGATGTTGAACATAGTAGAAGATACAAAAAGTTTGATCCATTTGTGTTAGCAAGTCAAGCTATTCAAGTTTATTCAGCAAATATCCCAATGGTTGTAGAGACAAACAAGATTGGCTAGCTGTCATAAAAACAAAAGCACGGGGAATAATTGATCAACAATACATTGTAGCAACTGCACATCAAGAGAATGAGATGTCAAGTTGTATGCCTGTTGAAATTGAGGAGATGACAACTACAACCTCTACTATTGAAATGGAGTTAGAAGATGTGAATTGTTCAACTAGTTCAGGCGAAGAAGAGAACGAGGATGAAAGTGAAGATACCCTTGAGAGTGATGAAAATAGTTTTGATGATTCTGATTAGTTTTTCTAATTTAGAATTGTAGATTTTTAATGTTTTGTAATATTTTGACTGCTTAGAAATGGAATTATTATTTGCCAACTTGTATTTTATTAACTGCTTCTCGTAATTCATTACCTACTTTATTAACTGCTTTTCAATGCTTTAGTAATTATTTTTTTTAATATTTCAGATGGCTTCAGGCAACGATCCTCCTCGTAAATTATTTGCCTCAAAGTTCCACCGGAAGAAGATTACTGCTAGTAGACCCACACAGGCTAAGGTAGGTGAGGGGCCTTCAGTTCCACCAGATCTACCTACACCACCACCGTCACCACCTGCCAGAAGCCAGCAGCATTCACCAGAACAAGGTCAGGGACATTTAGATCCACCTCCTGTTGTACCTCCATACTTCCCTGGCCACTTCCCTCCTCCCAGCTCGACGAGTCCTTGCTTCCCCTCTCTAGATCAGACACATGCTTCTCCATTCTATCCATATTACCCCCAACCATCATCACAGGCAGCTGGTCCATCCACTGGTCCCCACCCTCCTTACCCTTACCCATATTACTACCCCTATCCGGTGCAGCATGAACAGGGTGGACCATCAAGACCACCAGAGGTTGGCGCTAGCGATCATGCAGCAACAACAGATAAGCATCAATACATTGAGCCTGACGATGATAAGTAAGTTCAATTTAAGTTATTAAGTTGTTTTTATTTTGATATATTACATGTTATTGACAAAAAAAATCACTTGCAGCTTCAATCCTTCAAGGCCACCTATACATATGATCCGGGATATAATAAAGAATAAATATGATGCTCTTTACTTATCCTGGAAGAAGATCCCAAAGCCAGTTAGAGATATGTGGTTTGGAGAATTTCAGGTATATTTTTTTGGTATGATTTCAAATATATGCTTTAATTTTTACTAATCTTTTTGATATTGCCTAAATTTTTACATAAAGAATTTATGTGGTTGTCTGAGTACAGCACGAGGATCAGATCAAATTTTGAGAGGAGAGGAGCGACCCGTCTCAGAGACATGTTCACGGACATTAGAAAGTCCGGGCAGCATCCTAATTGGATTGGAGAGGGCATTTGGGTTGATTTGAGTAGTGCTTGGGCTACTCCTGAGTTTATAAAAATGAGAGAGCAGAATAAACAGAACAGAGCCTCTGACTGCTGCAGTTTAGGAAGCTCTCTTCATACTGGTGGATCTGTACCTCATACGGAACATAGGCGGCGACTGGTAAGTGTTTTGAATTGGTTTATTACATATATTTATGTTAGTATAACTAAGCATCAAATTTTCAGAAAGAGTACCTTGGTCGGGAGCCAACATCATTGGAGTTGCATATAAGAACTCATCAACATCAAGCTGACCATCAGTGGGTTGATGAGAAGTCTAAGAAGGCTCATGTGAGTAAAATTTTTTGGAGTTTTAGAATAAAAATTTATTTTAATAAAACTAATTGTAACTCGCAGGATGATTTTGTACGAGCTAAAGAAAGTCGGCAGTCCACTGGCGAGGGATCATCTTCTGGATCGGCCCACATTTCTGAGTATCAGACATGGTCAGAAGTTGTTGGTGGAAGACAGAGGGGGAGGGTATATGGCATGGGTTCACAGGCTTTTGCTATTGAGGGCAGTTCATACACCTCTACATTTCATGATCCAAGTGGAGCTGAAGAATCTGTAAGCGAGAGGGTTGCAGCGCTAACTAGAGAGATTGAAGAGATGAAAAGGGTTCAATCTAGAGAGATTGAAGAAATGAGAAAGGTTCAGAATGAAATGCAAGCAGAGTTGCAATCCTATAGAGCTAAAAAATAGAGGAAGAAGGACCAACATGAGTAGCCATCTGCAGACAGTGAGGATACAGATGATGATTAGATATTTTTCATGTTTGATGATTGTATTAATTAGAACTTGTGAACTTCTGAACTTGTGATTATAACATTATCATGAACTTACTTGTGAACTTGTGATTGTAATCTTATGTGAGCTTGTGATTGTATTTATAATTTATGGTTCTGATGAATATAACGGCGTGTTGCCCAACATATCTTGCTTTTTCTGTAGGTTTAGACTTTAGGGTGAACCTCCCTCAAATAGAGGGGACGCTGTCAATTTTTTT
Organism: Dendrobium officinale; assembly: GCA_019514585.1. Classification (NCBI taxonomy): domain Eukaryota; kingdom Viridiplantae; phylum Streptophyta; class Magnoliopsida; order Asparagales; family Orchidaceae; genus Dendrobium; species Dendrobium officinale. Next base: position 44,682,773 of record CM033691.1, on the reverse strand, counting down.
TGCAGGTGTTAAAGGTTTCCGGCGGCTAACCGGCGGTTTGGCCGCCGGAAACTACGATACCGGACGGCCAATGACAAGCCGTCGGTAATGGCATTACACCGCCGGTTTATTACCGGCGGTTACCGACGGCCACCGACGATGTTACGGTGGACATCCGGTGGTTCACAACGTCGGTAATTCCGACGGCTCGAACCGCCAGCTTTCGCCGATAAAATAACCGGCGGTCTACCGGTGCTTGCCGGCGGTTTAAGAAACAAACGACGCCCACCTAAACCGCCGGAAGATCGTCGGTACTTTGACCGCCGGTAAGCCGTCGGTCAATTAACCGGCGGCGTAACGGCCGGGAAACCGCCGGTTCAAAATCTGGTTGTCACCGGCGGTCTATGCCGCCGGAAAACCGCTGCCAACATAAAGCGCCGGTAAAAAACCGCCGGTACAAGTTTCCTACGCGATTTTTTCCGGCGGCTGGAAAACTGCCGTAAAGCCGCCGGTAGTCCAATAAACCGCCGGTTAATCTAGCGTAACCGCCGAAAAAAACCACCGGATTTCGGCGTTTTTTCTGTAGTGCAAGTTTATTGAAATTAGAGTCAAGATGGTCAAAAATTTAATTTCAAAAGTTTCTAACTTGAATATGCCCTGAGATTCGTCCCTGATTAAGGCAATTTTTAGTAACATATTGATTGCACCCCCATCCCCCACAAAAAAGGATGTTGAAGCCCATAGAGTCTAAAAATTTCTATGAGCCTATCAAAATATTTATTATGCAAAATTATAATTTCAAAAAAAGTATGAGGCATGAGTTCTCCTTATACGTCAACATAGACATCTCGTTTGGGGCTGTAAACTAACTAAAATATATATTCATATAATTTAATCATTTTATGAAGTTCATATATTGATAAAAAAAAATAATAAAAACTTTTTCTCTAAAGCATTCAAATTATTAGAAATTCAATATAGATGCCAAGTTGAACTCTAAGTGTCAAAATTTAATCCAAAACATCAAAAAATTGTCCTAAAGACCCAAAAAAAATGCCCAAAACGAACTATCTGGGCCAAAAAACAAACTCGTATGTGACTGGCGTCCTGAATGCATGCAATGACCCATTATTTTTTAAAAGAAAAAAAAATCTCCAAAACAAATCTTAGAAATAAAAAAAAAAATTGTGGAAAGAAATATATATCATATATATGTTTATATATTATTATTTTAACTTAATATTTTCCTATATATTTATTCACCATTATGAAAGAGATCAAGAGAAATCCCCATAATATGTTTGACTTATCCATGGTTATTTGTCAAAAAGTTGCTCGATGATGTTATCTTGTATAAAAGAGGTCGAGGGAAATCCACTAATGATTTTTAACCTATGTAAGATTATTTGTCATAACATTGCTCAATAACATTAACTTGTGTCAAAGATGCCAAGGGAAATCCACTAAGGATGTTTGATAATTTTTAGGTTATCTTTTAGTGTTTCTTGATGAGATTAACCTATATGAAATAGGTCAATTCAAATCCACTGTGATCAATTATACATTTACTGGGAAGGTTGAATATTTTTATCTTAAATCAAAGGTGAATATTAGCCTATCATTAGACCATTACTACCTTTTTGAGGTTGTGACTATGACTTTACTAAAATAGTAAAAGTTTGGATAGAGACTATATAGATTTTAAGATTCACTTGAGGGATTCTTATACTTTTTGGAAGCTTTATGAAAGATGGTTGCTAGCAAGATTATTTTGGATGCACAAAAAATTGAAAGGACATGCTTGACCACAATTATGGTTGAGATTTTAATATAAATGCTTAATGAAGTTGTAAACATGGTTGCTCCACAATCTAAATCCGCTTCCCATAAATTAATGTAGTAATGACTGATAGTTGAGAGGAGATAGAATAATACCAATTTTATATAGTCAATGAGGTTTCCCTAAGCATTGAAAGATATATTTGAGATCTAACAATGGTTCATGGTAAGGGGACAATCTCACTATAACCATGCCTAAGATGTCGATTTGAATGACCTTTAAAAGTTGTTCCAAAATTTACCTCCCATCCAAGAATTGTTTCCCACAATTAGCGCCAATCTATTATATGCCTTAACATTCATGAAAGTAGAGAGATATAGAGTTTAATGTCTTAGGTTTGCATGAAGATTTAGCACACACACATAAAATGAGAGGGGTCTAAGAATCGTAAGAGCACAAGAATTTTCACATGAAAAATCTAAAAAAGAACAAAAATTATAGGTTCTCATCTAGTTGAAATGATTTTATTAATGTCTATCATTGATTATAAATAATTTCCTCGAGGGAAGGTGGTGGCATAATATTGCAAATATACATTGTATCGAGCACATAACATGATTAGAGTTGGGAGAATCTTGTGGCTCAAGAGTTATTCATAAGAGATTGTTGATTATTTATTTGTTTGGTATGATCATAGTGGGGAGATAGTGGCTAGAGGGACCATAATCGGGTGACCGTGGCCTGATGACTATAATTAGGAGATAGTGGTATGAAGACCTAGTCAAATAATGGTAGTCCAAGGATCGTAGCTAGGTTACATTGGTCAGAAGGATCATAGTTATGAGACAATGGTAAAAAGGATCATAGCTGAGTAACAGTGTTCAAAAGGACATAATTAAGTGATAGTAGTTGAAGGGGCCATAGTCGGGCAATAGTAGTTAGAGGGACTATAATCAAGTAATGGTGGAAAGAGATACTATTGTCAGGAAATTAAGGTCAAATGAACTATAGTTTGGCGATGGTGGTTTGAGGATAATGAATGTTTAAAGATTATAGTCAGGCTATTAAGATCAAAAAATTGTAGTTTGTGGCGACATAGGTTGGAAAGATTGTATTCCTATGACAATGGTCTAAGGATCATTTTTTGATGAAGGTGGTCGAAAGGACTGTAGTTAACCGACTGATGTTGGTGGTATCATAACTGGGCGATAGAGGTCAACGGGAACATAGTTAAGACCATAATCGAGTGATGGTGGTTAGAGCAACCATTGCCAGGCGATTGAAGTCAGTGGGACCATAGTTAGGTGAGATATATTATGAGGACCATAGTTAAGATATGAAGGTCAAAATAATTTTAATTAGTTGGTGACGAAGGTCGGAAGAATCACAGTTGGGCCATTTTGATCAAAAAACCATAATTGGGTGATAGAGATCATAGGAACTAAAGTCATGTGATAGTGGTCAGAAGCATTGTAATCATGCATTTGTCGTTGGAGGGGCTATAGTAAGTCAATGGTGGTTCTTGGAGCCATACTTGGGCTACGGTGTTGGTGACTGAAGTTAGGGTAACTGAGGTCTAAGGGAATATAGTTAAATGATTGTGGTCAGAGGGAACACTATCGTGTGATCGTGGTTGGGGGATCCATAATTGGGAGACTAAGGTCGGTGGGGCTATAGTCGAGACACTAAGGCCAGAGGGACTGTGCTCCAATGATGATAATCAGATGGATAATAGTTGGGATATGGTGGTTGAGGGATTCTAGTTGGGCATAGGAAATCATAGGGACCTTAGTCAAGTGATAGGTTGGAAGATCAAACTCAAAAACATTTTGAATTTGGTTGCTAGGTGATACAAGGTTTGATAGTGATGTCTATGTGGAATCAAATTGAGATAACCAAGAAGAGACCCAATGATGAGGTCTAGACTGAGGTTTGACGGACATGGTCAAGCAGAGCCCCGATGGTGGTGGCAAAGCTAATGTTTAATAGTTACAACAAGTTGGACGTCAGGCGATGATGGGTTGGTGAATGTTTGATGACTGTGGCTAGTTGGCGAGGGTTCATCTATGGTGGTTCTTGGGTGCAACTTTAGGATTCTTCAAGCCTCAAAGCTCACTTGAAACTCTAGCCTAGGGTCCCGATTTCTTAGGTAGGATTTGTGGGCCAATTTATAGATATTTGGGAGTGGCATTCCCCATAAATTTGAAGATAATTTGTTCATCCCACTAACTTCTTGAAGCTTTCAAATATGCCTCAATACCTTATTTGGGCATATTTTTGCTCTAATAAAAATAATTTTGGTGTTGTAGGATTCATATCATCAAAACACTCAATTTGATTATAAGTTTATTTAAATCGGAGTTTGGATGGTCATAAATATAATCATAGAAGTTTCCAAACTTAATATGCCTCAAGATTTGTGCTCAATCAAGGTGATTTTTGTTGATGTATCAATAGGGAAGAATTCTCCTTTATCCCCTTATGAATTAAGATTATTAATCTACATCTTTACTATTAGAACTTCTCTTCTTTATCAAATATTGGGAGCATAATTAGAACCGTTCTGTAGATATACTCTCACTGTTAAAAAGGATTGAACACTTTCATAAGGTTATTATTTAAGTGGCCAATAAAGATCATTTACCTGATGAAATTCAAGTCATCTTAATGGAAAAGTGGTGAGAGTGGTAAGAGGGACTATAGTCGAGTGATAATGGTCAGAGGAACTGTAGTCGAGTGATGGAGGTTAGAGGGAAAAATAGTGTCCATGTGTATTATTCTTAGGTGACTAAGGTCAGAGGGAGTATAGTTTGGAGGTGGGAGTTTAAGGATGATGAAGGTATAATTGACCATAGTTAGGCAATTAAGATATAACGATTGTAGTTTATGGAGATAAAGGTTGGAAGGATTATAATCTAGTAATAATGGTCTGAGGGCCATTTTCAGGTGAACGAGGTCAAAGTGATAGTAGTTGGGAAAACAAGGTATGCGGGATCTTAGTCGAGTGATGGTGTTAGAGGGACCATAATTGGTATCATAGTTGAGCTAGGTTAATTGGAACAAGCGTTGTCATGCGGCTGAAGTTAGTGGAACCATAATCAAGTGATGGATATCGAGAGGACCATAGTTAAGTTATGAAGGTCAAAAGAACCATAATCAATAGGTGATGGAGGTCAGAAGGACCATAGTCGGGCGATTGAGATCAAAGAATCATAATCGGGTGATAGAGATTAGAGGTACTATAGTCATGTGATAGTAGTCAGAAGAACTGTAGCTAGGTGATAGAGGTTGGATGGACTATACTCAAGTGTTGGTGGTTAGTGGAGCCATACTTTAGTAAATGAGGTTGGTGGAAATGAAGTCGGATGACTGTTGTTCGAGGACTACAGACAAATAATTGAGGTTAGAGGGACCACTATCACATGATAGTGGATGGGGGATTCATAATTGGGAGTAAATGTTGGTGGGACTATAGTAGAGTCAGTAAGGCTAGAGGCATAGAACTCAACGATAATAATCAATGGGACAATAATTGTGTGATGGTGGTCGAGGGAGAGTGTAGCCAGGCAATGGAAATAATAGAGATTGAGGTCAAGTGAGGTCATCGAAGTATCAAAGTTAACAAATATTTTAAATTTAGTGGCTAGGTGATAAATAGTTTGATAGTGATAGCCATGTGGAAGTCAGACTACGATAACCAAGCAGAGACACGGTGATGATTTTTAGATTGAGGTTCGATGGAGATGGTCGAGCAGATGTCCAATGCTAATGGAAAAAATATTGTTCAACAATGACAACTGATTGGATGTCCGATGAAGAAGGGTTGGTGAAATTTTGACGATAGTGGCAAGGTGATGAGGGTTTGTCGGTGGTGGTGCTTGGGTGGAACTTCAGAATTTTTTAAGCCTTGTAGCGTAGTTAAATGTCTAGCGTAAGGGCCCCCTTTCTCATTTAGGGAGTGGGGGCCCATTTATAGATATTTAGGAGTGGCATGCACCAAAAATATGGAAATCATCTGAAGAAAATATGAAATGCTTCATCAGATGACCCATATTGATTTCCATGATCATGGAGCATTTGCATAGCATTAAGTGACTTAATATTGACAGAATTAAGCGACCTTGGGTTCATTAGATTTCTATTATTGAGCCACTAGATTCAACTATTAGCATGCCAAATTTGAAGATCATTTGGTCATCCAACTAACTTCCTGAAGCATCCAAATATGCCTCAAGCCCTTGATTTGGGCCTACTTATTTTGGCTCTAATTAGACTTATTTTGGTTTTGTAGGGTTCATCTCGTCAAAACACTAAATTTGACTATAAGTTTATTGAAATAAAAGTTTGGATGGTCTTAAATTTAATCTTAGAAGCTTATATCCTTAAGATGCCTTGAAATTTGTTCTTAATCAAGGTGATTTTTGGTGATGTATCAACAAGAAAGATTTCTTCTCTATCCCCTTATGAAATAAGATTATTAATCTTCTTCTCTACTGTTGGAAATCCTCTAGTTTATAAAATATATGGAGCATAATTGGAAGCCTCTTGCAGTTTTACTCTTACTATTAAAAAAGATTGAAAACTTCTATAAGGTTAGTATTCTAGTGGCCAATGAAGATCCTTTACTTGATGAAGTTCAAGTCATCTAAATGGAAAAGTACAATCCATCAAAATTTTGTATCTTCAAAATTCGTCCAAGTAGTCTTGAAGTGATACCATCACTAATTCCTCACAGCTTTACCCCATTAACCCCACTACAAATATCATCTATCATTTTTCCACTCATGTTCATACTAAATTCCATGCTCAGTTTCATGACCAAGGTACCCCATGTGTGACTCCAATCTATACTAACACCTATCAAATTTAACTCCTCCCCCCCCCCCTGACGCTCGCTCCTGACCCTTACTTTAACCATTTCCATTTTTTGATCTCCCTCAATAAGAGTACTCTCCATCTCCTCTCTTATAATAATGTCCCTCCCACTCAATCCTTGAACCACTTTGCCCTAATAATCTTTATTAGACCCACTGGCCACCCAATACACAAGTTCCTTTTTAAACAATTTTAACTTTCATAGCTTTGAGTTCTTTCTTATCCTATTACATATTTGAGCTTTTGAAATTCTATGGTTTTTTCTATAGGATTCTAAATTCTATTGAAGTTAATCTAAAAGCTATCCAATAGGACTTTAAAATATACATTTCTAATGCTTTAAAAATCATTTCTTCCAAGCAAGAAAAGCTCCTCCTTATTGAAGAGAATCTTATTAATCCTCAACTTAGCTCTCCTTTGAAGGATAACAACAATAAACTTCTTGATCTTTCTATGAGCCAGGCATCTTAGTTTTCCCAACATATGCAACCAAGATGTCTCACTGAAAGAAAAGATGAACATAAATTTCTTTTTGTTAAGATCAAACTCTAGAAAAGTAAAATTAATTTTGGAAAGCTATCCTCTACTAATAGTAACTTCTTAATTCATTAATCTACAATTATTTTATGCCATTATCAACTACTTTATAATGCTTTTCACTAATAGTACCTTTAGTGAACCATACTATGATAACAACCTTATTAGTAGCATTATCCCTCCGCACTTAAAAATGTATTGATCTCATCAATTCCTACTATTTCAATTTTTTTTCTATCATGGATTCATCTCTATTAAGAAGCTCCACATGATAACTATGGAGATAAGTTGTAGACCAAGAATAAAAGGAACTTGCTCTCTTATATATTTACTACTTTTCAATTAGTTCATGATAATATAGAGAATTGGGTGCTTTAAAAACATAATTTTCTTATGGCTTATTAATTATTATACCACAGTTTGGGAGTAGATTGTTGTTAAAACCTCTTTTTTTTTTTTTTTGGAAGAAACTTTGTGGTATTTTTAATGAGATTAAACCTCACCTTTTCTATTACATTAGGGTTGGAGCTTCTTTATGGCTATGCTGGAACCCTTAGCATTATGTTCGCACATTCGTCGGCTCATGTGTATCACCTACACCAATAAGTGAACCCACTATTAGGATGTCAACCACCTGAGACACAATGGAAAGAGGTGGACCCATTATAAGCAGGGGTAGAGCCAGGATTTTTCTCAAGTGGGGGCACAAATAATTGAAGTAAAAAAACCCTCAACCTTTTTCATCCGAGCTTGGGACCGGCACGGGCTGTTTTAATTTTTTTTTTAAATCATTTTATTCATAATAAAAAAGATAAAATATATGATAAACAAAAAAAAAACTTACAATTGAGAATAATGAATCTTGAGATTCTTCTTCGATTATTACAGATTGTTACAGAAAAGTTTCTGATCATCTCCTACGAATTTTCTTTTAAAAAACCTTTCCATATCTAATTTTAATAACAACTAGTATAAGAATTTTATACTAGCATAAAAAAAAAAACAAAAGTTTTAATGCTAGTAAATTGATTAATAACTAAAAGTCTAAAATATATACCTGTCAATTGTTGTAGATTAGTAGAACACTCGCAATTATGTATCCACAAATCTCATCAAATTTCAATATCACCTCAATCTGCAAAGCCATCACAAAAAATTAGCCTACACATGGATATAAAATCAAATAAAACTATTATTATACCTCATTTTGAAAGTATTTGCCTGAAAGCTGAAAACAAGAAAAGCCTAAAAAAAAAGCTTTATTTATATATTTACATTTGTCAGTAGATTTAACTTTTTACTGTACCGTAACAAAAAAAAAATTCTCTTGAGTACGAAGAAGATAGATTTAATTTCCCAAAAAAAGAAGATAGATTTTGTTTTGAATAGTCTAATCATCAGCTGAGCTTAGAGCCTTAGAAGATTTAATTTATAAGGAACTAGATAAATAAGGCTTAGAAATTTTTAAATTTTTATTATTTATTATTTAGGTATTAGATATATTTCATTATAATTATGATTGTACCTATGTTGTCATTGATTTAAATTGCACTAGTCTAGATTTGATTGCATATATGTGACCCCATGTGATTGTGATTGTGTGTGAGGGCCTACTAAATAGTTGTGAGTGCGTGTTTTTTTTTTTTTACTTATTCAACATTAGGGGCTGGCCAAGCGGAGGAGGGGTGATTATTAAGTGGTTATCACATGTAGTGGCCGACTAACTGCTCCCTTCAAATTCTCAATTTGAATTATTCTGTTTGTTCTATATTTAAGACTATATTTCCTAATTAATGACGGAAGGTGTTGATGAAATTCTAGGGAATTTGAGTGGAAAACTTAAGGGAGAAAGCTTGTCTGCTTGATCTTAAGGTGAGGTTTGGAGATGATGCCTTCATGCACTTTACTTAGGTCACTCTAAGTGCTTAACTTTTGTATTAATTTGTGTTTAAATTTTTCAAAAAAAATTATGTGATATGTTGGTTTAATGTTTAGTATTCTTACATTGAATTTTTCTTAAATATCCTAATCATTTTTCACATGATTTTCTTCCTTGAGTGGTTGACCATGATTGAAGGAGAGCATGACCTAGTTGGATTCTTTTCAAAATTTGGTGGGCCAAGCCTATTCCGAACTTTATAAAAGTTTAATAATTGATCTATATGTCTAGTAGATCAATACAATCATAGTTTCCCTTCTTTGTTTCCTTTTTTTTTTTTGCCCAATGAAAGAAAAATCCCACCACAACAGTAGACTCTCTTTGTGGTGCTAAAGCTAGATTATTTCCTTGTTCCCCTTTCTCAATTCAACACATTGATCAATGATAATGAATGGATTTCTAACATACTTGATCACTTCAGAAGCATTAAATATCAAATCTTAAGCTTTCATAATAATTGTGAGAAAAGCAGGGCTTATATAGAATAGGAATGCAGATTATTCTTTTAAAACTTTCTTTGAGACACACTATGATCTCCTATCTCATGTGAGATTGGATAAATTTTATATGGAATCCAAACTATGGCATTGGCATTTTTTATTATTTTCTCTTGGGCTTCCCATTAATGGTGGTCTTAAAACTACTGATAACCCTCGCTTTGAGACATTTTATCACACCTCAAACTTGTCAATTTTTTCTGGACTGAGAAAAAAAAACTCTTAGCCATCTCTTCGGCCCGTAGTCCTATAATGTTATCTTAAAAGTGTGGCTACCAGGAACATCTATTTTCTTGGTATGCCCCTCCCTACTTCAAATTTCTGAATTGATAATATACTTAAACTTCACCTCCAAAAATTATAGAGATTTCTACCTTTTATTAGGTGCATTGCATCTTTTATCATATTTAGAGGGAAAAGAATGATAGAAAATTTAGTAAAAATTTTGCTAGTAGTTCTTTAGTACTTATCGACATCAAAAGAGCCATTTGAGCTAAGCTGTATGGTGGGAAAAGAATTATGAGTGGGCTGACATGATTCAATATATTTTTGGAGCATCATAATAGATTTTCCCTCCAACTCACCTATGTTGTTGTATTTTAGTGCCTTTATTCTTTATGGTGATTTCTTTTCCAGGCAAGTTAGGGGATTCCAGCACGAAATTGCTGGAAGAAATTGCTTCCATTGGCACACGTTCTCTTGATACATTTTTTAAAATTAATATATTTTTTGCTTGACAAGACCTTCCTTCTTGTGACTTCTTTCTTATAACCATTTTCTAATGTTAATATATACGTAATTCATTTTAATTTATTAGTTGAGATCTTTGATTATCAACTAAGAAAATTTTTAATTATAAGGATGTTTTTGGAATTCAAATTAATGATGAATTCATAACAATAACACCTCCACACAATATAAGAATTTTTGGAATACATAAAATGATAAAATTCTCTTTGTATTTTGATTCATTGTTCCCTAATAATAACACATATACATAATTTTGTTTAATTATATTGGGGGCAATTGACTAAAAAAATTATGATAAAGACTAAAAAATAGATAAAGAGATAAATTACCTACGAAAATATATAATAATAATTTTTTTATTTTTTTTTTCCGGTGCATTTGTTGTCAAAATAGATAAATAAAAATACTTTTTCGTAGAAGTGAACAGAGCCCTCAAAATAGAAAAATACGATAAGCAGGCTAAATTTATTATAAAGTAAATATATAAATAAAATATGCATATATACTAACACCTATCCAATTTAACTCCTCCCCCCCCCCCCCCCCCCCCCCCCCCCCCGCCCCTGACGCTCGCTCCTGACCCTTACTTTAACCATTTCCAATTTTTGATCTCCCTCAATAAGAGTACTCTCCATCTCCTCTCTTATAATAATGTCCCTCCCACTCAATCCTTGAACCACTTTGCCCTAATAATCTTTATTAGACCCACTGGCCACCCAATACACAAGTTCCTTTTTAAACAATTTTAACTTTCATAGCTTTGAGTTCTTTCTTATCCTATTACATATTTGAGCTTTTGAATTCTATGGTTTTTTCTATAGGATTCTAAATTCTATTGAAGTTAATCTAAAAGCTATCCAATAGGACTTTAAAATATACATTTCTAATGCTTTAAAAATCATTTCTTCCAAGCAAGAAAAGCTCCTCCTTATTGAAGAGAATCTTATTAATCCTCAACTTAGCTCTCCTTTGAAGGATAACAACAATAAACTTCTTGATCTTTCTATGAGCCAGGCATCTTAGTTTTCCCAACATATGCAACCAAGATGTCTCACACTGAAAGAAAAGATGAACATAAATTTCTTTTTGTTAAGATCAAACTCTAGAAAAGTAAAATTAATTTTTGGAAAGCTATCCTCTACTAATAGTAACTTCTTAATTCATTAATCTACAATTATTTTATGCCATTATCAACTACTTTATAATGCTTTTCACTAATAGTACCTTTAGTGAACCATACTATGATAACAACCTTATTAGTAGCATTATCCCTCCGCACTTAAAAATGTATTGATCTCATCAATTCCTACTATTTCAATTTTTTTTCTATCATGGATTCATCTCTATTAAGAAGCTCCACATGATAACTATGGAGATAAGTTGTAGACCAAGAATAAAAGGAACTTGCTCTCTTATATATTTACTACTTTTCAATTAGTTCATGATAATATAGAGAATTGGGTGCTTTAAAAACATAATTTTTTTCTTATGGCTTATTAATTATTATACCACAGTTTGGGAGTAGATTGTTGTTAAAACCTCTTTTTTTTTTTTTTTTGGAAGAAACTTTGTGGTATTTTTAATGAGATTAAACCTCACCTTTTCTATTACATTAGGGTTGGAGCTTCTTTATGGCTATGCTGGAACCCTTAGCATTATGTTCGCACATTCGTCGGCTCATGTGTATCACCTACACCAATAAGTGAACCCACTATTAGGATGTCAACCACCTGAGACACAATGGAAAGAGGTGGACCCATTATAAGCAGGGGTAGAGCCAGGATTTTTCTCAAGTGGGGGCACAAATAATTGAAGTAAAAAAACCCTCAACCTTTTTCATCCGAGCTTGGGACCGGCACGGGCTGTTTTAATTTTTTTTTAAATCATTTTATTCATAATAAAAAAGATAAAATATATGATAAACAAAAAAAAAACTTACAATTGAGAATAATGAATCTTGAGATTCTTCTTCGATTATTACAGATTGTTACAGAAAAGTTTCTGATCATCTCCTACGAATTTTCTTTTAAAAAACCTTTCCATATCTAATTTTAATAACAACTAGTATAAGAATTTTATACTAGCATAAAAAAAGTTTAATGCTAGTAAATTGATTAATAACTAAAAGTCTAAAATATATACCTGTCAATTGTTGTAGATTAGTAGAACACTCGCAATTATGTATCCACAAATCTCATCAAATTTCAATATCACCTCAATCTGCAAAGCCATCACAAAAAATTAGCCTACACATGGATATAAAATCAAATAAAACTATTATTATACCTCATTTTGAAAGTATTTGCCTGAAAGCTGAAAACAAGAAAAGCCTAAAAAAAAAGCTTTATTTATATATTTACATTTGTCAGTAGATTTAACTTTTTACTGTACCGTAACAAAAAAAAAATTCTCTTGAGTACGAAGAAGATAGATTTAATTTCCCAAAAAAAGAAGATAGATTTTGTTTTGAATAGTCTAATCATCAGCTGAGCTTAGAGCCTTAGAAGATTTAATTTATAAGGAACTAGATAAATAAGGCTTAGAAATTTTTAAATTTTTATTATTTATTATTTAGGTATTAGATATATTTCATTATAATTATGATTGTACCTATGTTGTCATTGATTTAAATTGCACTAGTCTAGATTTGATTGCATATATGTGACCCCATGTGATTGTGATTGTGTGTGAGGGCCTACTAAATAGTTGTGAGTGCGTGTTTTTTTTTTTTTTACTTATTCAACATTAGGGGCTGGCCAAGCGGAGGAGGGGTGATTATTAAGTGGTTATCACATGTAGTGGCCGACTAACTGTTCCCTTCAAATTCTCAATTTGAATTATTCTGTTTGTTCTATATTTAAGACTATATTTCCTAATTAATGACGGAAGGTGTTGATGAAATTCTAGGGAATTTGAGTGGAAAACTTAAGGGAGAAAGCTTGTCGGCTTGATCTTAAGGTGAGGTTTGGAGATGATGCCTTCATGCACTTTACTTAGGTCACTCTAAGTGCTTAACTTTTGTATTAATTTGTGTTTAAATTTTTCAAAAAAAATTATGTGATATGTTGGTTTAATGTTTAGTATTCTTACATTGAATTTTTCTTAAATATCCTAATCATTTTTCACATGATTTTCTTCCTTGAGTGGTTGACCATGATTGAAGGAGAGCATGACCTAGTTGGATTCTTTTCAAAATTTGGTGGGCCAAGCCTATTCCGAACTTTATAAAAGTTTAATAATTGATCTATATGTCTAGTAGATCAATACAATCATAGTTTCCCTTCTTTGTTTCCTTTTTTTTTTGCCCAATGAAAGAAAAATCCCACCACAACAGTAGACTCTCTTTGTGGTGCTAAGCTAGATTATTTCCTTGTTCCCCTTTCTCAATTCAACACATTGATCAATGATAATGAATGGATTTCTAACATACTTGATCACTTCAGAAGCATTAAATATCAAATCTTAAGCTTTCATAATAATTGTGAGAAAAGCAGGGCTTATATAGAATAGGAATGCAGATTATTCTTTTAAAACTTTCTTTGAGACACACTATGATCTCCTATCTCATGTGAGATTGGATAAATTTATATGGAATCCAAACTATGGCATTGGCATTTTTTATTATTTTCTCTTGGCTTCCCATTAATGGTGGTCTTAAAACTACTGATAACCTCGCTTTGAGACATTTTATCACACCTCAAACTTGTCAATTTTTCTGGACTGAGAAAAAAAACTCTCAGCCATCTCTTCGGCCCGTAGTCCTATAATGTTATCTTAAAAGTGTGGCTACCAGGAACATCTATTTTCTTGGTATGCCCCTCCCTACTTCAAATTTCTGAATTGATAATATACTTAAACTTCACCTCCAAAAATTATAGAGATTTCTACCTTTTATTAGGTGCATTGCATCTTTTATCATATTTAGAGGGAAAAGAATGATAGAAAATTTAGTAAAAATTTTGCTAGTAGTTCTTTAGTACTTATCGACATCAAAAGAGCCATTTGAGCTAAGCTGTATGGTGGGAAAAGAATTATGAGTGGGCTGACATGATTCAATATATTTTTGGAGCATCATAATAGATTTTCCCTCCAACTCACCTATGTTGTTGTATTTTAGTGCCTTTATTCTTTATGGTGATTTCTTTTCCAGGCAAGTTAGGGGATTCCAGCACGAAATTGCTGGAAGAAATTGCTTCCATTGGCACACGTTCTCTTGATACATTTTTTAAAATTAATATATTTTTTGCTTGACAAGACCTTCCTTCTTGTGACTTCTTTCTTATAACCATTTTCTAATGTTAATATATACGTAATTCATTTTAATTTATTAGTTGAGATCTTTGATTATCAACTAAGAAAATTTTAATTATAAGGATGTTTTTGGAATTCAAATTAATGATGAATTCATAACAATAACACCTCCACACAATATAAGAATTTTTGGAATACATAAAATGATAAATTCTCTTTGTATTTGATTCATTGTTCCCTAATAATAACACATATACATAATTTTGTTTAATTATATTGGGGGCAATTGACTAAAAAAATTATGATAAAGACTAAAAAATAGATAAAGAGATAAATTACCTACGAAAATATATAATAATAATTTTTTTATTTTTTTTTTCCGGTGCATTTGTTGTCAAAATAGATAAATAAAATACTTTTTCGTAGAAGTGAACAGAGCCCTCAAAATAGAAAAATACGATAAGCAGGCTAAATTATTATAAAGTAAAAATATAAATAAAATATGCATATATACTAACACCTATCCAATTTAACTCCTCCCCCCCCCCCCCCCCCCCCCCCCCCCTGACGCTCGCTCCTGACCCTTACTTTAACCATTTCCAATTTTTGATCTCCCTCAATAAGAGTACTCTCCATCTCCTCTCTTATAATAATGTCCCTCCCACTCAATCCTTGAACCACTTTGCCCTAATAATCTTTATTAGACCCACTGGCCACCCAATACACAAGTTCCTTTTTAAACAATTTTAACTTTCATAGCTTTGAGTTCTTTCTTATCCTATTACATATTTGAGCTTTTGAATTCTATGGTTTTTTCTATAGGATTCTAAATTCTATTGAAGTTAATCTAAAAGCTATCCAATAGGACTTTAAAATATACATTTCTAATGCTTTAAAAATCATTTCTTCCAAGCAAGAAAAGCTCCTCCTTATTGAAGAGAATCTTATTAATCCTCAACTTAGCTCTCCTTTGAAGGATAACAACAATAAACTTCTTGATCTTTCTATGAGCCAGGCATCTTAGTTTTCCCAACATATGCAACCAAGATGTCTCACTGAAAGAAAAGATGAACATAAATTTCTTTTTGTTAAGATCAAACTCTAGAAAAGTAAAATTAATTTTGGAAAGCTATCCTCTACTAATAGTAACTTCTTAATTCATTAATCTACAATTATTTTATGCCATTATCAACTACTTTATAATGCTTTTCACTAATAGTACCTTTAGTGAACCATACTATGATAACAACCTTATTAGTAGCATTATCCCTCCGCACTTAAAAATGTATTAATATATTTTTTGCTTGACAAGACCTTCCTTCTTGTGACTTCTTTCTTATAACCATTTTCTAATGTTAATATATACATAATTTTGTTTAATTATATTGGGGGCAATTGACTAAAAAAATTATGATAAAGACTAAAAAATAGATAAAGAGATAAATTACCTACAAAAATATATAATAATTTTTTTATTTTTATTTTTTTCCGGTGCATTTGTTGTCAAAATAGATAAATAAAATACTTTTTCGTAGAAGTGAACAGAGCCCTCAAAATAGAAAAAAAAAAGATAAGCAGGCTAAATTATTATAAAGTAAATATATAAATAAAATATGCATATAAAATTGTTAAAAAAAAATCATAATTTTGTCTCCAGTGCTTCGTGCTCCTCACCCAGCCACTAATTCAGCATTGAACAAACTGTTAAGCACCTGCTTCAATATGCTCGTCCACACAACTCTTTATTTTTTTTTTATTCTTTTGTTGTCACATCTGTCGTGAACAGCTAATAATTTTATTAAAATTTTACTAGGTATTATTGTTCACTATCTTTTGGACGTTTAGAAATGGCAAGAATCGCAACGTAATCGTCTGCAACATTTTTTTTTTATATTCCTGAAATAGTTAAATAAAGAGGTACAGTACTTAGTTCATCGTAGACGTACGAACATTTTAACTATTTTAGGATATGCTTGAGACGGCTTGTTCTTGGGACAGCTTATTCGTCGCCTAAATTTTTAAGTAGGAATTATAATTTTTATGGTTACTATTTTTCAAATATTTCTAGGATGAAAATATATATTTTTTAATATTTTACCGACAATTTTATGAAATCACAACAACTAATAATTTTTTTCGAAAAATTTTATAGAAAAAATACACAAAAATTAATGTATAATAAACATGAAGATAATATTTTTTATAAACTTTTTTTTGACCAAGAACAATAATATGAAGCCTTTATCTCACTATATGGGGTCAGCTACAAGAATTATTTACCTCTATTGTGTATTACTAAGAGTAAAAATCTCATTTAAATCTAATAAAACGGGCTATTTTCATAATCATGTTATTTTGGGTGTACCATACCTTTCTTAACATAAGTCAAATTTAATGCATCTACATAGGGTTGTCAAAAATGAGTTTTCGGGTTAGGTTCAAGTCTAACCCGCCCTCAACTGATCCAATCGAACTCGACCCTGTTAGGGCAACACAGTGATGGCGGGATGCGATGCAGGAATGTTATGCCGGTGGGACTACGGGTCATTTCTGGGGAAAGCTAGTTGACCTTGAAACGACCCAGTTTTTAAAATGTGCTAGGAATTAGAACCCGAATCCAGCACATTTGTTAAAAATGTCGACTCGAAACCTTATTTCTCGAGTCGGATTTTTGGGTCGTGTGATAAATTGAAAACCCCTAAAACCACACTTTATATATAATATCATTAGAAGAAGGTCAAAGTTTTATATGACCAAACTATCTAAGGCAACTTTCTCTAATCTTATCTACCTCTATAAGAAAATCATTCATTATCAGTGGATTTTTCCGAAGGAATTGGGTACTTTTCAGGCAGAAATTAGATATTCAAGCGGATTTTTTTCCACCGGTAAAATCCACATATGAAACACATACTGACGGATTTTTTTTCATTGGGAATATTTTACAGAGGCTTTTCAGTGGGTTTTCGTCGTATTTACGTTCTGTTTCTAATGTCAGCCGAAGCGACGACTTATGTAGAATTGCCTCCAGAGATTTCCGGTGGTATAACCAGTGGTTTGACCGCCAAGTATTACTAGCGCAAAAACTGTAGGAGAACTGCCGGTAATTTTTAGCAGTATTTCTGGCGACAATAACCATCACTATTTTCTAGCGGCTTAGCCGCCAGAAATCGCCAGTGAATTTTGATGATTTTCCTATTGGTTTGTAAGCCTCCCCATGTTCACACACATTTTCACATTTCATACTTGCAGCAGCTGAATCAAATTTAGAAAATAAAATACACTAACACATTACTCACAATCAACACATACTAAAACTATTGAAAACCTGAAATAAATGAAATAAAAAAACTCTTGAACATATTAAAATATAAAGCTCAATATGAACAACATTTAAAACCTAAAATTTAAGTATAAGAAAATGTTCACATCAATGTTCTCAAATAAAAACTTGTTTTTCAAACTCCAACATTAACTTCAACATTATTTAATCATCTTCTGTGTCCTCACTGCCCTTTGATCCATGTCCAAGCGCATGCCCTTTTTTCTTCTAATTTTTAGCTTGAAATGATCAATGCACTGCCTGCATCTCAGCCTGAATATATATCATCTCATCTATCTCTCTTATCAGAGCAGTAACCCTCAACTTGATAATTTCTTCAACTTTACTAGCTTCATAGAATGTTGAGGTGGATGTACTGCTCTTAATATCATATCCATGTGAACCTAAGCCATAAACCCTCCCCTATTTCCTTCCTCCAATAGCTTTTGATCACACGTGGTACTTAAAGTACTAGGTTGATCCTGAAGATGATCCCTCACCAGTAGATGGTTGGCCTTTTAAAGTCATATGAAATCATCCTAAAAGTCTATATAGGTTGTTAGACCTAAACCAATTGTCCCAATGCTAACCAAGAAGGGAGGTGAATTGATAATTTTAAAAACCTCTTGAAATTTTTTGAAGAAAATCGTTTGACTTTTTGCACAATTAAAATTTTTATCAAACTAAAACTTTTTAACCACAAAAATTAAAACATGCAGAAAAATAAAAATGTGATAAAATAAAAACAAATAAATTTATAATAGTTCGGTCCAATTAGATCTACGTCCACTCCCTGAAGACTCCCTCTTGAGGTATTGCACTATTATCCTTTTGATCCCACAGCAAGGCAGAGAAGTATTATAAAACACCATTTTTTTGCCAATCCCTGATACAATAGAGTACCGTTATCCTTTCACACTCTCTAAGTGTCGGCATAGGACCTTTATCCTTTCACATTTCTCCAACTGTCGGTAGAAAACTGTCGTCCTTTCACATCCTCTAAGTGTCAGTAAAGAATCGCCATCCTTTCACACCCTTCTAGTGTTGATAGAGAATCAAATCTTCTTAAAAAATCTTCTCTCGAGCAACTTCAAAGAAGGAAGAGATTCGACAAAATTTACAAAGAGATCCTTACCTTTGGGCAACCTTGTGAACTCTTCACAATTTCCACTTGCAAGATCTCTATCTACACTTTCAAACATTCTCCCAAAGCACTCTCACAATTGTTCTCAAAGAAAAAATGAAGAAGAATTCATCCGGAGTTAATTTTTAGGACTATATATATATATATATATATGAAAGGCATGAAAAACCATTTAAAAATTTGAAATTTTCAATTTGATCGTTCATGATTGTATTGTACAATCATCTCGTTCATGATTGTATTGTACAATCGATGATTGTACATACAAATAGTTCAAAATTTGCTTGCACCAATCGATTTCATACTCTGATTGACCTATATACGAACTGACATCGTATAGTATGATCAGTTCAAAAATGAATAGATTTGTCTGGTACGATGCAGTACGAAATGATTTCGTACTCTAAATAACATACCATACAAAATTCTTATCATATAACATGATATATTTTAATCAAATCTTGTTTTATTTGGTATAAAAATGGATGCAACTATTTTGTACTCGAGAAGTCATATGTACGATCCAACGACCGTACAGTAAGAATAATTCAAAAAATTTACCTATTCGTAAGGATGAAAAGATACGCAATCATTTCGTACTCTGGATGTCGTCTGTACTAACCTAAGATCATATGGCACGAACAGTTCAAAAAAAAATCAAGAGTTCGTTGGGATGAACTTCTATTTCATACTCTGAAAGTCGTATGTACGAAGGTAACTTCGTACCGTATTGACATGACTTAGAAAATTTTTCTGTCATGATTTAATTAATTATTTTTTGGAGGAATGCTCAAGTCAAATCATCCCGTATGTTCCAAAATTGTATAATACGATTATTTTAAAAAATTACAAATTTTTACACTCCCCCAATGTATGTGTGCATGGTTACCTAATTACCATCACACTCTTTTAGACTCAAGAAAAGTATAAAAAGTACATACTTTAAAAATAATAAACCCTAATATAATCTGACTAGAAGTCTTCAACAATCTAGAGCATGATTTTTTTTTTAAATATTAGTACATACAAACAATAAAAGTAATATTTCTAATGCATGTTAGGAGAAACTGTAATCAATACGATAATATTTTAGAATCATAAAAAACACACATGATATGAAGATAGTTATTAAAACTACGTTGCAATAATCTCCTCCTTTTTTATAATAACAAAATAATTATTGTTTGAGTTACATTTAAAATAATTTTTCTTCTTAGCTCCCCATAAATGAATGACCAACTAAATAACAAAGGATTCCCATGAAGATAAAAAATAATTAAACAAAAAATAAAAAAGAAACTAAATAAAAAACAACTCGAACAAAAACATGAGCACGAATGATCATTCAAAACTTCAAAACATATATTCAAAACATACACACATGCACACAAAACATATACATATATGCACACACATCACATACATCAATCATCAAACATTATTCTGACTCTCCCTTTTGACAACAATAAAAAGGAAAGTACAACTTGAAATGAAAGATTTTTATAGATAAATCAAAAGAGTTGAAGGAGAAAAAGATTTTATACCAATTGCAAATACAATATTAATTTCGTAATACTAAAAAAAATTAAAATTTTAAATCAAAGAATAACAAAGATAAGAAAAGTCAACTAGAGTCATTTTTCATTCTAGACAAATTAAATAAAAATGACGAAATGAAGATTAGTTAACTTCGAATTCAATATTATATTTGGTTATTAGTTAAATGGATTTAGAATAGAGAATGAATGATAATGGAAGGGCTATGATGAATAGCTACTTTCAATGTTCAACCAGCCTCCTCCAAATTAGGGCCCCTTAGATTTCTAGATACACTTCATTGTTGTTTTTGCATCTAAGTTTTTATATTTGTTGTTATGATGTTTTCTTCTATGAGTGTAGTGGTTTTATATGTTGTTTTAAATCTATGTGATGATATTTGTTACTCGTTGTTATGTGTGGTATAAATGAAATGTTTATTTGTGATCCTTTATATCAATGTAATGTGATATGTTTATTGACATGTATTAATTCTTAATTCTTGAAATATTTATGTCTTTAACGAGTAAAACCTTTTGAAGTAGATAATTGAAATGAGTTATTAATTATTTTGTTTTACAAATTAATTTTCTTATAAAATTTAATCTTTTAAAAAATTAAAATTAAAATTATAACTGGATTAAGATAAGGAAATCAATTTCATATTTTTTTAGACAAATATGTCTAAGCTATAATTATTTTAAGATTGTTGATTTATTATTTTTTTATTTTTTTATTTTTTTAATATATTTATTTATGTTATTAGTTAAATTTAAATTTAAACTACTCATATTAAAAAGATCCAAAGAGTAAAAAAAAAAAGAGAAATGCACAAAGCGTGCAAAAAAAAAAAAAACCGTAATAGTTCACAAAGTAAAAAGAGACACAAAATTAGCCAAACTAAAAAGATGCATAAAGTGTGCCATAAATCTTTGAAAATATGCGTAATGTCGCCAATTGAAAATTATAAACATACCCTTTAAGTGGAGTTAAGCATAATATATAATGTATAATACCTTACTAAAGTTTAAAATTCCCCCCAATCCAATGTATTAGTGCCTTCCAAAAAGTAGTTATGCAAAACATATAGGGGCCTTTTGGCTATTTAAAATATATTAAAGGACTTGAAAGCAAATGCTAAAATATCCTCCAAATGAAATCAAGAATAAAATAGAAAGGCCTTTATTCATTTAATCAAAATAAATTATCAAATTAATTAGTTTAAATGATTTGAAATTTAATTGTAATTTTTTATTTGAATTATTTGGAATTCTTAATAAATTTTAAATAATTATTAATGAATTATTATAAAATTTTTAATTTAAATTCAAATTATTAATCTCTGAATTTTATTTGATTTTTTTAAATTTTTTATGTATATTTGATTTTTATTTATTGTGTTTATTTAATTATGTTTAAAATTAAATATTAAATGAATTATATAAATGACTTAATTATTAACATAAGATGGGTAATTTGATTTTGATACCAAATCAACTCCAAACTCTATGAAATTGATAACATATGTTAACAATGACCAATGCATCAATATCTGAAAGTTCAAAATTAATTTGATTTATATTTTTTAATGAATTTATTTAATTACTATTTAATTAAAAGTTAATCAATTACTAGTTCAATTTTAATGGAATTTTGTTTTGGATTTTTTTTTTTAATTGTAGAATTGATTTAGAGTTGGTAGAAGGTGAATTCAAATTTTTATGATTTTTATTTGATTTTTTATGAATTATTGAAGAATAAACCCTTAATGAAGGGTTGATTTTAATGAACTTGGTTTGAAGGGTCAATTAAAGATGAATTTAGTTCCTAGGGTATGTAGTCTATCTAAGTTTGCTAGGGTATGTATTCCTAAAAATTTTCTAAGTTTGTTAAACATATCCTTAATTATTGTTCTTAGGTGTCACTAGTGTTTGAATAGGCTTCACAATCATATCTCTAATCTTTGTTTGAATACATACAAACACACCATAACAAGCATGGTGTATTGAATCTAAAAGAATTGGAATTTATGAATTTCTAAATGTTCAAGGAAAATAATGATTTGAATATTTGGAAATTTAATTAGAGAACAATCATGCATTAAACTACTTTAGTAAGACTATGATGAATGAGGATTACATCATAGTCCATACTAACCAAGTTTGAATTTAATTTATTGAGTATATGAAGTGTAATTTAAGAAAATTGAATGAAAAAAATGATATAATTATTCTCCACGTATCCAACAAATTGAGTTGATTTTTTTTTTCAAATATGATTGTTCACTGGTTCCATAAGGTATTCATATGCAATCATTGAATCATTATTTAAGTTATAATGAATTTTAAAAGCTCTAGGTCAAGTCATGACCTAGATACTTAGAAATTCATTATAAATAAAATTATCCTCAAATGATTTCTAAAAAAATATCAAATGTCTATAATTGCCTTCTCATCATACCATTTAAATTTAAACTTAATCAGAAATTTTTTTAATGAATAATTAAAAAGAATTTGAAAATGCATATAACTAAAATTATTCCTTACATGTTAGTTACTAAGCTTTTTGTTTTTATTTTTAAAAGATAGGGAATTTTATTCTGAAGAGATTGAAGGTTTATTTGTAAAAAATTGGTAGAATATTTTATTTGTAATGATTTTTTTTTTTGAAGTTTCATCCATTTAAAAATATATTTTAAATTATATTTTTATTAAATCAAAATTGGCAACAACACTTTACAGGTGGAAATCTCTGACTCATCCACTTCACCTAGCGACGGCACTGTTGTGCTGCATTTTACACATGGCAGCTTCTCAGTTATCCACGCAGCAATACATAGTTAATTACATAACCATGTCGGACAAGTCATCAGTTTGTCCGATCCGTGTGGTTTAATATAGATAAGTAGGATTTAGTTGGATGAAATCTTGTACATCTGACCTTTAGAGTTCATTGAATCAGGCGATATAAATGATGAAATCACGACCATTGGTATCTGATAGAAGGAATGCATGACCGTGATTTCATATCTAAGCTCAGGTAGCTGTAAACCGTTGTTACAAAAAACTTCATTGAACTCATTTTACAGTAAATTAAATGACATGATAGTTGAACTTACTATTGAAGATTATTGTAGAAGCAATGGAGAAGTGTTCATAGGGTGTTTAACATAGTCCTTAAAGATCTATTTAGAAACCTATATAAAACCTAGGGTTATAGATTTACCTCTGCATAGACGATCTTAGGAGATGCATAATAGCTTGTTTTCTTTGTCTAGAGGCCCCTCACAACTTTGGAGAAGAATGATGATAAGGCTATAGAAGGTTTGGATAGGGTGTTTAAACAACTAGGATGGACTATCATTCAATCTCCCAATTATCTCACTAGCGGCAAGCTTCAAACGTTAGGAAAATGATTGGGGAATGTAAAGGGAGTTATGGAGAGGCAAAATAAATTCCATGAGTACTAGAAGGCGGCTAGGGTGAGAATGAAGTGAGTGTGAGGGTTTATAAGTCTCTTGTCCTATTTAGGTATTGGAACTTCCTTGGATTGTCAGGATCACTCAGGTAAGTTACTTGGATGAAGACCAATTATCTTAATCAATTATGTAGAAAAGAGATGAGCTAGTTCAAGAGAAAATTACTTGGGGGTCATTTTCACATGGAGGAGACCAATTGAGCTGGTTGGGCTGAACTAGGAGCTGGGTTGGGTCGGTTGGAGTCTAGGAAGGTTCTGGAGTCTGTTTGAAGGGGCTAGAGGGGTTGGGCATGGAGACAAACGTGTAGGTTATATGGGTTGACCATTTAAAGGTTATTTGCCCACTTGTTGATTGTTTATCCAATCAATGGGTCAAATCTTGTTGAGGTAAACATTAGGAGAGTTTTGAATACTAATGGAGTGGAATATGAAGAACTTGAAGCAATGATGTGAGTGCTTTAGTGAGATTTTGACCATTCACATAAATTATACTCTCTTTGATAGTTTGACCAAGGCAATCTAAGGGTGACTTAACTCATGGAAACTTTAATTATATTTGAGACATATAATGGAATGATACTGAAAGCTTAAAATGTTTGAATTGAGTTTATGTGGTGATTTGAGTGTTTGAGAGAAAGTTTGATTGGTTTGACAAACCTTGATGGATTGACCAAGTCAAACTATCAATGATTTAACCAATGGAGAAGTTAAGTACACTTTAATCATGTAATGGAGTGAGATTGTGAAGGTTTGATGTGTTTATTTTGATTGAATGAATTGAAATGACCCATTGGTTTAACCAAGTAAGGGTCTAATTAACCAAGTCAAGTGTTGATTTAGTCTATGTGACTAGTGAAGTCCCATTCATTCGGAATAGAGTTCAAGGGAGTTTAGTGAAGACCGAAGATGATTTAAACTTGAATTGGTGTTGATTAGGTTGGATGATCAATTAAGCTAACTTAAGCTAGCTCAACTGGGTTAGATGTACTTAATAGCTAAAGGATTTAATAATCAGTGGTCTACTATATGAAACTTCTAGTGGGATGGTTTGGGTCATGACTGAGGTCAAGTGGTCAGTGTGCTATGCATGGTAGTGCCCTGGGTCAACTGATTACAGAACACTGATTGTCTAAATGATTGAAAGTGGTGGATGACTAATTAAAGATTGATTGAAATATAATTGGCTATCAAGGGTGATTATGAATCAATTGGATATTGGGTAATTTATTGTTGATCATGGACTTTGAAATATAATTGAATGCATATTATATGGTTGATTAAATGCTTGAAGATGATTGATTGATTACATATTTAAAGATTGAAATCTGATTGGATGGCCAAGATGATTGAAGATCATATGACTATCAATCAGATGATTATAAGCTGAATGAATGTAAATCAAGGAGATATAAGTCAAGTGATTGTAGACTGGATGATTGAAAATTGAATGATTATCAATCATCAGATGAAAATTAGAAATTTGGATAGTTTAGGCTAATGACCTTATACAAAAATGAGGCCAACAAGTATAAATAACATATTCAGATTTAAATAATTAAGGATTTATTTAGCAAAAGGGCCTTAACAAGATTTATGCTAAATCCTTTCAAACGGGGTTTGAGCATCTGCTAAATCTCGCAATGGAATAAATATTCCATTTCCCTATTTTTGTCATAAATCTCAGATTTACTAAATCTTGGTGTTTAACGAATTTGGGATTTGACGAAAGAAGCACACAAAAGAGATAAAGACCACCTCCATAGCAAGTGAGCTACCATCATGACATTTGATCTGATGTCATCGAAGGAGGCAATGATAAAGATGGACTAATGTGCGTAAAATAATAAATATTTCCTAATGAAACTCTTAAATATTGATATGAATCAGCGCATATGTATCATAAATATCTATCGAGCTTATAAGTGTGAAAATGGATGTTTATAACCTTCCTACTATTCAAATGTCATAATATAACCTACAAGGTTTAACATCCTATATATAGGCATTGCAATATTTTATTCCAATACTCCTATTTGTTCTATTTATTTTTCATCATGGTAATATATCACACTAAATATTAACTACAAATATGGCCATTACATGTATTTAATTAAGAATGAGAGATATAAAAAATATCCATAATTTCATTCAAGGCAAAAGAGTCTATATTAATACTTTTAATGTGTTCACAATATTAGCCCAAAACTCAAAATTTAGACAGACATGATAAATATATAAATCAAACACACTTTTATTTCTTTCATATAAGTGAAGATACATGAAAAAAAGTAAGATAAAATATCACCAAAATAGTATAAATGTACTCTCCACACTCTTTTCTCCTCCAAATGTATGATTTCTCACAACAAGGTAGGTTAAGATCTTCAAAGTAAATATCTCTCTCCTCTAGCTTCCCTTAGACTTGGCTTTATAGAGGCACTATAGAAAAGTATAAGTCCGCACTATTTATGGTAGAACTACAACAAACTTTAAAATAAAAATTATTTATACTAAGTACATAAATGGGCTTAGGCTAATGCTATTGGGCTTGCTCTGCTACGGTGCTGAAATAACTCGACACATTTATTACCTGAACTAATGCGTTGCTTGGAAAATTCGGAGTGGCTCCGTCTTTCTTCAACTGCTCTACCACGGTGATGCAAAAGTTGAGTACTGTTGTACTTAAATGTGAAAACCGGTGATGTGGCCTTATAATGCTCGACAATGCGGCGCTCAAATTCTTGAGACTCGGGTGTTGCGGTGCTAACCTTGGCTCCACTGGGTCATTAAATTTTTTGTCATTTTTTTAGGCTCATGCGTTGCGATTTCTTGATCTAGCACTTAGGCGTTATAGACGCCACAACACTAGTATTTGGAGTGCTGTATCGGTGATTTAACACATGTGAATTTTTTCTATTTTCCTAAGTATTTCTTGCATAGCATCAACTAAAATACTAAACTTTCACTGATTTTTAAGATAATTAAATTGTATAAAATTTACACTTAATAGGAGAATTAGTTAAATAATTAATTATTTCAAAAAACCATTAACTACTTTATTTGATAATTATTAATTAATATAACTAGATATCAAATATTTATTAAATTAAAATTATTTTTATATAAAAATATAGATACCAACATCAAATTAGTAATTTGATAAGTAACTTGCATTTAACACTTACATAAGTATTTTGACAAATAGTAATATAATTAATTTTTAAATTATTTAATTAAGATAACTCCTGATTAATTTTTTTATCATTATAACTTATTAATCTTAATTAAAACTAAAACTAATGAGTAACTTGTACTTAACATGCGATTAAATCCATAACACATTAAAATTCATTTTTAAATGAACCAATGGCCTTAAATATAGAATTACAATGACATATAGTTTCACAGAATTTATTAGGATTTAACAAATATTTTACTTAATTGTTTTCAAGAATTAATGTGTAACAATCTAACCCGATAAGACTAATAGATGAAACAAGTCCTATCGTGTTGGCTTACAAAAGACAAATCCTAAGATCTAATTTTAAAAATTTTCCATAAATCTTCTTCCAAATAAAACTTTAAAAAAATAGCAAACCACAAAGCTACTAACATCAACTAGTATATTGAAAATAAACTCATCCGCAAAATCTCTTTTCATTCCATCATCAAAATGTCTATGTAATATTTATATTATAGTACATGACAATGGAATATAATATTGAGAAGAATATAATAAAAACTAGTTATGATTTTATAAAAATTAAAAGAAGAATACTTATACAGACTTAGATCACATCCTGAACAACTACTCAATTAGCTCTTTCTCTTTTCCAAACCCTAAAAAAAGGAAGCAAAACATCTACGAGATACACAACTCATTAGGCCATATTTAAATTGATCTGAATTTTTAAATCATTTAATTTATTAAATATTTACTAAATATAAAAAGCAATATAATAAACCAAATGGCTGAGCAAGGAAATAAATGCAATTTTTAAAACTTTAAGTAATGGTACTAGGAAATAAATGCACAAGCAATTCATATATCACATAGCCCATTATACATAATTTAGAGAATTCTAACCTTTATACCTTCTAATAGACATAGTTCAATAGCATTGACCCTATTTGCAAATAGAGTTCAACAACTATGTTGTGCATATAACATTAGAATGTGCATTTAACATCAAAACATAACTTCTTTCTCCACACCAGATCTCTTAAGAATCCAACATTTCAATCAAATAAAAATATAATTCATTATATTGTAGTAAATAAAGTGTAAACGATACTCGTTTCAAAATTTGCCATAATGCCTTAACGTTAGGCAATAGAAAATTCTACTAAAGAGAAATTTATATTTTTTTTTTCAGGAAATAATCAGATTACTAGAGATTGTGCAGAATATTATTGTAAGACTTTATTTGTACTACAATAATATATTTTAGAGTTTGGATTACTTTCTATTCAATTAAAATAGCATAAATCCTAAAATCCCGATGTAAAATTTCCAAAAAATATCCAATGTTTAAAGTCATTATCTTTATAACATACTGAAAGTTATATGGTGAAAGTTTTACGGATGAAAAGTTATTCTTATTTTTCATTTACGAAAATATAAATTTAATCTAGAAATTTAAAAAATTTCATATTTTTGATAACTGAGATAAGCAAAATGTGACATATCTCGATTTAGATAACTTTTAGAACTAGGCCGTTTGTAGAAAATAACCCAAAGCGGCTAAAATATTCCTTTCCCTCATTAAAATCCTTCACTTTCTCTCGGTAGTGTCGGGTGCCCAAATGAAATGACTCGAATGGAATAATGCATTTAGATATTTAAAATATTAAATCTGATCTGACACCGCATCGCCTAGCGGTGCTGGACACGATGCCCTTTAGAAAACTCATAACGTCGCCTCACCCACCAGAGTGCAAAATTAAATGCAGATTTTCTCAAACATTCTTCCATTGGGGCGCTGCCAAACCAAGCATTGCAATGCTCTAAGAGAAAAATTTTAGATTTCACAAACATGCAAATAAACTCCCAGGACTCACTCCCAGAAAATATAGAAACTTTCAAATGCAGACAAAATATTCTCAACCACATGCAGAATGGTTAGACATGTAAATATTCAAGAATTTACCTCTTTCAAATTTGGTCAGAACAAAGTGACTGAATTTTGAATTTGGAGGTGTTAAATAACATACCCCAGGATTTACTAAATCTTATATTTATAGGATTTACTAAATCCTACTTTTGCCAAATAGCCTATAAACATATAACATCGCTTGTTTTAAGAAGCTAGCTGGAGATGGGGACATAAATTTTTTTTGTTAATCGATCACACACGATCTAAGCTTGCCGAAGACGAAGAAAGCACTAAAAATAAAAAAGTTCAAGCAACTTCTGATTTGAAATGTTAAATTATAGTTTTATAAATAAGAGTATTTCTATCTTAAATAATTATATTTCTCTAAAAAATTTAATTATAAATTTATAATTAAAATTTTTCAATTTTATTAAACATATAAAATCAATTTTCTAAATGACAATATATGGAATATCATTCAAGTAAATTTTATAGCCATTATCCCAATTGGTCTAACGGATATAAAAATCAAATACGGCTTTTAGGGTGACGTTATGGGAAATAAATTTCCTATAAAATATTTACCCAATTTGACGAACCCTCCTTTTCCTTTCCCAATCAAAACGCCGCCCGAAGCTGGCTGTCTATAAATATAAGAAGTTCGACATCTCTTGATCGGAGAGGACAGAGAGCGGGAGAGAGGCGCCAGGATTTGGTCATTGGACTTGCCATGGAGCGATTGGCCAATTCACCATCTCTCTAGGGTTTCAATTTCAAGAAGACAAGGTCGCTGCCGTCAATAACAAGGGAGAAACACAGGCACAGGGAAATGTTCTAAAGCACGCTCTAATTACAAGTAAGCGTTGGGTTTTCAATCGATCTGGAGCATCTGGGGTTCCTTTGGCAATGGCTGGAATGATAAAAAAGCGTTTCTTAGAAGCTCCGGTTTATTTTTTCTACATTTTTTAGTTGAAAGAAGATTGTATTAGAAGGGAGAGGAGATGGAGTTTGCGAGGATAGGGGGTTTTAATGTACAGAAGATGTGTGGGCGCCGAGCGGAGGTGCTCTCCAGGGATGGAAGCCATTACAGCGCCACGAGCAACATACTTCCGGCGCTTGGGTCTAGGGGGAACCGCAGACTAAAGCTCAGGCCATTCATTCTATCTCCCTATGACAAAAGATACCGGTATTCGTTCTCCTCTTCATCTTCTTTTTCCATGAATATTAAACCTTGCCAAAGAATCGAATTTAGATTAATGAAAATGAAGCTTCCATATTTGGATTAAACTTGATGACAAAAATGTACTTTTTAAAATCATTAATTTTTGTTAGTAAGATATAAGCAACTGTAATTTCTATTAATAATGTAACATTAATATCATTTTTTTTGCTTTTGCAGGGCCTGGGAGACTTTTCTGATTGTTTTGGTGGCCTATAGTGCTTGGGTATCTCCATTTGAGTTTGGTTTCCTCACAAAGACAGCAGGTCCCTTGTCTATTGTCGATAATATCGTCAATGGATTCTTTGCGATCGATATTATCTTGACTTTCTTTGTAGCCTACCTTGAAAAAACAACTTATCTTCTTGTTGACAATCCCATTAAGATTGCACGGAAGTACTTGATAAGTTGGTTTGTTCTGGATGTTGTTTCTACCATCCCTTCAGAATTTGCTCGTAAGATGCTTCCAAAAAAGCTCCAGTCGTATGGTTTCTTTAACATGCTTCGGCTTTGGCGACTTCGAAGAGTTAGTTCCCTGTTTGCTCGGTATGATTTTCTTGTTTGCCTGTTCTCTGAATATTATTCTGCTTATGCTATAGCTGGGTTGGTTTTAGTTTATTTGTGAGAAACCCTGTCAGGTTCTTACTCTGTATTATAGATTCTGTCTCCCCTTTGCATAACGGTAGAGAAACTTTGGCTAATACGTGCAAAATCTTTTCCTTCTTCTTGTTAGTTCTGAAATCTTGTTGGCAAATTACTTGTAGTAGCGCATAGCTTTTGACATGGCAAATTGCCTCTACCAGAGTGCAATATAATGGAGAATAACCTCTCCTTGATATAAAATAAACTAATTGTTTTTTACGCCTACTAAATTATGTGTTTCTCTCTTTGAATTTTCAGTTTGGAGAAGGACAGACACTTCAACTACTTTTGGGTCCGCTGTATAAAGCTCATTTGTGTAAGTTACTAAGGAAATATCAGTTCTGATGCTCTGATTTATTAATTCGCAAATCTCACTTTGATATTTTTAATTCACAGGTCACCCTTTTTGCTGTCCATTGTGCTGGATGCTTCTATTATCTTCTCGCAGCCAGGTATCCCGACCCGAGATTGACTTGGATTGGTGCTACTATGCCAAATTTTCATGAAAAAAGCTTGTGGATCCGGTATGTAACATCAATGTACTGGTCAATCACTACTCTTACAACTGTGGGATATGGAGACCTGCATGCTCAAAACACTAGGGAGATGGTCTTTGATATCCTATACATGCTCTTCAACCTTGGGCTGACAGCATATCTAATTGGAAATATGACTAATTTGGTTGTTCATGGCACCAGCAGAACTAGGAAGTTCGTGAGTTATCAAAGCTTAATTCCATTATTGACTAACTTTATTGAAATGTATTTGTATTTACTTTTTGATGGATGTCATATACACTAGAGGGACACAATTCAAGCGGCCTCTGGGTTTGCACAGAGAAACCAGCTTCCATTGCGCCTTCAAGAGCAAATGGTCGCACACCTATGCCTGAAGTATAGGACAGATTCAGAGGGACTACAACAACAGGAGACTCTTGATGTACTCCCAAAAGCCATCCGATCCAGCATTTCTCATTATCTTTTCTATAATCTTGTCCAGAAGGTCTATTTATTCCAAGGGGTTTCAAATGACTTGCTTTTCCAACTGGTAAAGTTTTTATTATGATTTTAAAACTGTCTTTCATATCTGTTATCAATTCTTTAAGCATTCTATTTTGTAATAATGTTTCATTAAGGTGTCAGAGATGAAAGCTGAATATTTCCCCCCAAGGGAGGATGTGATCCTACAGAATGAAGCACCATCTGATTTTTACATATTGGTTACTGGTACTGTTGTAAGTCTTCCTCTATAGCACATTTACAATTATTCAAATATCAATATTTATTTTTCCTACGCTGTAATCACTTATTTTGATGTCCCTTCTGTGTCTAATCTCACAATGATTGAGGCATTGATCATCTTTGCAGGACCTTATAGATCACAAGGGTGGAATTGAACAGGCAAGTTTCAGCTAAATGTAAAATTTGTCAGATTCTTCATAATTGAGTTATTATAAATGCTGACCATGATTTAGAGAACATTTACAAAATTTTCATATTTACAGGTTGTTAGAGAGGCAAAGACAGGCCAATTGTTTGGAGAGATTGGAGTACTTTGCTACAGGCCTCAGTTATTCACAGTTCGAACCAAAAAGTTGTGCCAGTTGTTGCGGTTGAACCGCACTTCATTCCTTAGCATTGTACAGGCAAATGTTGGAGACGGGACTATAATAATGAACAATCTACTTCAGGTTCATCCATGCATTAGATTATTGATGTGAAGTACTGCAAAAAATTATATTAAAATTATTTTACTTTGTAGTGAAGATCTAGAAATCATTTGCTAGCATAGTTTTTAACTGATAGACTTCTATCTGCATTGCTTTTGGGTTACAGCATTTGAAAGAGCAGAAAGACCCCATTATGGAGGCAGTTTTGAGAGAGACTGAGAACACCCTAGCTCGGGGAAGAATGGACTTGCCTCTCTCTCTTTGTTTTGCTGTCATCAGAGGAGATGATCTGTTGTTGCATCAACTTCTTAAGCGTGGTTTAGATCCATGTGAATCTGACAGCAATGGTCACACTGCTTTGGTTTGCACTCTGTCAATTCATTTTTTTTATCTTATGTGAAAATAGTAACTTCCCTTGAATAATATAATTGATTTGACACAGCACCTGGCAGCCTCAAAAGGAAGTGTGAATTGCGTACTTCTCCTGCTAGATTATGGCGCAGATCCCAATTCTCGAGGTATGCTGTAAGCATATTAAATTTAAAAAGTCACCAAAATTCTGTACGCTAACCTTCAGTATAAGTTTAAAACAAAGCATTTGTTGGTTTCATATGTGCTTTCGGCCCTAGGTGAGGAAGTTTCATGATGTTTTGAATTCTAACTGGTTCCTTTTTTTACCTGTGTTGAAATCTTAATCTCTGTTTTAGTTTCTTGGTCTTAATTGATAAATTAACATGCTAGTTTGAAATATTTCTAGTTTTTTTCTGCCTATTTGTTTGAGCGAATGGAATCCAAACTTTTGTACTACTATTTTCCTTGGACATTATTTATTAACAAGACATACTTTGCTATTCAAGCTTCAGATGCAATAATGGTGATGGGAGCAAAGAACCACATATTGCTAATTCATGTATATAATTTAAAACTTAAAAAGATAAAATTCAATTTACACACACAAGAAGGACAACATCAAACCTTTATCCCACCACATGAGATTAGAGTTAGACCTGAACTAATCCAACCTGGATCAATTCTGGTCTACTCCCACCAGTCCAAGAAAATTTGAAACCATGGTTGGGACCATGGCTTAAATTAAACATGGTTTGGGAGGGAAAATTTGAATGAGGGGCTGTTTAGGGATTACATAATTTTCCTTTTGCTTTAAATAATTTTTCTTGTTAGGATTTGGGCTTATTTTGAATTTGAAATCATATTTGAGATCTAGGGTCTGTTCTTTTGGGCTCTAGGTTTTGCTAGAAAATTGATGAAACTCGTATCTTGTATTCCTTTTCTTGTACGTAGATTGAATAGAAGATGTTTTCCTTATATTTTCTCTCCAATCTTTTGAAATTTTTGCATCTTATCGTTGATTCTCTCTAAAATCAACAGATTTCTCTCTATTTTCACCAATTATTGATAAATTTGTTGTCGAACTCAAGTATTTTCAATCAAATTGGTATCATAGCATTGTCTTGGGACACCATCGGCGGCTGAGATTCTGAAATATCAGCGGTGAAATTTCATCCGGAAGATCTTCTCGTGATTCTTGGGAAGAAATATGACCTGGAAGAAGGTTAAAGTTTTGGAAGGCAAAACAGTGCAACTTAAATCAGATTTGGAGGAAAATTTTTCAAATTTTCAAAATAAGATTTCATCAAATAATGAAAGGATGGAAAGGGAAGTTTGCCATGATGGAAGAGATGTTGAAGAAATTGTTAAAAGTGAAGACCAATCTGACGACATCGAAAGCAAGGGAAACCATTGGCGGCCATGGAAGTTATGGAAACCCTAACATGTTTAGGGGAAGGGAAAATCCGAAAGTGGAGATCTTGGAGGGTGAAGAAGAAATGCCTCATCTAGAACCAATTTCTAGGGAAGAGATGAGCACTGGTTTCGAAAGAATGGCTATTGATTTTGTAGGGAGAAGGGGGGATTTCTTTCGCAGAGGTGCTGAATTTGAAAGAAGAAGAGGGGAATTTAATGAATGAGTTGGGTATGATCGCCAGAGGGAAGATCATGACAACTGGGGAGCACCTCCTCTTCATGGAATGGAAGGTTATGGAGGATACAGGGGCAATGGGGGTGACCTGAAGGTGAGAAAGCTGAAGATACCCATCTTTGAGGGCAAAGTTGACCACCACCTTCTTAGCTCCCAAGGGGCCAGCACTAGGGATTTTGAAGGAAGTGCCTAAGGAGAGAGCTGGAGGGAGAAATGGGGGAAATTTCATAATGCTGACTGATAAGGAGATATAGGAGAAGAGGGCAAAGAGATTGTGTTTTAGATGTGATAAAAAGTATATGCCGGGGCATAGGTGTGAGGACCGAACTCTTTGTGTTTTCATCGTCTGTGATGACGATGAAGTTGAAGAGGGAGGTAGGAGTGGTTTAGAGATGGAGTAAGGGGAGTAGTTGCATCTGGATATGGCAGAAGTTTTCCTAAACTCAGTGGTGGGATTCACTCCGAATCATACTATGAAAGTGAATGAAAAGATAGCTTATAGAGAGGTGGTAGTGTTGATAGATAGTGAAACAACCCACAAATTCATTTCCACCTAGATTGTTGATCTTTTGGGGGTGAAATTAGTAGATATAGGAGGCTATAGGGTGATGATGGGCACATGAATGGTGGAAATGGGTAGAGGAGTTTGTAGGGGAGTGGTGTTGACCATTCAGAAGATACATGTGAGGGAAGATTTTTTTCCTTGGAGTTGGGAAGTACTGATGTCATTCTGGGGATGAAGTGGCTACAGACCTTGGGATAGACTAAGGTCAATTTGTTGCAACTTAGTTTTCATAACTATGTTTTCATATCATGTGTGTTTTTTCTTATTCAAAAATATTATTGCATTGATTATTATTTCTCCTAACATATTAGAAATATTATTTTTGTGGTTTGTGTATTAACATTTTAGGGAAATCATACTTCAGACTGTTGAAGACTTCCAGACAGATTAGATTAGGGTTTACTGTAATTGGAGTATGTACTTTTTATATTTTTTTGAGTCTAAAAGAATGATTATAATTAGGTAATCGTGTACACACATACTGAGGAAGTGTAAAAAATTGTAAATTTTTAAACTAATCGTATTGTACGATCTTAGGTTTGTACGGGACGATTTTTCCTGACAGTTCCTCTAGAACGGTGTAAATCAAGTCATGCCTAAAAATTTTCTAAATCATATTATTAATGTACGAAGTTATATTCGTACATATGACGTCAAAAGTACGAAATGGACACGCACAAGTTCATCCAGAAACAAATTTAAAAATTTTCTGAATATATCGTACTGTACGATCATATGTTTGTACAGACGACTTCCAGAGTATGAAATTGGTGCGTTCCAATTCATCCATACGAACAAGTGAATTTTTTAATATGATCGTACTGTACGATCTTAGGTTGGTACAGATGACTTATAGAGTACAAACAAAGCATGATTTGGTTAAAACAGTTCATACTGTATTATATGGGGTTCGTAGAGTACGTTATCCAGAGTACGAAATCAGTTCATACAATATTGTATCGGACGATCTGGTTCAATTTTGAACTAATCGTACTGTACGATGGCAGTTCGTATAGACGACTGCCATTGTATAAAAACAGTTTGTACATGATCATACGAGCAATTTTTGAACAGTTCGTACGTACGATATTCAATCGTACTATAGATCATGGACGGTCAAATTGAAATTTTTAGTTTTCTGGACAGTTTTCCGTATCTTTCATATATAAGGTCCTAAAAACTGACTGTCTAAAACTTCTTCGCATTTTCTTTTGAGAGAAAGTGTAAGAGTGATTTGGGAGAGTGTTTGGAAGTGTGGATTGAGAGATATTGTAAGTGAAATTTGTGAAGGGTTCACAAGGTTGCTTAAATGTAAGGATCTCTTTATAAGTTTGTTAAATCTCTTCCTTTCTTCTTTGTAGGCGCTCAAGAGAAGATCTTCGAAGAATATCACTACAGGAAAAACAGTGAAAACCGGCGGTTTTTTCCGGCGGTTAGTGCAAAATTACCGGCGGTTTTTTACATTACCGGCGGTCTAACGGCGGTTTAGTAACCGCCGGTAAAAACGGCGTAGGAAACAAATTCCGACGGCTTTTTACCGGCGGTTTATTTTTGCGGCGGTTTTCCGGCGGCACATACCGCCGGTTACCACCGGAATTTCAACCGTCGGTCTTGCGGCGGTTTAGCCGCCGGTAATTTAACCGCCGGAAAACCGCCGGTCAGAGTACCGGCGGTAAAACCTGGCGTCGTCTGGTTTATTAGACCGCCGGACGGCGCCGTTAGACCGCCGGTGCCGTACCGGCGGTTGACGGCGGTTATAGCCGTCGGTATTACCGACGGTTTAAACCGTCGTGCGTCCATCGTAGAACCGCCGGTGACCGTCGGTAAGCCGCCGGTACGTACCGGCGGTTTAATAATAACACCGGCGGCTTTATCTTGTCGTCCGGTATCGTAGTTTCCGGCGGCAATTTTTTTTTTCAGGTGCTACAGGTTTCCGGCGGCTATATTCATCACCCTAAAGTCTAAACCTGCAGAAAAAGCATATATATGTTGGGCAACACGCCGCTATATTCATCACAACCAGAAAATACAAAATTCATCACAACATTACAATCACAAGTTCACAAAATAGTTCATGATAATGCTACAATCACCAGTTCAGAAGTTCACAAGTTCTAATTAATACATTCATCAAACATAATAAACATCTAATCATCATCGGTATCCTCACTGTCTGCAGATGGCTGCTCCTGTTGGTCCTTCTTCCTTTGTTTTCCAGCTCTGTAGGATTGCAACTCTGCTTGCATTTCATTCTGAACCCTTTTCATCTCTTCAATCTCTCTAGTAAGTGCTGCAACCCTCTCACTTACAGATTCTTCAGCTCCACTTGGATCATGGAATGCAGAGGTGTATGAACTGCCCTCAATAGCAAAAGCTTGTGAACCCATGCCATATACCCTCCCCCTCTGTCTTCCACCAACAACTTCTGACCATGTGTGATACTCAGAAGTATGGGCCGATCCAGAAGATGATCCCTCGCCAGTGGACTGCCTACTTTCTCTAACTCGTAAGAAATCATCCTGCAAGTTACAAATAGTTTTATTAAAATAAACTTTTATTCTAAAAATCCAAAAAATTTTACTCACATGAGCCTTCTTAGATTTCTCATCAACCCACTGCTGGTCAGCTTGATGTTGATGAGTTCTTGTATGCAGCTCCAATGGTGTTGGCTCCCGACCCAGGTGCGCTTTCTGAAAATTTGATGCTTAGTTATACTAACATAAATATATGTAATAAACCAATTCAAAACACTTACCAGTCGCCGCCTATGTTCTGTATGAGGTACAGATCCACCAGTATGAAGAGAGCTTCCTAAACCGCCGCAGTCAGAGGCTCTGTTCTGTTTATTCTGCTCTCTCATTTTTATAAACTCCGGGGTAGCCCAAGCACTACTCAAATCTGCCCAAACGCCCTCTCCAATCCAATTAGGCCTCTGCCCGGACTTTCTAATGTCCGTGAACATGTCTCTGAGACGGGTCGCTCCTCTCCTCTCAAAATTTGATCTGATCCTCGTGCTGTACTCAGGCAACCACCTAAATTCTTTCTGTACAAATTTAGGCAATATCAAAAAGATTAGTACAAATTAAATCATATATTTGAAATCATACAAAAAAATATATACCTGAAATTCTCCAAACCACATATCTCTAACAGGCTTTGGGATCTTCTTCCAGGATAAGTAAGGAGCATCATACTTATTCTTTATTATATCCCGGATCATATGTATAGGTGGCCTTGAAGGATTGAAGCTGCAAGTGACTTTGTTTATCAATAACATGTAATATATCAAAATAAAAACAACTGAATAACTTAAATTGAACTTACTTATCGCCGTCAGGCTCGATGTATTGACGCTTATCTGTTGCTGTTGCAGGATCGGTAGTGCCAACCTCTGGTGATCGTGATGGTCCATCCTGTTCATGCTGCACCGGATAGGGGTAGTAATATGGGTAAGGGTAAGGAGGGTGAGGACCAGTGGATGGACCAGCAGCCTGTGATGATGGTGGGGGGTAATATGGATAGAATGAAGAAGCATGTGTCTGATCTGGAGAGGGGAAGCGAGGACTCGTCGAGCTGGGAGGGAAGTGGCCAGGGAAGTATGGAGGTGCAACAAGAGGTGGATCTAACTGTCCCTGACCCTGCTCTGGTGAAGGCTGCTGGCTCCTGGCAGGTGGTGGCGGTGGTGGTGTAGGTAGATTTGGTGCAACTGAAGGCCCCTCACCTACCTCAGTCTGTGTGGGTACTCTGCTAGTCGTAATCTTCTTCCGGCGGAACTTTGAGGCAAATGATTTACAAGGAGGATCGTCGCCTGAAGCCATCTGCAATATTAAAACAAAAATAATTGAGAAACAGTTAATAAAACAGTTAATAAAGCAGTTAATGAAGCAGTTAATGAAGCAGTTAATGAATTACGAGAAGCAGTTAATAAAGCAGTTAATGAAGCAGTTAATAAAAGACAAGGTGGCAAAATACAATATCATTTCTAAGCAGTAATAAAAATTACATAACATTTAAATTCTACAATTTTAAATTACAGAAACTAATCAGAATCATCAAAACTATTTTCATCACTCTCAAGAGTATCTTCACTTTCATCCTGGTTCTCTTCTTCTTCTGAACTAGTTGAACTATTGACATCTTCTAACTCCATTTCAATAGTAGAGGTTGTAGTTGGCATATCCTCAATTTCAACAGGCATATAACTTGACATCTCATCCTCTTGATGTGCAGTTGCTACAATGTATTGTTGATCAATTATTCCCCGTGCTTTTGTTTTTATGACAGCTAGCCAATCTTGTTTGTCTCTGCGACCACTGGGATATTTGCTGAAATAAACTTGAATAGCTTGGCTTGCTAACACAAATGGATCAAACTTTCCGTATCTTCTACTATGTTTAACATCTACTAAACCATACACAGGATGAACCCTTGTGCCTCTATTTTGTACTGGATCATACCACTGACAGTTAAATAAGCATACAAAGTTCTCATCTTCCCCTGGGTACTCCAAGTCAAGGACCTCATTCAAAATACCATAATAATCACACTCATCTTCTTCATGAGTGTTTCCTCTAACACATACTCCACAATTTTTCAGTTTTTCTTCCTTCACTCCACGATTTGGTATGAAATCTGAAACCATTCACTATATATATTGGCCAAGTTTTTACTTTTCGCATTGGACCCCATGCTAATGCTTGCAAACCTTTATCGAAACATTTGTTATCAGGATTTTGTACCTAAAAATATTTTCAAATTTTAGTAATTTTGATAATAAATAAGATTTAAATTTTATAAAAAAAAAAAAATGTACTCACATATGATCTGAACCAAGTTGGAAATTCATTTGCAACAGCTTGCTCAATTTCCCTTGAATCTGTCAAAGGCAAATTGCTTACGAAATACCTGTTGACAAATAATACATAAGTATTTTAAATAAACATTACTAATTTATTATTAACATTATGTAAGAACTTACTCTAAGATTGACTCAACTTCTTCACAGTTCAGTAGTACATACAAATTCGCTGTATTTATTTCTAAATCGTTGAGATATCTTTCAACACATTTGCCACTAGGCTTTCCTTGCCTTCTAAATACTGTTAGTGTAGCATGTGATTGTTCTTCTACATCGAAGTCCATGTTACGACCCATTTTTGTTCTTGTACTCCTTACATGTGGCTCGAAATAGTAGGAGCAAAAGTGTGTTGTTTCTTGAGATAAATATGCTTCACATATCGATCCTTCTGGTCGTGCTTTATTCTTAACATATTTCTTCAACTTGTTCAGATATCTATTAATCAAATAAAAAATATGTTATCTTAACTGATTCAAAAATATTGAGTAATTAATAAAAATCTTAACACATTTACCTTTCGAAAGGATACATCCAACGATATTGTACAGGTCCACCAACTCTAGCTTCGTAAGGTAGATGGACTGGAAGATGTTCCATAGAATCAAAAAAACCCGGGGGAAATATCTTCTCTAACTTGCATAGGATGATTGGTATGTTATCCTCGTACCTCCGTAAAGCATTTTCACTTAGTTTAGATGAACATAAATCTTTGAAGAAAATGCTAAGCTCAATCAACGAATTTGATATGTAATCGGGTAACATACTGACTATGATCGGAAGAAGAACCTCCATAATTATGTGACAATCATGACTTTTAAGTCCAAATAACCTTGCAGATTTCAAGTCAACACATCGGCTTATATTTGATCCATAACCATTCGGCATTTTTAAGCTTTTAAACCACTGACATATCATTCTTTTTTGCTCTAACGTGAACGAGTAAGGAGCTTTGGGCTTCATTAGTTTACCGTCAGTTGTTGTTACTAACTCCAAATTTTTTCGCCGACAAAACTCTTTAATGTCCATCCTTGCTTTGACATTATCTTTACTTTTGTCTTTAACATCCATAATTGTATTAAAAATATTATCCAGAAAGTTCTTCTCAATGTGCATAACATCCAAGTTATGTCTTATCAAATTAGTTCTCCAATAAGGTAATGTCCAGAAAATACTTTTTTTAATCCAATTATGTTGAACACCATAACCCGGAAATTTAGATTCTGATAGCATTGGATACTCAATAATTATTGGAATGTTGGAAAGTCTCTGGAGTATCTCATCACCACTTAATCTGGGTGGAGGAGGTGATCGCTCAATTCTGTTTTTAACAAATGCTTCTTTATTTCTT
This sequence comes from Dendrobium officinale, assembly GCA_019514585.1. Classification (NCBI taxonomy): domain Eukaryota; kingdom Viridiplantae; phylum Streptophyta; class Magnoliopsida; order Asparagales; family Orchidaceae; genus Dendrobium; species Dendrobium officinale. The sequence goes on along the minus strand of CM033691.1, from coordinate 44,641,290 downwards.
CGAAACTGATGATTAGCATGTAGAAACATACGATGACAATCAAACCAAGTATTTTTCTCTCCATGTTTTAATGTGAAAGCTTTACTGTTTCCATGTAGTAAGGACAACAATCAATCTTTGTAGCAGTGAGACTCAGCTTGGATACTAATTTCTTTGTTCGGTACAAGTCTGAGGGAATTATATTGTCAGCCGGATTAGTTTCCTTCATAAGACCAATAACGTCATTAAAACACTCACGGGAAATATTATACTCAATTTTAATACTTAACATCCTCACTGCAATGGATAATTCCGAATGCGTACTGCAACCTTCCCAAATTGGCTTTTGGGCTGAATGTAATAACTCAAAGAATTTTTGTGTCTCTGCATTTGGTGGCTCTTCCACATTAGACCTTAAATTATGACTTGCTACATCAAAAATAAGGTCTTCATAGGGTCTACTCATTTGATTTTCATGAAATGTTTCATAAGCTGTAGATGAACCAGCATGAGCATCTCTGTGTGGCTCGTACTCGCCATGTGATGTCCAAATCCAATAGTTTGGAAGAAATCCCCTACGATATAAATCAAGCTTCACATCATCGGGCTTTAGGAATGCTAGATTTTTATGCTTCGAACACGGACATCTAAACATTTTATCAAGCTGAAAGGAAGGCAGTTGAGATGCAACTTGAATGAAAGTTTCAACTCCCTGTATAAATTCAACTGTCAATCCTTTTCGACCCGGCAACAATTTATTATACATCTAATATCTCTCTTCTTGGATAGTCATTTGCACGTTGAAGTAAATGTACCCTACATGTTGGAGGCATAAACAATCTGTTATACATCGAAATAGATTTTTATGCTTTGAAGGACTTAATCATGCACATTACACCCATAACTAACATCACATTAAGAATGCAAATAATTCATTCAAGCTATTAATATTTAATATCATATTCAAAAGACGAGTCATAATATACACACTCACAAATTATTCATAATAAATAGTTTGTTGGCATCAATTTTAGCTAATGGCACTTGATCCATATCTATCCATATACTCAATAATCTTTAAGAAATCAATCAATATTCACTTAATCAAGCTTCAATAATCACTAAATATCCAAGCATATTGATCAATCACCACTTCTATAATTAATATCCACTAAACTATAATTACCAGGATAATTACAACACTAAATTACAATTAGGTAGCTTAGTGCACTACCTAAATTAGTGTACTGACTCTTTGAGCTCAATCATGACCCAAGTCCCTATACTAGGAGCATCTTATGGTAAACCATTCATCATTAGACCTTTCACCCTTTTGGGCTAGCTTAAGCTAGACCAATTGATCATACATGTCAATTATGTCTAATCGAGCTCCAAATAAATCCTAATTTTTACTAAATTTATGTGAATATCACTCTTAGTGGATTGTACATGACTAGTCACCCTGACCCAATTAATAATTAACTTGGTCAATTGAACTCATACTTGGCCAAACTAATTCAACTTGGGTCACTTTAATATGTACGATCAAAGCAAACTCCCTAACCTATTTTGATATTGGCTTCTTAATTTGGAGTGAAATTGTTGGCATAATTAAGTGATGTTCGAGATCTTCCACCACTCCTCACTAACCTATTTTGATATGAGGTCAGCTCATATATATAGAGATTCAACCAAGCATTAATCCAAATTGATTTTGACAAACAATATAAGCATTAATCCAAGCAAACCTAAACATATGCACCATAACTCTCTCCCACAAATTTTAAAGTATAAAACATTAACTAACAAGATAATATCAACAAATAATCAAAGAAAAACCATTAAAAATAACCTTAAAAGAGAAATCGGTTTGTTTGGGGTCGGAAACGGTCGGCGGTCGGGCGTCGGAGTGAACTCGTCGGCGGCGGTCGGACTGGGGACGGCGGCGGTCGGACTGGGGTCGGCGGCGGTCGGAATGGGGTCGGCGGTCAGAGTTCCTTCGTCGGGGGCTGATCGGACGAGCGGAGGAGCGGATAGAGCGAGCGACCGAGAGAGAGAAGGAAACAGGGAAAATGAAATGAGCGGAGCGGGGGGGCTCGTATTAGGGCTTTTACCGGCGGTTTTCCGGCGGTTTAGACCGCCGGGAAAAAAATAACTTATCACCGTCGATTAAGACCGCCGGAAAAACCGCCGGTTCACGTCTATATCCGGCGGTTTTCCGGCGGTCTAAACGCGCCGAAAAAAACTCACATATCACCGGCGGTTTAGACCGCCGGATAATCGCCGGTTAATGTTGAAATCCGGCGGTGGACCGGCGGGTTAGAGACCGTCGGTATTACCGACGGTGTGTCGTAGCTAAGCCGTCGATTAAGCCGTCGTTAGAGTCCGACGGCTTAACCGCCGGCGTAGCCGTCGGTAATACCGACGGCCTCTAAACCGCCGGTTTAGGCCATTTTTCCTGTAGTGTATCTGGTTCTCTGCCTACACATGGAGAGTGTGAAAGGACAGTTCTCTGTCGACATTAGGAGAGTATGAAAGGACGACGGTTCTCTGTCGACACCAGTGAAAGGATGACTGTTCTTTGCCGATGCCAGGAGGGTGTGAAAGGATGATAGTTCTCTGCTGACACTTGGAGGGTATGAAAGGACGACGGTACTCTGCCGCACTGGAAATTGGTGGAAGAGAGGTTAATTATAAATGCTTCTCCGTCTTGCTATGGGAGCAAAAGGAGAGTCACTTTGGTAATAGTGCAATACCTGAAGAGGGAGTCTTCAGGGAGTGGACGTAGATTTAGTTGGACCGAACCACTATAAATTTTTATGTTTTTTATTTTTATTTATTACATTTTTAATTTTCTGCATTTTTATTTTTGTGGTTGAAAAGTTTAGTTTGATAAAACTTTTATTGTGCTTAAAATTATAAGAACGATTTTTTGATATACCAAGAAGTTTTTTTTTAATTTCCAATTCACCCCCTCTTCTTGGTTAGCCTTGGGACAATTGCTTTAGGTCTAACAACCTGGAGGCTGGGATTATTAGGCCGAGTGTGAGTTCTTTCTATAGTCCAATCCTACTGGTCACGAAGAATGATGGGAGCTGGCGGTTCTGTGTAGACTACAGAGCTTTAAATAAGGGGACTGCCAGATAAGTTCCCTATTCCTGTGATTGATGAGCTCTTAGATGAATTGTATGGATGAATTGTTGGATTTGAAGTCTGGGTACCATCAAATTAGAATGAGAGAGACATACATCTCAAAGATAGTTTTCAGGACACATGAGGGGCATTATGAGTTTCTAGTAATGCCGTTTGGACTTACCAACACCCCTGCTACTTTCCAGTTGTTGATGAACAGGGTGTTTAGGCAGTACCTCAGGAAGTTTGTTCTATTATTTTTTTGATGACTTACTGGTGTGCAGCAAAACTGAGGAGCATCTGGAGCACTTGAAGATGGTCTTGAGAGTCTTACAGGAACATCAGCTTAGGGACAATATAAAGAAGTGCAGCTTTGCCCAGGCTAGTGTGGAGTACTTTAAACATGTGGTGTCCTAAAAGGGAGTTGCGGACGACCAAATAAAAATTGAGGTGATGCTGAAATGGCCTATGCCTAGGATTATAAGAGAGTTGAGGGATTTTCTAGGACTGACTGGTTACTACAGGAGATTTGTGAGGGGGTACAACACCATTGCTTGGCCCTTGACCGAGCAACTGAAGGACAACTTTTTGTGGGGGTAGAAAGCAACTCAGGTTTTTGAGAGATTGATGAAAGCCATGACGACAGTTCTAGTTTTAGCTCTTTCATACTTCAGCCAGATCTTTTTCAGTGGAGACCACTGCATCAAGATATGGGTTGAGAGCAGTGTTAATACATAATCACAGACCTAAGGCATTCTTCATTCAAGTGATGTTGACCAGGGCGAGATTGAAGTTGGTGTAATATATTGTTGATGGCCATTATTTTAGCTATTCAGAAGTGGAGCCCTTACCTCTTAGGTAGGCATTTCATTGTCCGGACTGATCAGAAAAGCTTGAAATATTTATTGGAGCAAAGGATGGTGATAGAAGAGCATCAGAGGTGGTTGTCCAAACTGGTAGGCTATGATTTCAAGATTCACTATAGACCGAGATTGGAAAATATAGTGGCTGATGCCTTATTAAGATGTGTTGGGGAACTCCATGAGCTGACAACTTCAGTGTCACTGATGGTAGATTGGGGGCTATCAAGGAGGAGAGCATGCGAGATGAGGAGTTGAAAAAGATTAGTGAGGATTTGATGAAGGATATTAATAGATATTCGGGGGTATTCACTTGAAGGGGGGAGACTCTTACATAAAAGAAGGTTTGTGATGCCACGAACCTCTATTCATATTCCCCACTTATTGTAAGAGTTTCATGGGAGTGCAGTTGGATGCCATTTTGAGATACAAAAGAACTATAGGAGACTAGCTGTTGAGTTATATTGGAAAGGGATGCATAAAGGCGTGGAGGAGATGGTGGCGAGGTGTGAAATATGCCAGAGGAATAAGTACATGGCTATGGCTCCAGGGAGGTTACTACAACCTTTGGAACTTTCGAATAAAATATTGGAGGAAGTGTTTATGAATTTTTAAAAATAGTCTACCACAATTAGAGGGATTCACAGTCATTATGGTGGTGGTGGATAGACTGAGCAAGTACGAATTAAACATGGTTTGGGAGGGAAGATTTGAATGAGGGACTGTTTAGGGATTATGCAATTTTCCTTTTGCTTTAATTTGTCCTTCTTTTAGGGTTATGGATTATCTTGAATTTGAAACTAGATTTGAGATGTTGGGTTTGTTATTTTGGGCTCTAGACTTTGCTAGAAAATTGGAGAGTTATTTCTTTCTCTCGAATTGAAGAAACTCGCATTTTTATTCATTTTCTTGTTCGTGGATTCGTTTTCCTTATATTTTCTCTCCAATTTTCTGAAATTTTTGCATTGTATGCTGATTTCTCTTTGAAATCAACAGATTTCTCACTGTTTTCACCAATTATTGTTAGGTTTACTTGCTAACTCAAGTATTTCCTATCAGTTAGCTACATGAATTATTTTTCTCCTTTGTGTCATTTTAAAATTCAAATTCTCATTTAAATCTAAAGGTCATAATATTTTCTAACCATGTCTTTTTAGGTCTACCTCCACCTTTCTTAACATAAGCCAAATCTAATACATCTACTCTCCTAAGTGGGTCATCAGAAGGCCGCTGTTTTATGTGACCAAACCATCTAAGGTGATTCGCTCTAATCTTATTTTCTATTAGAGTACTCCAACTTTTTCACGTATATGCTTGTTTCGTATCCTGTCTCTAAGGCTAAAGTCACTCATCCACCTGAGCATCTTCATCTCTACAACACTTAATTTAATATTGTGCTCCTCTTTTAATGGCCAACACCAACATTCTGCACCATACAACATTGCAAGTCTCACCACCATCTTGTAGAATTTTCCCTTAAGTTTGAGGGGGACTATTTTATCACACAACAATTCTGATGCATTCCTTCTCTTCAACCATCAAACTTGAATTTTACTAATAACATCCCCATCTATTTCACAATCACTTTGAACAATAATCCTAAGATATCTAAAACATGTACTCTTATTAATGAATTGACCGCCCAAAGTTATAATCCCCCTACTAAATCTATTACCACCAAAATTACACTCCATATATTCGGTTTTAGATCTACTCAAATGAAAACCTTTACACTCTAAGGTTGAGCTACATACTTCAAGTTTACCTTCAACTTCCTCTCTAGTCTTATCAACAAGAATAATATCATCAGCAAAAAGCATACACCAAGGTACAATCTCTTGCAAATGTCTAGTGAGAACATCTATGACTTAAGCAAAAAAAAAAAAGGGCTCAAGGCTGATCCTTAATGTAATCCAATTGAAATAGGAAAATACTTGGTCAAACCACCTTGTGTTTGAACACAAATAACAGCTCCTGCATATATATCCTTAATGACTTGATTATAAGCATTATTAACCCCTCTTTTTTAGTACTCTCCATAGCACTTATTTTGGAACTTTATCATATGCTTTCTCTAAATCAATAAATATCACATGTAGATCCTTCTTATTCTCTCTATACTTCTCCATCAAACCTCTCGATAAATGCATAGCTTCTATAGTAGACCCACCCATCATAAATCCAATTTGATTTTGAGAAACATTAGTATCACGTCGTAACCTATACTCCATATCTCTTCCATAATTTTAAAGTATGACCCATTATCTGAATTCCTCTATAGTTTACACATGTGTGCCCACATTTTAATTCACAGTTTATTCTACACCAATGTATCTTACATTCTTGGGGCGGGACCTAATACCAAGTACACATTCTAAACATCTTCTTCCATTATATGAGGGACTCACAAACTTAAAACTAAAATTTTACATTTGGTGATGAAAATAATCATTGTTTAAAATTGCGCAATATGAGGCTCGCCTTGAGGCCCGCCTTAGCACAATTCCAGTAAAAAATGCCTCGAGGCTTATGCCTTGAGCTTTTTCTATGAGGCTTGCGTCTCATCTTGGATGAGGCCCGTCTCAAGCCGCGGCTCGCCTCGCTGGCATGAGGCGTATGCCTTACTCTATTTATGAAAATTTTTTAATTTAAAACTTTCCTAAATCCTATACAATATCCCTAAAAAAAAATCATACCTTCTTGATACCTTCTTGCACCCCCAAGCCGCAACAACTTTCTCTCAATTGCCTCGACCTTCAACCCACTGCCTTCACTGTAGCCACTACCATCATAGCCGCCGTAGGGATCACTAGAAAACCGAATGTCACCACCATCTCTTCTTAAAATTTTGGAGTATTATATTTATCTTAATGATAAACATTTATAGAAGATAAATATGACTGAAACAGATAAAAAAGAAGAGATGAGAGGTATTGGACCCTACAGGATGACCAATTTGTTATGATAGTGACTCAAATAAAAATTCCCTTAATAATAATAGCACCTATGATTTATGAATTATTGCCAATTATTTTAGCTTTCTTTAGTAACTAAGCATAGATGAGTAGGCAACTGAGAAAGAAAAAAATTATATTTGAACTTGATGTTATATGATACTTTAATGCAATTCATATATTTTATATTATTTTGTTCATGTAATATATGGATTTTAATTCTATTTTATATAATTTTTTATTTAACACTTTATATTTTGTACAATTTTTTGTTTCATATGAATGTAAATTTGTTACTTCATTATTCAATAAAAGTTAATATGTATTCCATTTAATATATTATTTAGATATTATATAAAAAATAACTTTTAACTTTTATTTTGACTTTACGCAATTTTTAGATTTTGAGGCTTACACCTTAAAACGCCTTGAGGCTTACGCCTCGCCTCAAGAACGAAAAACGCCTCAATACCCAATTACGCAATTTTAAACCTTAATTACTTTATTATAAAGCAATAACAAACTTTAATGAAGTAAAGGAGTGATTCTCTTCCTGGTACACTTTTTATAAAAACAATTAAAAGTATATCTTAGTGGCTATTTTTCTTTGTGTTGGGGGCCATTATGTTATCTATTGTTGTTTTCTTTTTGGTGCACTCACTTCCAATTTTTTGTCATGTTTTAAGTTGTTACGAAATTTTGTTTTGTAGATTGAAACATTTTCTCATCTTTCGAATTACCAAAATGACATGTGATCTATTGTTTGTATTCGTTCATGATTTTTTCTTTTATTTGCTTACTAGTCTCATTAGGATATTTTCATCATAATAAATCACGAGTAGATTTAAGGGAAAATTCTTCTTTTTAGGGGTCTAATGATTTGATTGGCAGTAATATCTTTCTTGATTTGAGTTCCCTTTTAATTTTTCTTCCACTATAGTAGTTGTCCACCATTTAATGGCAAAATTTCAAAACAAGTTAATAATGATACTAAAAATTTCTAAATTCTATGGTTATATTCTTGGAATTTAAGATTGATAGTAAAAATAAAATTTATGTACTCTATCAATAAGATTTCAGAAGTTATATAGAGAGAATATCTAATTCAGGTAATATAAACTTTCTTATATTAGTTGTCCACCATTTAATGGAAAAATATCTGTAGTAGCATTACATTCGTCCTACCATTTAAAAAATCAATTCGAATGTATTTATTGATACTTAGGCATTAAAACCATCATCCAAGAATGCTCATATTTGAGATTTTTGATGTAGAAGGTTTTTATCATTACTTTTACATATTTCCAATAATTGAAAGTAATTTTTCCCACCATTTGTAAAACCAAATTGGAATTGATTTATTGATAACCTTAGGCATAAAAACCATCATCCAATAATGCTTTTATCATTAGTTTTATATATGTTCAGTAGTTAAAAGTGATTTTTCTCTTATGACGAGTTTGAGTGTTAAAATACTTCATTGATTTGTCTTGAAAAGGAGTTAATTCCAATTCCTTATGGTGAATATTTCTATTAGTTGTAGCCTTGCTATAAGCGATAGATTTTTTTGGTTCCTTATAGTTGTGTTGAATTTTAATACAATATAATGAGATTAAGATTACTTCATAAATGTTAGATGGTGATATTTATACCATACTCATAGAAATCTCACATCTAACTTGCATTCACATAATTAAAATTAGAAAGAGATTCAACTCATGCAAAAGTTCAATGAACTAAATGAGTCAAATCTTCCACCACCAAGGCCATCCTCTCTACTTTATCGCATTAATATGCATATGTTAGTGGATTTCATGTAGTTACCGTCAACCTAATGCAAAATAGATGCACAAAACGTATGTAAAGATTCAAGATAAAACACAAAAAATTTCACTACAACTACTATTCACTTGAGATAGTCCATAGAAAAACAAAAATTGTCATAAAGAATTTTATCAACATACAAGTACCAAAAAAATAATGGATGATTTAGGAGAGGCCTAGGTGATGCGAATTTCTTAACATTGAGGCAATTTAAAAAATTTAACCCTTAATGCAATTTAACGTGGTGTATTGTTCAAAATGAAGATTGTATTATAAGTGAACTCCACCTCAGCAATCTTTACATAATTTTAAAATACTCGAAATGCATTGGCACTATCGTAAGTATTGGAATTCTTATAGATTTATTCTGCATGCCCAGCTTCGAACTACTTCCTGATTACCATATAAACATTTCGATGGAAAATAAAATACTTCTCAACTGAAAGATCAAAAGTTCATTTGTAGAATTGAAATAAACTACTGTAGCAAAACCAACTATATACAAAAGCACTTTCAACCAATTACTGAATATAATATAAAAAGACAAATAAAGTAAAAAAGAACTTATCAATTAGGTTTTGAAACTTGAGGACATTACATCTCGAATGATTGGAAAAAGAAATGTATTAACATTTTGAAGAAAAATTTTATTCACCTTCCTTGACTATTTGCAAAAGTTTTAATCTCATTTTATAGCGGTGCTTTTATAGGGAAATCACTTTGGGTAAGGTGATATGCAGGCTAGAGCGCCTTGCTTACTTTTCACCTGGGTGCTATCACTAAGTTGTTACTTGATTTAAGAAATTGGTGGCAACACTTCCAATGATGATGTTGAGTTTGTTTTTGATGATAATAATATAATATGACATCAAGTGTAGATCAAAGAAGGTTCAAAGTTGGGTTTGATATATCAGTGTTCAAATTCATTTTCATCCAAAAGTTTAAGCTCATGAGTGAGGAAAATCATTGGGCATTTTATACTAACATAATTTTAAACTATTCAATATGCAACTAATCTCATATTGAAGTGCCTCAACAATCTCCTCTTTACATGAGAGCTTGGAACATCAGCCATTGCTTTCCCTCAAACAAAATATTTTTAATATCATCAAGTATCACACAATAAGAGCGCACTTAATCATGTGGATCCATCATGAGATTCACCCACTTTTGAATTTTGCTCAACCATAATAAAAATTAACCCATACCAATAGGAGCCTCAAGCCACATTCACCGCTTGATCTAAGTTGAACTACTTATTCTAATACTACTTATTAGGAAACTTGAATTAAATGTGGACTAAACTTGGGCTTGATATGGTAATGGTGTACCTTATTTCGACACAATAGCATAGCCTACGGGTGAGGGCTAATCATTCGATATTTTAACATCAATATATTTTTCTATTATATGATATGAGGCCAAATCCAATATTCTTACTAGAGGTGTCAATTTCAGGTGACGGGTCGAGTTCGGGTCGAACCTGGAAATGACCTGGCACAATTCGGGTCAACCCGAACCCGACCCGTTTGTAAAAACTGGTCGATTTTCCGGACCCGAACCTGACCCGCTTTGAGTTCGGGTCAACCAGACCCGACCCGGGGACACGGCAATGCCTTGAGCAGCCTCGCGACAGCAGCGTCTGGCGGCATCGGCGGTCCTTCAGCCGGTGTTCGGCGGCAGCGGGACACGACAGCAGGGCCAGCATATGCGACGTGAAGGTGGTGGGCAAAGCAACGCGGTCACGCAAGCGGGCAGCTGGTTTGCTGGGCAGTGCAGCGGGGGGCAGGGTAGCTCGGTCACACGCGGGGGGGGGGGGGGGGGGGGGGGGGCAAGCGGCTCAGCGTAGCTCAGCAGCATGCAGCTCGGTCAGCGTGTCAATCTGGGTCATTTTCGGGTTTCCGGGTCAACCCGAACCCAACCCGATTTTTGAAACTGGTTGAAAACTCTAACCCGAACCCGAAATTTCAGTGTCGGTTTCGATTCGGGTTTTCGGGTCGTGTCAAATATTGACACCCCTAATTCTTGCATTTTCAAGTAATACAAATGCAGGTTAGATTACCATAGGCTATAACTATTGCAAACTAAACTAGTTTAGTTGTGCTTGTTTAAGTAAAATATTTAATTAGTGTTTTGAACTTGGAGTGCAATGGAACATGAAGTTTTTTTTTTTTTTTTTTGATAAAAAATCTCATTTGATGAGTACTGTTTAAACTTCAACTTTGGTTTGTTTGCTAGCAACTTTAGTTTTCATCGTGAGCAAATTCCTATCATAAATTAGCAAAAGTGGATCTTTGATGTAAGAAAGATTAATCTGAATTCAATTTAATAATGGGTCATTGTTGATGACCATTTGCTTGATATTTTTCTTCTTTCCCCTCTTAATTGATCTTTGAATTGCATACTTTTCTGCTTAAATTTACCCTTAATGGGAGGACATGAATTAGTCCTTTAGAGAGAAAATAATAAAGGGAATGCGTGGTGGTGGATCGGCCTAGCGAGAATCCTGAGACTTGGATTTCTGTGCAGCACATGACTCAGCGACTGTCAAGTGTCTCGACTATCTTGTTTGGACTTTTAATTAATCTTTGATTGTTGGTGTTTTGATTATCTTTTGTTATAATAATCTTATTGTTCTCTCATTTCATTTATTATACTATTTACACTTCTATCTTAAAAATTTTCATTCAACTTATCGAACTAAAATATTTTACTTAAATAATTTGTGTCCCCACAAGAAAAAATTCCTGGCTCCGCGCCTGTCTGTGCTTGCCATTTTTGGGTGAGAGAAAGGGTATTGCCATAGTGAGAAAGATAAAGGGTGTTGGATAGAGGATCCTATATGGAGAGAGAGAGAGAGAGAGAGAGAGAGAGAGAGAGAGAGAGAGAGAGGGTGGTAGTGGATAAGGAAACTACAAGAGAGAGGCAAGATAAGAAAGGAGGTAGGGGATTGGGCAGCAGCGGAATCCTAATGCAAAGGACACCAACATATCAAAATGCTTAATGAAGCATTGCTTACAAAATGTGTCTAAAAAGTTAAAGAATATTTATTAAATTATTAGCATTCTTTATTTTAAAGAGTGAAAAAAGGCTCTTTTTTTATAGTAACCACATTTATTTAGTTTAGTATGTAAACATGACAACTGAATGGCGGCTTTTCATGTGAAGTGATTCTCTCTTTTGGGTTTTGATGACGCCTCCTTTCCCGTTCCCAAATTAACTAAGTATCAGTTTGTCAATCCACATACCTTATATTATGCTATAACATGCACAGATTCAATAGGAAGTGTTCCTTTATGGGAAGCAGTTCTTGGCAAGCATGAACCTGTAATAAGGCTCCTGATAGACAATGGTGCAGACCTCTCCCATGGTGACATGGCTCAGTATGCATGCACAGCAGCAGAACAGAACAGCATAGAACTGCTCAAGGACATAGTCAATTACGGTGGTGATGTGACGCTTCCAAGAAACGATGGGAGCACAGCTCTTCACCTTGCAGTTTGTGAAGGAAACTTTGAAATGGTCAAGTTCTTGCTTGAGCAAGGAGCTGACATTGACAAGCAGGGACATTCATGGCTGGAGCCCATGCGGATTAGCTGAACAACAGGGCCATCAAGAGATAATCTCGCTCTTTTTGACAAACAAAACCTCTCAGGATGAGAGCTCTTGTAGTGATCAGAAGAAGGATGACAGCCCTGTAATTCTAACTCTTGGAAGATTCAGGAGTGAGACCTCCACAGCAATCCGATCTCTCGGAAGATTCAGGAGTGAGCCCGTAATGGTGCAAGGTTCACAAGAAGTTATCCCTCCCCACTGGCGAGGGGGCTTCAAAGAGAGGTCAACAGAAGCTGAATTTGAATAACTTTTCCAACTCTCTCTTTGGTATCATGTCCTCAGCTGCTCAAGCTGATAGGAGTAGTAGTCCTTTACTCTCTTCTAGATCAACTACTTTAAAGCCTGGTTTTGGATATTATCCTGGTCATCATCAACAACACCAACTTGGTAACCATCATCATCATCATTCTCTCCGCAGGATTACAATAAGCTGTCCCGAGAAGCGAGATTCCAGTAGTAAGCTGGTGCTTCTCCCAAAATCTATTGAGGAGCTTCTCTCTCTCGGCTATAAGAAATTTGGTTTCCAAGCTGCCAGAGTTGTTACGAAGGATGGGGCTGAAATCGATGATGTGCAGATCATACGTGACGGTGATCATCTTCTTCTGGTGAGTAATTTGTGGGGAGGGAGAAATAGCAGCATTTCATAATGTGAGATAGATTTTTTTTTTTTTTTTGTTTAAATGTTTATGCTATGAAGAAGAGATGAAAGTCTTGTTTTAAAGAGTTTCAGTTCAGTTCCCATCTTTAAAATTTTTGTTGGGATTTTCTGCGCAGAAGTTTTCCTGTGTAAGAAGATCAGTGGATCTTAGACTTTTTATTACATGCCGAGATCGGATGGGGAAGAAAACTGTCTGGATTGTCTTTGTGAACAATAAAAGTGGTTCACTGGACTTTTATTGTTCCTTGCCGCGCGCTTTTACTGTTCACAGAGATAAATCTGGACAATTCTTTGTGTCTGATGTCTGCACGTAATAATCTCTCGGGATCCTATTGTGAAGATGCCGTAGCAATCATCTGAAGGAGGATTTGTAGTCAAAGACAAATGCATATTTATTGATATTAAAATTGCTTATCATTTTAAGGTAAAACATTGCTGTCTATGAGAATTGCACATACATTGAAGTTTCTTCTTCCGTAATTTTCTTAAAATGAACCGGCATGAAGCATTCTGTAAGTTCTGTTTCAGGGGCTCCACATACAATGTTTAGCGTTGCTCCGTGCATCCTTAGGTTTCGTTTGGTACATCTTTTTTATTGTTTTATTTTTTCAATGATAACTATAGTTTCTGTCATTATTTTTTTACTGATTTCATGAAATTTTTATACTAAAAAATTATTTCCTACAGCAACTTAAAAAAAAAATTATTTTTGCGAGATAGGGGGATGAGTCTTTCTCTCAAATTCTTTAAATGATTACTTGTATATACTAACTGATTTATTACTGTACAATAAATTCACTGTTAATATAAACTATGTTGTCATGCTTATTTATGACATTAAATATTGCTGAAGCATTGATAGAAATATCAATATTCACTTTACAAATAAATAACATCATTCATTTAATATGTTAGGGTTCGGCTAGGCATGCCGACGAAGCCATTTCTACTAGTTAGTTACTGACACCGTGGGTGATCTCATCTGTGGTGTAATTGAGTTAATTTTGTTGATAATATAAAATTAGTTAATTAGATGTATTGGAATTTCAAAAATTCGTTGATGAAACTGCAAATTTTCATAGTAGATGATCTTAAAACTTTTGAGGAAATATTTTTTTAGCTCAATGCTTTGTCGATTTTGTAAAACCTGAACCGACGATCGTAGGTCGTCGCAAGCATTTCGATGCGTCGCGACGAAACTGAAGTAAAAAATAAAGTTAACGGATTTTGATGAAAATAATTTTGTAAAATTCTATGCAAAATTCTGAACGATTTAATATATAGATCTTATAGGTAATTTTATGTATTTTGGGAAATAAAAATTCTAGAAGTTTAGAAATACCCATAATACCCTTACTTATTTCTTAAGGCGGAATGTTTTAAATGAGGGTGTAATGATCTTTTGGCAATACCCATCTTCCTATTATAGCAAACCAAAGCTCCCTCCCTCATTTCCATTCACATACTTCGGCCAAACCAAGCGAAACGGCAGACAGGCGGACGACAAAGGCTTCGACGGGGTGGCTCTGGAGATGATTTTCCGACAAGGAAATTAGTGAAAATCAAAGAGGACGACGAGGGGAATCTTAAGGTATGATTTATATAAAATGAATCACTCTCAATCTCAAGATTTTTGGAGAAAAATTTTAGGGCTTTTATCAAAAATTAAAATATCTTAATGTGATTTTACAAATATGGTTCATAAGGGTCTCTAAGGGAATAAATTTGATTTTTCTCACAAAATAATATTTTTTTAATTTTTAAAATTAATAAATCCAAACATTTGTTTTCCATAAATATTTTTTTGATGAATGGGTTTTCCAAATTTAGGATTTTAGGTTAAATCCGAAAATGAAAATTATTTTGAATTAAATTAGGTTAGGGTAAAGGATTAATTTGGATAAAATATATAATTAGACCAAAGCATAAAATTTTAGAATTGTTATACGACTTATGTTTTAAATGAGAGAGAGAGAGAGAGAGAGAGAGAGAGAGAGAGAGAGAGAGAGAGAGAACCTTTAGAAGTTTTATAGGAGTAGATTCATTAAATTTGAGATGATTAGCTTTAGTCATTGAATATTAAAATATTTTCTTATAGGTGTTATTTTTTATGACCTCGAAGGAAGGAGGACTAGCGAAGAGAATCAATTTCCTAATTTCTAGTAAGTATTTATGGTTCTTTATTAAAGTGATACTTTTTATTTCTTTCTAGTTATATGTTTGAAAGACCAAACAAGTTTATAAAATTTTTATAGCCAATTTAGATCATGATTCTGTTACTTTTGTCTAAGGATTGATCATGCAATTTATATGTTATATTTTATGCCATTATCATATAATGTTTATATGTTATAGAAATGAGATGATATGATTGTTATTGAATGCTTATATGGCATGCTAAATTGATGGAGCTCGCCCTCTTATTGTATTAGTTGGGGACGTTATACTCGTACACGTTAAAATGATAAAGGATATGAAAAAGGAAATTATGAAGGAGTATCTTTATGGTACTAGATGATGGCTCATATGACTTCCGTTCCCGCCTCGCCTATGGTGATTGTTTTAAAGATTAGATATTTTAGTCTATCGTCCGACTTCCGTTCCCGCCTCGCCTATACGAGTTCACCGGGCCGAGTCGTGGCAAAAGTGATATCAGAGCAAAGATTTACTATTGATAAATGAAAGAGCCTATAGGAGAATTGTATGTGTCTTAGAATGTGTAGGAAGTGTGAAATTTATGAATTATTCACCTTATAATTATTTTGTTTTATCTCAAAAATATGGATCCGGAGCCGAATGCCACTGATGGCATTGATGGTGTAGAAGGAAGGGAGCTACCAAAAATAACAGAATCTCAGAGGAATAATAATAGTAACACTATGGAGTCATTTGTTTAGATGATGGAAGCAATAACTTAGATGGGTTAAAGACCTCTCAAACTCAGACCAGTGGCAGTGGAAGTTGTTCTATGGAGACAAGAACTTTAAGCTTTTTCAAGATATGAAGCCTCTATTATTTTTAAGTGGTAGACCTATAGAGGTTGAAGATTGTCTGATATGGATAGCGAAAATCCTGGAAGGCATATATTGCCTAGGGGATAAGAGAGTGACACTTGTTGCTGATACCTTTAATGGTGAGGCAGAAAGGTGGTGGTGTAGTCAGTTGCAAGAAACTTTTGGAGGGCGACCTAGTAATCAAGTCTCTTGGGAGGAGTTTATGAAAGTATTCAGAGGTTGGTATGTGCTTATATCAGCCATAAGACAAATACAGGATAAGTTCAATATATTGGTTCAGGGAGATCGATCAGTTTCTCAGTATGAGATAGAGTTCACAATGTTGTCCAGGTATGCCCCACACCTAATACACAATATTGAAGAGAAGTGTCACTGCTTCTTGATTGGACTAAAAAACATAATAAGATAGTCTCTTATTCCTTTTGGAATTGAAGATTATTCCACTTTGGTGGAAAGAGCCAGAAGAATTGAGATGGACAGGTAGGAAACTCAAAAGAGGAGGAATTTTTAGAAAAGGAAGATGGAGGGCACATACCTCTGGGTAGAGAAATAAATTTCCTTATTGAATTTGTGGTAGGAGCTGAACTTATTGTTAAGGCCCCTTATAGAATGACAATAATAGAACTTAAGGAGTTGAAGGAATAACTACAAGAGTTGCTTGAGAAGGGAGTCATCAGGCCTAGTACCTCCTCTTGGGGTGCTCCTGTTCTTTTTATGAAAAAGAAGGATGAAAGCTTAAGGCTATGTATAGATTATAGAGAGTTGAACAAGTTGACAGTGAAGAATAAGTATCCTCTCTCAAGGACAAATGATTTGTTTAATTAATTGGAAGGTGCTTCAATATTTTTAAAGATTGATTTGAGGTTAGTGTATAATCAGCTCAGATTTAAAGAGGAAAACATTATAAAGACAGCTTTCAGTATCCGATTTGGGCATTATGAGTTTGTAGTGATGCCTTTTAGTTTAACAAATGCCCCTGCGGTGTTTATGTATCTCATGAATAAAAATTTTAAGCCATGTTTAGATTTATTCGTGATAGTATTCATAGATGACATATTTGTTTACTCACCAAATGAAGAAATGCATGCAAATCATTTAAAGGCAATGTCACAAATATTGAAGGGGAATGAATTATATGCCAAACTATTTAAATGTGAGTTTTGGTTAAGGAGTGTGAAATTTTTGGGACATGTGATTATTGATGGGAATATATATGTGGAACAGCATAAGGTGCAAACAATAGCAGATTGGCCAAGACCAGCTATAGTGACTGAGGCTAGGAGCTTTTTGTGATTGGCAGGCTACTATAGAAGGTTTATTGAGGGGTTCTCACAGATAGCTATGCCACTATCCAGATTGACTCAAAAAGCAGTGAAGTTTGATTGGACAACTTAGTATGAGGAAGCTTTTTAGAGGTTAAAGTAGTATTTGATAACTGCTCTAGTACTGATTATTTCCTCAGGGTCAGATGAATTTCAGCTCTATAGTGATGCCTCGTTTAAAGGGTTGGGTTGTGTATTGATGTAGAATGGAAGAGTAATTGCCTATGCTTCTAGGTAATTGAAGAATCATGAAAGGAATTATCCAACCCATGATATGGAATTAGCTCTAATAGTTTTTGCCTTAAAAATCTGGAGGCATTACTTGTACCGGGTACAGTGCAAAGTTTTTACTGACCACCAGAGTTTGAAGTATATCTTCGCACATAAAGAACTGAATCTAAGGCAGAGGGGATGAATAGAACTCATTAAGGATTATGAGTTGGACATTCAATATCACCCGGGTAAAGTAAATATGGTTGTAGATGCTTTAAGCAGAAAGAATTCTACTAGTGCAAATTAGGTGATTACTCAACAGCAAGAATTGATAAAGGAATTGGAGAAGTTGGATATTTCAGTGGTTCAACCTAAGGATGTAGAAATTATAATATTGAATCAGACTATTATCCAATCAACTTTTTCAGAAAGGGTACGAGAAGCTTTGCCACATGATGTAGATTTTAAGAAGATATTAGATATGGTTAGTATGGGAGACACTGAAGATTTTGAGCTTGGTGATGAGGGACAACTATGTTATAGAGATAGATTATGTATTCCAAATGTTAATGACTTAAAGAATGAAATTCTTCAAGAAGCTCATTATTCCAGTTACACCATTCATCCAGAAAGTAATAAAATAGAACAGGATTTAAAGGAGGTACGTACTTTGGTGGCCAGGAATGAAGAGAAGTGTGACAGATATTGTATCAAAGTGTACTTCATGTCAGATGGTAAAAGTGGAATATCAGAAATCAGGAGTATTTCTACATCCCTTACCTATACCTAAGTGAAAATGGGAAGATATTGCTATGAATTTTGTGGTTGGTTTACCCAGATTTAGAAGATTATGCAATGCATTATGGGTGATAATTGATAGGTTAACTAAGTATATACACTTTTTATCTATCAAATAGTCTGATCCAGTTTAGAAATTGGCATGCCTTTATGTTAGTGAAATTGTCATATTGTATGGGGTACCAAAGTCTATACTATCATATCGGGATGAAAGATTCACCTCTAGGTTGTGGAAGAAGGTTCAGAAAGCTATGTGTGCCAGGCTTACTTTTAATACAGCTTTCCATGCTCAAACAGATGGGCAATTAGAAAGAACCATCTAGACTTTAGAAGATTTGCTCAGGTTATGTGTTTTGGATTTTGGTCATAAGTGGGGGACATATGTACCACTGATTGAGTTTGCCTACAACAATAGTTTCTAAGCAAGTATTGGTATGGCTCATAATGAGGCTTTTTAAAGGAGAAGGTGTAGGACACCTTTAAGTTGGGCTGAGATAGGGGAAAGAAAAATTATTGGTGCTGATCTAGTTGATGATGTTACATAAAATATCAGATTGATCTGTGATAGATTGAGGGCAGTACATGACAGAAAGAAGAAATATTATGATGTCAAACACCGACCAGTTGAATTTGAGGTGGGAGAGTTTGTTTTTCTTAAGGGCAATGGGAGTAAAGAGGTTTGGTAAAGAAAGAAAGTTGAGCCCAAGATTTGTAGGTCCATTTGAGACTTAAAAAATAATTGAAAAAGTGGCCTATAGTTGATTCTACCAACACACATGAGTGGAGTGCATAATGTGTTTCATATTTTCTCTTTAAGAAAATATATTTCACATGAAGCTCAGAAGATTAGTACTGAAGTTGTGGATATTGAATCAGATTTGACCTTTGTAGAAAAACCATAGAGAATCATTGATTATGATGATAAGCAGTTGAGAAACAGAGCAATCTCTTATGTTAAAGTGTTATGGAAGTACAATTCAAAAAAGGATGCAACCTAGGAGGAGTTAAAAATGTGGGAGAACCACCCTTATTTATTTGACTAAGGTATGACTTTACTTTACGGAATTGCTTTTAAATTTTGAGGACAAAATTTTTATTAGGAGGGGAGAATTGCAAAACTCGAAAAAAAATGAATGTAGGTCATTGCACGTATTTTGATGCGTCGCGATGAAACTTAAGTGAAAATTTAAAGTTAACAGAATTTGATGAAAGTAAATTTATAAAATTCTACACAATTTTGAACGATTTAATGTATATAACTTATATGTAATTTTGTGTATTTTGGGAAATAAAAATTCTAGAAGTTTAGAAATACCCATAATAACCTTATTTATTTCTTATGCCGAAATGTTTTAAGTGAGGGTGTAATGGTATTTTGATAATACCCATCTTCCTATTATAGCAAATCGAACCCCCTCCCTCAATTCCATTAGCATACTTTTGCCAAACCGAGCGAAATTGGAGGATGGCTAGGGCTTCAGTGGGGTGGCTCCGACGACGATTTTCCTGCAAGGAAATTAGTGGAAATCGAAGGGGACGACGAGGGGAATCTTAACGATTTATATAAAACAAATTTCTCTCAATCTTAAGATTTTGGAGAAATTTTTTTTAGTAATTTTATCAAAAATTGAAATTTCTTAATGTGCTTTTACAAATATGGTTCCTAAGAGACCTAAGAGGGTTTCTAAGGGAATAAATTAGGTTTTTTCTCACAAAATGATATTTTCCTAATTTTTGAAATTAATAAATCCAAAAATTTCTTTTCAATAAATATTATTTTGATGAATAGGATGTTTTAGCATGCAAAATTAAAGATATTAATGAAAATGAGTTTTTCCAAATTTAGGGTTTTAGGTTAAATCCGAAAATAAAAATTATTTTGAATTAAATTAGGTTAGGGTAAAGGATTAATTTGGATAAAATATGTAATTAGATCAAAATATGATATTTTAGAATTATTATATGCCTTAAGTTTTAAATGAGAGGGAGAGAGAAAGAGAACCTTTAGAAGTTTTATAGGAGTAGATTCATTAAATTTGAGATGATTAGCTTTAGCTGTTGAATATTAAAATATTTTCTTATAGTTGTTATTTTGTTGACCACAAAGGAAGGAGGACTAGCGAAGAGAATCAATTTCCTAATTTCTAGTAAGTATTCATGGTTCTTTTTTTTGTTTCTCTCTAGTTATATATTTTGAAAGATTAATCATGTTTATAAAATCTTTATGACCAATTTAGATCATGATTTTATTATTTTTTTCTAAGGATTGATCATGCAATTTATATGTTACATTTTATGACATTATCATATAAAGTTCATATGTTATAGAAGTGAGATGATATGATTGTTATTGAATGCTTATATGTGTATGCTGAATTGATGGAGCTCACCTCCTTATGGTACTAGTTGGGGACACTATACTCGTGCATATTAAAATGTTAAATGATATGAAAAAAGAAATGATAAAAGAGTACCTTTATGGTACTAGATGGTTGCTCATATGAGATTTGTAATATATACGAAATAAGAAAGTTATAAATATTGATATGAATAAGAAAAATGAATATGAAAGATATGAATTTATGATTTATGTGTATGTTTAATATTATGTTTATAAGAAACAAATTTATAAGATTTTTTTTATGAAATATGATATCTAGCATATTACTCATTCTGCCTTGATTACTGTAGTTTAGAGTCATGTTTTACTTACTGAGCTTTGGCTTAATATTAGTTGTTCAACAAATTTTCAGGTATAATTAATTTAATCTAAATGAGTAGAAGGGGTGGAAATGTGTATCGTAGGAGAGGCGTGCTTGAAGAAAGATAATTATATGAATCTTAATGATATTATGTTTATGTATTTTAAATTTTATTATTTTAGTGGCTCTTTCAAAAGTTTTGGTGATAGTTTTAGAGATTAGATATTTTACTCTACCATACGACCTTCGTTCCCGCATCACCTATGCGAGTTCACCAGACCGGGTCGTGATAGATTTTTTTTTGGAATTTCACAATAGCAAATTTTTTTTAGTGATATAACATGGCTAAATAATTTTTTGAATGATCTTGAAATAAAATTTCAAATTTTATAATTTATGTATAGGCTTTTTTTTTTCTGTTGACATTTGATATCAAAATCTAATTATTTTGATCAGATTGACACTTGAATGGCATATAATATTTAATTTTTATTGTCAATCGAAGATCTCTCTTAGAGACAGACTGCGAGACAATTAAGTTAAAGTTTTATGTGGGTCGGCTTTTTTATTACTTTTTTAAAACAACGTTTTAGTATATAAATAAAAATTTTATACTAGAAAGCTACTTTAAGAAGCAGGAAGAAAGCCATCCCAAACAAAGCCTAACTTTTGTAGATACGAGAATGATCAGGTGGATAAGTGGCATTACTTTTAGAGATAGAATGCAAAATGAACATTTACGGGAAAAAAATGGAGTAGCCCCACTTAGGGGTGTAAACGAGTTGAGTCGAGTCAAGTTTAGGCCTTATCGAGCTCGACTCGTTAGTCGAAAAGCGAGCTCGAAGCCGGCTCGCGAGCCGACTGGATTCAATTTGGCATTTTGCCGCCCGTCCTTTTCATTTCTCCCGCCGACCCATTTTTTCCCCGCCCGTCCACTTTCCATGTGAGCAGCTATCATATTGAACTCACATCAAGCATCATAGCAAGTTATTAATGAGGAGCATATTAATATATATTATAATATAATTTATATATTATTTTAATAAAATCAACTGTGGTTGTCCGGTTGTCCCAACTCCCAAGCAATTATATCTTCCCAACATATATTATAATACATTTTAATATATTATTTTAATTAACATATATATTCATTAACATATATTTTAATTTATTATAACACATATTATATATTATTTTACTTATAAATAATTAACGAGCCGGCTCGCGAGCTCGTTAACGAGTCGAGTTCGAGCCGGCTCACGAGCCGGCTCGGCTCACTTACACCCCTAGCCCCACTGTTAGAAAAGATACGAGAGTGTTACCTTACATAGGTTGATCACATAAAATGTTGACCTTTTGATGACCGAGTTATGAGAGTAGATATATTTAATTTGGCTTATGTTAAAAAAAAAGAGATAGAAAAAAAAAGATAAAAAATATTAGAATATTTTTTTATTAGATTTAAATAAAAGTTTGATTCTTAACAAAATATAATGGATAGAAAGAATTTATATAGTCGATCCTAAATTGTAGGATAAAAGTTTTACTGTTACTTTTTGCCGAAGATCTTCTCTTTGAAAATAATATTGCCGATTTTATTGTTACAACTATGTTAGCGATTTTTTCGTCAAACAGAACAGCTAAATATTTAGCGAATTTTTAAAATTTTGTTGTTTCTGCAATACACATTTCAAAATCCTTTTTTAAAAATTGAACGATTATTAGATTAGCCCTTAACATGATTAGCACGATCCTCCTCAACAAAATTCAAAATCTTCCCTGCTCTATAATTTCGAAATCTCATTTTAAAAAAGAAATGAACGTTGAAAAAATTCAAATCTCCCCTGTAATGATTAAAAAAAATATTCACTGTGTATAAACACAATCTTCCTCTCCAAAATTTCAAATATTATAATGTAGAATACAGACATTTCGTAAGTCTATAAATAGCTCCTCCACATTCCTCTCCGACACTCATCTGAATTCCACAAAGTCAAAAACCTCTAATCTCCCCTACGACCTCTCTCTTCAGGATCTTACGGACATTTTCACGTAAGTCCTCAGCATTCCAGAAAGTCTGAAACTCCTAGTCTCCCATGCGCTCTCTCTTTTTCTGATTTGTCTTACTCTTCTCCCTCAAAACATCATGAATCCCATCGAGGTCAAGAAGAGAATCCGTAATGGCCTTAATAAGATACAGATAAAGCGTATAGAAAAAGAAGAAAGTAGGCAAGTATGTTTCTCAAAACACCGTAAAGGTCTTTTCAAAAAGGCCAGTGAGCTTTCCACTCTATGCCGGGCAGAAGTTGCCGTCATCGTATTCTCTCCCACTGGCAAGCCTTATTGTTTTGGCCACCCTTCGGTCGACCATGTCCTCCGCTGCTTTCTCAGCAGTTTTTCTGGCCCATCCGACAATTTGTCGCCGGCAACCGCTAATTGTTCTGAACTTATCAAACATGATCAATTAGTTCAGAAGCCTTTTTGGTGGGATTTTGACTTGCATTCACTGGGAGTCGATGAGTTGAGAGAGTATGAAAAATTTTTACTGGAGCAACAAACTGTGGTTACCCAAGCTTCGGAAGCAGCAATGGAGCAGATTGACGCCGTGCCCCATACTAACCCAGAAGTTGGAGAAGCAGATTACTCTCCGTGGTTGCTGCAAGAGATTATGGACTTACCAGATATTGATCCAATTTAATGCTTTCTATTTTTTTATTAGTTTCATTCTACTAAGCTTTCATCTTTAGATTTTTTGTTTCACAACTTGGGTATATTAGATTATTGTTTTGAGATGATTAACAAAATCAAGACATCATGATGTCCAGTAAAAAGGTTTCAAGATTTTGATTCTGTGCTTTAAATTTGTTCATTTTTTTATAAATATTTTTTTTTCAGTGTGGTCATATTTTTATAATTTAAAGAACGTTCACTTTAAAAAAGTTGTTAATACATGCCTCCTATTTGTCATCAATCCTTAACTACACAGTAATAATTTCATGTATATGATAAGTTAATTAAAATTTTTAATTTACAATAATAGATAAGCAAAAGTGATTTTAGAAATAAAGCATAAAATTAATAAGTTTGCTTTTCAAAATGCCACCAAGGTCTTCTTAAAAAGGCTAACGAGCTCAACACACTTTACAAGTAATGAGAAGGAAGGAAATAAAATAAATTATATTAATGCATCATAACCTACTTCCACTACTTGAGCTGGCAGTCTGTACCAGATCGCTCTGCAGCTCAACTCTTTTAATATAGACCGTTAATGACTAACGGCTCCATCTGATACGCAGATGTCTCTATCTTTCTTTTCATACTCTCTGCATATATGTATGTAAAGCTACAGTAAATGAAGATATCTGAAGGAGAACTTTCACTTTGTTGCTCTTGATTTCTCCATGAAATTTCCTTTCTTTGTTTTCTGTCTTTCTTATGATTCTCTGTAGGTACCAGGAAGATTCAATTCAACATGCATGATATCAGAGCCTTCTTTTGTGCCTAGCGGTTTGATCCATCAAAACTCTGAATGACGTCGTCTGCTACGTCTTCTACCTCATCTCGTTCGACTGGTTCTGCTGTGAAAATGGCGGATATCACCATTCCTTCACAGTATAAGTTTCTCATGACTAATGTTAAATCTATTCTAAATCTTCAACTAACTGCCTATAATTATCCCGTATGGAAGTCGCAGATTCAAAAGCTTTTTACGGCAAACAATTTTGATGGGTATTTGGATGGATCAACTCTCAAACATCCAAAACTGCTTTCTATGGCCACCGGCGAGCTACAAGCAAATCAAGAATACTCCACATGGCTATTAGTCGATCAGAACCTTGCAGCCATTCTTTATTCTACTATCTCTCCTACGTTTATACCATATATTCTGAATCTAGATTCGTGCTCCGACATTTGGAAAACTGTTGAACGTCATCTGCAGTCTACTAATCGTTCCCGAATTCTTCAGCTGAAGAACGAGTTACACCATACTTCAATGAAGGATAAGTCCATGATGTAATACTTATCAGAAATTAAGAGTAAAGTAGATGCAATAGGTTCATCTGGTTTTCCACTACCTATCGAAGACATCATAATGTATACCTTAAATGATTTACCACATATGTACCAGGCATTCAAGACAGCCATCAAGACTAATTTGAATCCAATCAATTTAGATGATTTTTATTCCCTTCTGTGTAGGAAGAACTGAACATCATTTCAAATTCACTTCAGGATTTCTCTCTGAGTTCCGCCCCTAATTCTGTTACAGGAATGTATACTCAGCAAAGTTGTGGACGTGGTCGCTCATCGCGTGGAAGATTTTCTCCTCGCTCTAGACGTGGTCGCACATCCTCTTCACGAACATCTTCTCCGCCTTCTACCCCGATAGAATGCCAGATTTGTTGCAAAGTATGACACTCTGCCTTCAAATGCTGGTATTGGGGTGATTTTTCTTTTCAACCTCAGGTTCAAGCATATGCGACGGATACATCTTCTACTTCATCTGACTTGCCATTAGATACTGGCTTGACCTCAAAGTTGATAAGTGATTTGTCTCAACTACTGCAAGCTCAACCTTACAATGGCAACCAATAAGTCATGATAGGCAAGGATGATCTCTTACCAATTACTCATACTGGTAAAGTCTTATTACCCACTGCCACTCGTAAGCTCCATCTTAATTCACTTCATCTGGTTCCAAATCTACATCACAATCTTTTTTCTATCAATAAGCTAACCCGTGACAATTCTTGTTCTATTTTTTTTTATGCTCGTGCATACACTATCAATTAAGGATCAAAAGAACAATCAAACTCTCCTTCGTGTCCCATCTCGTCGAGGTCTCTACCTAATCCCTACTGACTTCACATTAGAATCTATTCCGCTTGCGCTCATAGCTGCTCCATCAACATCTACTCTTTGGCATCGTCGCTTGGGACATCCGTCTTCACCCGTTTTACTCAAGCTGTGAAAATCTATTTCTTTACAACCTTCTTATGTGTCTGCTCCTTTAGATTAATTGTAAAGCTTGTGCTATTTCAAAAAGTCACAAGCTCCCGTTCTACTCTTCTTTATCTCGTACTAATTGTGTTCTTCAGTTAATACATAGTGATGTATGAGGACATTCTCCAAAGTTATCATTTCAAGGATTTAAATACTATGTGATTTTCATCAATGACCTCTCTCGTTTCTATTGGCTATATCCTTTAAAAACAAAGTCTGATGTTGTCATTACATTTCATCACTTTAAAACTTTATTTGAAAATCAATTTAATGCAAAAATTAAATGCCTATGCTCTAATGGAAGAGGATAATATAACTCTAAATAATTTCAAATATTTCTATAATAATCTGGCATCATTCATCAACAAACTTGCCCTCATACGCCCTAACAAAATGGGCTTGTCGAACAAAAACACAGACATATCACTGAGTCTGCTCGAGCTCTTCTTTTTCAAGCAAATCTACCCACAATTTTTTGGGTACATGCTGTCCAAACAGCTGTTACTCTGATAAATTGCCTTCCTTCTTTGTCTAGAAAATCTTCCTCCCCATTCCAGATTCTCTATAAAAAACAGCCATATTATTTTAGTTTTAAGATGTTTGGCTGCCTTTGTTACCCATTTCTTCCATCACAGTTTCATACAAAGTTTCATCCAAAATCTCTTCCATGTGTTTTCATAGGATACCCAACTAACACCAAGGGATATCTATATTTTCATACCGACTCTGGCCGAATTTTCGTCTCAAGACATGTGAAATTTCATGAAACTATATTTCCTTTATCCAACTTAAAATCTTCTCCATCTACTGATATACCTCAAACCTATACACCTCCTCTTCTACTTGTACCAGCTACATCTAATAACTTCATAAATTCAATACCAAGTGCCACTGCTTCACCTCTTTCTAATATTTCTCCTCCAATACAATCGTCTCTGTCTACTACTCCTCATGCTGCTTCCTTTGATTTACCACCAGATTCTGATTCTCAATCGGTACCAGGTTCGTCTTCTCCTAAAATATTTCCTCCTATCTACCAAACTACTAAACATCCAATGCTTACACGTCTTCAAATGGGTCATCTTAAGCCTCGTCATATTATCAGTATGAGTACTTCTCTAATATCACATGATCCTATATGTTATACACAAGCTGTAAAAGATGTTCGTCAGCGCCAGGCTATGGCCATCGAATTTGCTGCCTTACAAAAATAAGGCACCTGGAGACTGGTACCTCCAACTCAAGATCAGAATGTTATAGGTTCCAAATAAATTTATAAAACAAAATTCAATTCGGATGGCCCTATGGATCGACTCCGAGCACGACTTGTTGCTCAAGGATGTCATCAGCATTATGGTATCGATTATAAGGACACTTTTAGTCCGGTTGCCAAATTCCAAACCATTCGAATTCTATTGACCGTTGCAGTTACCTTTACATGGAATGTGTTACAACTGGATGTATCCAATGTGTTCCTCCATGGCTCTCTTAGAGACACAGTCTATATGTCTCAACCATTAGGGTTTAAAGATCCTCTCTATCCAGATCATGTGTGTCTTCTTCAAAAATCTATTTATGGTTTAAAGCAATCGCCAAGGAAATGGTTTGAGACATTCTCTACTTTCCTGCTTTCCTACAGCTTTTAGCATAGTTCTGCGGATCATTCACTTCTGCTCTATCATAAAAAGTCAGTTAAAATCTACATTTTGGTGTATGTAGATGATATTCTACTTACCGGAAGTGATGAACCAACAATTAAACTTCTGCTATCCGCTTTATCTATTCGGTTCAATATGAAAAATCTTGGTCATGTTTCTTACTTTCTTGGTATGAGAGTTCAACCTGTCATCAATGGTCTTCACCTCTCTCAATCGCAATATGCGTTTAAAATATTGAATCGGGTGGGTATGATAGATTGCAAATTGATCGCGTCTCCTTCTCCGACCAAATTTATATCTTATATATTCTAATTCAGCTCTGTCGTCTGATCAAGCCCAACTATTTCGCCATCTCATGGGCTCTTTGCAATATCTTACCATCATACGACCAGACATTGCTTACACTGTGAATAAACTATGTCAACACATGCATCATCCGCTTGATGCTGACTTTAAACTTCTCAAACATCTTCTTCGTTACATCAAAGGGACACTTCTGCTCGGCCTACCAATTCTTTCCAGTTCACTTGAGCTCTCTGCCTATTCAGACTCTGACTGGGCTGGTGATCCGTGTGATCGAAAATCTACTACAGGATTTTGTGCTTTCCTCGGTACTACATTAATTTCTTGGCAAGTTAAAACGCAGAAGACTGTAGCCCAGTCATCTACAGAGGTTGAGTATCATGCTCTAGCTACTACTTCCACTGATATTGTCTGGCTAAGGCGACTTGTTCAGGAATTTCATATCCCCAGTACTCAACCCACGACTTTCCTGTGCGACAGCGTTTCAACCATGGCTCTCGCACATAATCCTGTTTTCCATGCACAAAACAAGCATATTGAAATTGATGTTCATTTTGTTCGTGACTGTATCAAAGACGGAACTCTACAAGTGTCTTATATTCATATGGTGGATCAACTAGCAGATTTCTTCACTAAGTCATTGTCCATTCCTCTTTTTCTTCTTCTCCGATCCAAGCTCAACATTTCAGAACCTGCTATTGGCTTGAGGGGGCCTAATGAGAAGGAAAGAAATAAAATAAATTTTGCTAACGCATCATAACCTATTTCCACTACTTGAGGTGGCAGTCTGTACCAGGTCGCTCTATAGCTCACCTCTTTTAATCTAGACCGTTAATGAGTAACGGCTCCATCTGATAAGCTGATGTCTATATCCTGCTTTTCATACTCTCTGTTTATATGTATGTAAAGCTACAGTAAATGAAGATATCTGAAGGAGAACTTTCACTGCGTTGCTCTTGATTTCTCCATGGAATTTCCTTTCTCTATTTTTCTGTCTTTCTTATGTTTCTCTGCAGGTACCAGGAAGATTCATTTCAACAACATGCCCCCAATTCACCCTCATAGTATTCTTTCTAGGGGGAAGACTTACTCTTTCAGCCACCTCTTAGTTGGCAACATCTTCCAGCACTTTCTTAATGTCGTTCCAACCCCCATCTAAAACCTCAATGTTGAAAATCTAAAATTGTTCTTAAGGCTTTGTTGGTGGGATAATCACTTGTGTTTAATGGGAATCAAAGAGTTGAGAGAGACTGATCAAGACATCAAGATAAATTAGGATGCATTGGAAGTTCAAAACGTTCAAGAACTATTGGACTTTAATCAAGCATTTTTGGTCCTATTAGTTTTATCCCATCAAATAATACTGATTAAATTATATATATTTTTTTAAATTAAAGAAATAAAATTTCAAATTTTATAATTTAAATATTCAATTTTTTTAGATTTGAAAATTTGTATCAAAATCAAATTATTTCGTAAGGATTGTAAAAATTCTCTTAAAAAAAATCTAAAACTTTTCTATAATAATAATTGTGCTTGTGTTATAGAGAACAGCTAAAAGATTTTTTAAATTTATATCTGATTGATATATTTTAAACTCCTAATTATTTTAAATTTTAATATATATCTATATTTCCAAAAATATTACATAGTAATTAATGCTGTAGGGCTTCGAGTAATATTTTCCAAATGCCTTCAATAAAATCTCAAAGAAATCCTATCAAATAAAACAAACAATTAAATCATAAAAAAGGAAACCGCAACCCATCTCTACGTCTATAAATACCCATCTTGCTCTCCTATACTCATATTCTTCTCTACTCTCTCTCTCTGTCTTTGTCTTGCTTTTTACTGTTAACAATGAATCCCATTGAGACGAGGAAGAAAGGTAAAGGCCGGATGAAGATAGAAATAAAGCGCATCGACAAAGAAGCAAACCGGCAAGTATGTTTTTCGAAACGCCGCCAAGGTCTTTTCAAAAAGGCTAACGAGCTATGCACCCTCTGCGGGGCCGAAGTCGCCATTATCGTCTTCTCAATCGCCGGCAAACCTTACTCCTTTGGTCATCCCTCCGTCGACCATGTCCTTCAGCGCTTTACCAACGTTCCTTTCACATCTGAGGCGAAATCTGCCGCAACAACTTCGTTTGATCCGATGAATCCGATGAACGAAGAGTTAGCTTATTTGAGAAAGAAGTTAGAGGAGGAGAGAAATAAGAGTAGAGCTCTGAAAGTTGCTCAGAAGGCTTTGTCGCCGGTCTCAAATTCTTTTTGGTGGGATATTAACTTGAGTTTAATGGGAATGGAGGAGTTGAAAGAGTATGAAAAGGTTTTGCTCGAACTCCAAGCCATAATTTCACAGCTAGCGCAACAAAGCTGCTGCCATGCTCCAGAACTGGTAATGCGGCAGATTGAGGGCTCATCTATGGCTGAAGTTGGAGAAGCAAATTATCTTTTGTTGCAACACCAGTGGCAAAATTATGAATTAGCTTAATGTGACTGTATCAATAGAGATTAGCCTTGTTATAGATTTTTATGTTCTTATTTTTTAAACAGTATTTGTAAGTTGGCATAAAATAGCTCGCTATTAACAGATTCTTTTGCCTAAATAAATTTTTGTTTCTCTAAGGGCTGAAATTTAACTCTACTAATATCCCTTAGAGTTGTAACAAAGTTCTATTTTTTTAATAATGAATAAAAAAATAACACATACTTTAGGTAGAAGTATAATTTTTTTTATATCAAAATATAAATAAAATAAAATGACTAATTTAAATTAACTTAGTAAATAATTTACTAAACTAATTCAAATAATTAACTAATAAAAATTTAGTAATTAACTAATATTTATTTTTAATTAAGTATTAATTTGAATATTCTATCAGTTATAATTTAAATAAAAAAGAATAACTATTTTAACAAAGTATACCTCATGGCCAAGTAGATGGGCATGATGTTTCATGGGAAGGAGGGGAGCGGGGTTCGTATCTGTAGGAGCGGGCAGGGGGCCGTAAGCAGGCAGCAGATGACTCGGAGCAGGGCACCAGCGGGCAAGCTTGAGTGGGCCGTCGGCAAGCAGGCTAGCTAGCATGGTCGACATGCTTGTTGTTTTTTTAATGGATATTTATTTTATATTTTCAACAGATTTTTTTCCTGTATATATTTTCCTTTGCCTGTTTTACCTGCAAATTTTTTTCCTCAGGAAACATATATTTATGTTAGTTTAATCTTTGTCATTTTGTGTTAATCCTATGTTTAGATGTTTGTTTAGATAAATAACTGTGTAGCAGTTTTTTATTTAGTTTTGTTTTATATGTGTGCAGCAGTTATTATAAAGCAATAACTGTACCGAAAACCGCTATTTTCTATTTAAGACTATTGTATTTCCTTTTGAAGAACTGAAGAAGAAAACAGTTTTTTTTGTGTGTGAAGAAACTTGTCTGTCCCGTTTTTTTTTTCTCTGTTTTTTGTTCTTTGCTACAGGTAAAATCCGGGTGTTTTGATCCTTCCAACATTTGGTATCAGAGCCAAATGCCGAAGCAAATGCCGTCACCAATGAAGAACGGAGAGAAGTCCATAGTCGACGACGTCGTCGGAGATACAACGACGTCGAAATCGATGACGATCAGAGATAACTCAATGTCCATGCAACTCCCATTACTGACGAAGATGAATTATGCGGTATGGGCCATGAAGATGGAGATTCTCATGGAAGCGCAAGGATTGTGGGAGGTCGTCGAGAAAGGGACTGAAGATCGGAGGAAGGACAAATCGGCTTTTGCGATGATTTGTCAAGCAATTAGCGATGAAACACTTCTTCAACTCAATGTGAAGGGAACGGCTAATGAGGCATGGCAAGCCCTCCGCACAATTAACATGGGTGCAGACCGTGTTAAGAAGGCGAAGATCCAAAGTCTTAAGAGGGAGTTTGAAGCCCTCCGGATGAGAGATGGAGATGCCGTCGAAGACTTTGCTGGAAAGCTTTCAAGAATTGTGAATCAGAGACGTTCTCTTGGAGAGAAAATTGAGGAGTCTGAAGTGGTGGAGAAGCTTCTGTGTGCCGTACCCGGGAAATTCCTTCAAATTGCTTCAACTATTGAGCAATTTGGTGATTTGGATATCATGACGCTTGAAGAAGTGATTGGATCATTACGGGTTCATGAAGAACGCCTGAAGGACATCGAAGCACGTGGTGACAAACAAGTGCTTCTAACAAAAAGTGAGTGGAAGTCCAAAGATGAGAGTGGAAGTCACTCATGGCGAGGACGAGGTCGTGGTCGCGGCCGTGGGAATGGTCGTGGGCGCGGTCGTGGAAGAAATGAAGGGCGTGGAGAAGCACGTCGTGGTGATGAAAATCAACAAGAAAGAAAATTTGACATATCCAAGGTGAGATGCTACAATTGTCAAAAGTATGGGCACTTTGCTGCTGATTGTAGGTCCAAGAAGAAGGAGGATAAAGCTTTGGTTATTGAAGTTAAAGATGATGAGGATCCCACTCTATTGTTGGCAGAAACTGAAGTGAAAGAGAACATGTTACTGCATAAAGAACAAGTTTTGCTGAAGGCCAAAGGTGAAGAGAAGGTTGCTGTCGAGGATATGTGGTATCTAGACTCTGGGGCTAGTAACCACATGACAGGTGACAAGGAGAATTTTATTGATCTTAATGAAGAAGTGTATGGGAAGGTGAAACTTGGTGATGGGTCTTTGGTTAAGATCCAAGGAAAGGGGACCGTGCTGTTGCAGTGCAAAACAGGAGACCACAAAAGGCTAAGTGATGTTTATTACATTCCTATGTTGTGTAATAACATTATTAGTCTTGGACAACTAACAGAACAAGGGTGCAAAGCTGTTATGCAAGGTGAGAAACTATTTTTATTTGATAAAGAAGGGAGCAAATTGGCAGAAGTTCAGAAGAATAGCAACAGGCTATATTTACTCAACTTGAAGATTGGAAGGCCTATTTGTTTGAGTGCTAGTTTGAAGAATGATGCATGGTTGTGGCATGCAAGATTTGGCCACATCAACTTTCAGACTTTGAAGGAGATGCAGAGAGGAAAGCTAGTTCATGGCATTCCTGAAATTGATCACCCTGTGCAGATTTGTGATGGTTGTACAGTCGGCAAGCAACATAGACTTCCATTTCCAAGAGAAACCAAGTTCAGAGCTGACAAGTCTTTACAGTTAGTGCATGGAGACATATGTGGCCCAATCACCCCTGCTACTCCTAGTGGTTTCAGGTACTTTTTATTGTTAGTAGATGATTTTAGTAGATACATGTGGGTGTATTTATTAAAATCAAAGAGTGAAGCACATTCTGTTTTTTCAAAATTCAAAATCATGGTGGAGAATGAATCTGAGATGAAGATTAAAGCTTTGAGGACTGATAGAGGAGGAGAGTTTCAGTCTTTTGAATTTAAAAAGCTTTGTGAAGAAAATGGCATAAAGAGGTTTCTTACTGCACCCTACACTCCACAGCAAAATGGTGTTGTAGAGAGGAGAAACCAAACTATTATGTCTATGGCTAGATGCTTACTCAAGAGTAAAAGTGTACCTTGCATATTTTGGGGTGAAGCTGTGAAGACCTCAGTCCATATCTTGAATAGAGCATCAACTCATAGTGTTCAAGGTATGACTCCCTATGAAGCATGGATGAAGTGCAAGCCAAATGTGCAGTATTTCAGGACTTTTGGTTGTATAGCTTATGTGAAAGCAGCAGGACCACACATGAAGAAGCTTGAAGATAGATGTCATCCTATGGTGTTATTTGGATATGAGCCTGGCACTAAGGCTTATAGAGTTTATGATCCAAATGAGAAGAAGATTCAAATCAGCAGGGATATAATTTTTGATGAAGAAAAAGAGTGGAAATGGGATGAGAAAGGCACTACAATAGATGACAGAAAACAAGGCAGTTATGTGACTTTCAGGCTAGAAGGAGAAGCACACTCATCTTTACCAATTGAAGAGCAAGAAGCAACAACTCCTTGTATATCTACTAGTAGTCCTTCAAGGTATGTGACCTCTGAACCTCCTGTTACTAGAGAAATATCACCAAATTTAGATAGTAGTTCATCAGAACCCCATAGATATAGACAATTGCAAGATATCTATGATGAAACTACTGAGTTGGAAGAGGAGGTTGGTGTATGTTTGACAGCTGTAGAAGAACCAATGTGTTATAGTGATGCAATTAAAGAATATGTGTGGAAGAAGGCAATGAATGAAGAAGTTTCTGCTATTCAGAAGAATCAAACATGGGAATTGGCTGATCTACCTGTTGGATGTAAGGCAATAGGGCTCAAATGGGTGTACAAAATTAAGAAGAACACACAAGGTGAGATTGTGAGGCATAAAGCTAGACTTGTTGCAAAGGGGTATGCTCAGAGACCTGGTGTGGATTTTGAAGAAGTTTTTGCTCCAGTTGCCAGAATGGAGACCATTAGAGTTTTGATTGCCTTAGCAGCTCAAGAGGATTGGAAGATACATCATTTGGATGTAAAATCAGCATTTTTGAATGGTGAATTAGAGAAGGAGGTGTATGTCAAACAGCCTGAAGGTTTTGTGAAAGAGGGGCACGAAAGCAAAGTCTTGAGATTGAAGAAGGCTTTGTATGGTTTGAGACAGGCACCAAGGGCTTGGAACACAAAATTAGATGAGTGTTTAATATCCCTTGGTTTTAGAAGAAATTCTCAGGAGCATGCTGTTTACATGAAGCATATTGGAGATTCAAGTCTACTTGTGGGAGTTTATGTTGATGACTTGATTGTGACAGGTTCTGATGTTCAGTACATTGAAGAATTCTAGGCTCAAATGAAGGTAAAATTTGATATGAGTGATCTTGGCTTGTTGAGTTTTTATTTGGGCATTGAAGTGGTGCAGACTGATGATGAGATAAGATTATGTCAGAAATCTTATGCATTAAAGATCCTTGAAGATATGGGGATGATAGATTGCAATCCAGTGCAAACTCCTATGGAAGCCAGAATCAAGCTTACCAAATCAGGTACACATTCTTTGGTAGACTCAACTCAATATAGGAGTATTGTTGGTAGCTTGAGATACTTGACTCATACACGGCCAGATATTATGTATTCTGTTGGAATTGTGAGTAGATTCATGGAGACTCCTAATTCTGAGCACCTTGCTGCTGTGAAGAGAATTTTGAGGTATGTGAAAGGGACAACAGAATATGGTTTGGTGTATCCAAAGAGGCAAGCAGATGGAGGATTAATTGGCTTTAGTGATAGTGATCACGCAGGAGATATAGATGACAGGAAGAGCACTACTGGGATGGTCTACTTTTGGGGTCCACATGTGATTAGTTGGGCTTCACAGAAACAAAAGATAGTGGCTTTATCATCTTGTGAAGCAGAATATGTAGCTATCACTTCTGCAGCTTGCCAAGGAATATGGCTTAGTCGCTTACTAAGTGAATTGAAAGGGGAAGCAGAGAAGACAGTGAAGTTGTTGGTTGATAACAAATCTGCGATTGCTATGAGCAAGAATCCGGTGTACCATGGAAGGTCTAAGAATATTGATACTCGCTATCATTTCATCAGAAGTTGTATTGAGAAGAAACAGATTGAAGTGGAGTATATCAGAACAGAAGAGCAGTTAGCTGATATATTCACCAAGTCTTTGGGAAGAGTGAAGTTTATAGAGATGATTAAAAATATCGGTCTAAAAAGGTGTAAGTTTGAATGACAAGATTAAGGGAGGCAATGTTAGTTTAATCTTTGTCATTTTGTGTTAATCCTATGTTTAGATGTTTGTTTAGATAAATAACTGTGTAGCAGTTTTTTATTTAGTTTTGTTTTATATGTGTGCAGCAGTTATTATAAAGCAATAACTGTACCGAAAACCGCTATTTTCTATTTAAGACTATTGTATTTCCTTTTGAAGAACTGAAGAAGAAAACAGTTTTTTTGTGTGTGAAGAAACTTGTCTGTCCCGTTTTTTTTTTTCTCTGTTTTTTGTTCTTTGCTACAGGTAAAATCCGAGTGTTTTGATCCTTCCAACAATTTATGCCAAAAATTCAATTATTTTGGCAAGGAAAATTTGCCTGAAAAAGTGTTTTTTTCTGTAGTGATCATCACGAGTAGAAGGAAAGGAATGCTGGTCCAATAAGCCTAAAGCACGACTTAACCACTTGGCTAGCCACCTTCTCTTTTAAGCATGGTGGCTTACCAGGAAAACTCATTTTACTCTCCAGCTTTACATTTTAGCCGAATTGATCACAGCAAGTGCTTCATTATGATAAATATGGAGCATTTGGTTAAATTTTCTTTCCTTTAGGGGGATGGGCAAATTCTGTTTCTTTTTAAACAAAAGGGAAAATTTATTTATGTGAGAGAATTAGAAATTAAATAATTAAGTTGGCACAAAAGAAAACAAAGAAAACAGCTCCAGAAAGAACTTGCACTATCGTTCATGGTGCTTAAGAATGTTGCATAACAACGAAAGGAATGACTTCTTCATAACCTGCCAAACGATTTTTAGATAGCCCCGAAATAAGAAATCAAAGAACCTGCTAAGGATGATGTTCTTATCCATCTAAATCTCCAAACTTATGGGAAAGCCAAGAAAAGACTGTGAAAATTTTCAGCTACAAAAAATGAAATACAATTAGATGCAAAAGGGAGATTAGAAGAACTTAGCTTCAAATGCAACATCCTTAATAATGCCTAGAATAAGCCTATGATACCACTTGAATCTAATTACCATAAACAACCCCTATAAACCAACAGACAAAGAATTAGTACAAATTCAATAAACCAATTGTCCCAGATAGAAATGAGAATGAAACAGCTTATGTATTTGCTTATTCTCTTCAAATGTAATAAAAACCAAATATTTACCATAAATCCTCTTGGAATGTGAGTGAGATATATAGTATATTAGTCTCTTGATTAAATATTATGAACTATGATGCTTTTTCTATCATGGCAGTCTGATCTGTTGCTGTTTATAGGGATATAGATTTGTTTAATTGGAATATATTATAGACAAAGCCCTACATGGGGTCCTAGTTGGGTACCCATGATTTACTCGGACGGGCTTTGCCCATCCACGCCCACCCATGGTGACTTTCGGGATGTCGTACCCACCTATATCAACTCACTTTACATGTTTTTTTGAACACAGCCTGCCATATACTGATGCCCTTGAGGCTTGTTGCCCTTTGCATTGATTGCAAACTTTCAAGCTGCATGTTAAAATTTATCATAGTCGCAGCGTGCTTAAGTGTTGCACATTATGTAGTAAGGATTGCAGTAATATAAGATATACAGTGATTAGCAATGTAAATCAATTTATCCCCCGATGTTGAGTACCCACCTATACCTACCCACAAGGCCATGGGCGTACCCATAGAATTTCTCCAAGGGTGATACTTAATGGCTTGATTATAAGATGTAGTAATAATAACCGATTGAGGAATCATAAGCAAGTCAAGAATAACTTTTGGCCTTTGATGACCTGTTTTCAATCTAGTTTGCATAGGATGTGTAGAAATAGGTTGTTGTTGTGGAGGCTGTAGACTTTGTGGAGCTAAAGAAGGGCCAGAAGAAGACATGGAGCCTTTTGTAGAATTTGGAGATGAGATAGGCAAAAAAGGATTATGTTCTGGAGAAATGGGTTTAATTGTAGGTAAAGTAGATGGAGAGGATGGTGTAGTAAATGTAGGAGTTGTAGCAGGAAGAGAAGTTTTTGTTAATAGAAAGCGATTTTGAGGTGGATTAAGTAATGGGTTTGGTGATGATGATGAAGTGGAGCTAAATGGAAATATATGTTCATAGAAAACAACATGATGAGAAACATAGATTCGGTTGGTTTGTGAATTTAGAAAATGATAACCCTAGTGAGAAGCAGAGTAACCCAGGAATATGCACTCATGAGAACGAGGTGATAATTTATTTTTTGAATGTGGTTGAAGCCAAGGGAAGCAGAGACAACAAAATGTTCTCAAATGGTTGTAGGATGCTAATGTTCCATATACTAGTTGATAAAGAATTTGAAGACAACAAGCTTTGGTTAGTAAGATGTTAATAAGATACTTGGAGGTTAAGAGAGCTTCAGCCCAAAAAAATTTGTGGAAGATAAGCATTATGAAGAAGTGCTCTAGCTGTTTCGAGAAGATGACGATGCTTGCGTTCTGCAAGTCCATTATGTTCAGGTGTATAAGGACAGCTGAATTTGTGAGTGATACCATACTGAGTTAAGTAAGTGCGAAAAAGAGTTCTTGTGTACTCTCTGCCACCATATGTTCTTAGAGTTTGAATGGAAGTATTAATGGAGTTCTTTATAAGTTGGTGAAAATGCTGAAATTTTGAGAATGACTCATCTTTAGAATGCATAAGATAAATCCAAGTATATATTTTGTGATCATCTATAAATAGAATATAATAACAAAACCATTAAAATATGAGACATGAGCTGGTCCCCAAACGTCAAAATGTATTAATTGAAAGGGTTTAAGTACATGACTAGTAGATGAAGTAAAAGGTAACTTGTGACTCTTGGCAACATTACAAGACATACATATAAAGGTAGAAGGAGTATATATAGATGGAACTATATTAGAAAGAAATTGCAAAATCCAAAGATTCAGATGACCAAGACATGCATGCTATGGCTCGGGTAAGCAGACCGTGGATTGCAAGTCTTGAGGAGAAAGCAGTGGAGACCATTGGAACAGGATAAAGACCATCTCGTGAATGATCACAAAGAAGGATGCTATTGTCCGAGAGATCCTTAATAAGAAAACCATGAGCATCAAACAATATAGAATAATTATTATTAGAAGTTAATTTGTTAAAGAAGATTATGAGAAAGAAGTGGAACATGTAGAAGATTTTTAAGTCGAAGCTTACGATTAGTATTAGGAAGAGGAAGGACTCCTTGCCCAGTATGTTGAATTGAAAGAGTATTTTTGCTAGCAACAGAGACGAAATCAGCTCCGAAATATGGTGTGGGTTGCTGTAGCTAAGTAGCATCGGATGTCAAATGAGAGGATGCATCGGAATCTAATACCAATTCAGTGATCGGAGAGGTCACGTCACTATTTGAGTTGGTGAGCAGGGCACATGGGTTGGCAGATGAAGAAGTTGGAGCATACTGTATATTGCAACGATGCCAACAATTTAAAGCAACATGACCAAGCTTTCCACAAATTTGGCATGTTGGATGGATAGCAGTCGGAACATATGATCGATTGCTATTGTAATTTTGTGTGTATGAAGCATTTGGTCCAGAAGAACCTGTTCTGAAGGGAGCTCCTCTTCCTCTAGCTCTTGAGGAAAATTTGCCACGGGGTGTGTTAGAACATCCTGTCCACAATGCTGTGTGATCTGAAGGAGGCGGAACCTCCTTTTGCTGCTCATTTTGTAAGTTAATTTCTTCACTTCGCAAAAGAGAATACAGTGCATCTAGACTAACCATCTGCTGGGTTGTGCGGATAGCAGATTTGAATGGGTTGTAGATGGACGACAATCGATTTAATGTATGTAAAATAACATCCTGAACATCTATATGGCCTCCAGAAGCTGATATGTTGTCCATAAGAGCTTCAACTTGAGCAAGATATTGTGTCATGGTAAGCTCTTTCATTTGAATATGGTGCAACTCATTTTTATGTTGAATTACACGAGAACGATTTGTGGGTTGAAGTCGTTTTTCCAAGGTTATCCATATCTCATTAGCAGTAGATAGTGAAAGGATGTATGGAATGTTAAGTCTAGTAATTAGGTTGTTAAGCCTAAGTTAATGTCCCAAAGGCTACCAAGAGGGGGGGGTGAATTGGTAGTTTAAAAATTTTAAGCCCTCTTTTAAAATTATGTTGAACCGAAATAAAAATTGTTTCTTTTAAGTTTTGTAGAAAAAGTTTTTCAACCACAGAGTTTTTAAGACTAAGAATTAAAATGCGGAAACGTAAAAACAGTAAAGTAAATGACACCAGATTTATAGTGGTTCGGTCTAAAACCAGACCTACATCCACTCCCCAGAGGCACCCTCTGAGTATTGAACTAATACCAATAGTGACTCTCCTTTTGCACCAACAGCAAGGCGGAGAAGCCTTTACAACACACTCTTTTCACCACTCCCCGGTGCGGCAGAGAACCGTTGTCCTTTTACACAATCCCCAGTGTTGGCAGAGAACTGTCGTCCTTTCACACTCTCCTAATGTGGGCAGAGAACCCTTCGGCTATTCACACTCTCCAAGTGTAGGCAGCGAACCCTTCGGCTATTCATACTCTCCAAGTGTAGGCAGCGAACCCTTCGGCTATTCACACTCTCCAAGTGTAGGCAGCGAACCCTTCGGCTATTCACACTCTCCAAGTGTCGGCAGCGAACCGGATCTCCTTGACAGATCTTCTCATAAGAAATCTAGAAGGAAGAAAGAAAAGAGTGAAGTAATTCCAATTCACAAGTAGAGATTCTTACCTTTGAACTCCAAGTGAAGCCTTCTCACTCTAGTGGTATGAATCCTCCCTTGAATGCTCTCTTCCACTCTCTCCTTGGCTATTCTCTCAAGAGGCACGAAGATCAAATGACAAAAAGATTGGGTGGCAGTCTAATTTGGACTATTTATACAAAAGACAAGAAAAACCGCTCAAAAACTGCAAGTATTCAATTCTGTACGCAGTGGATCGTCCCGTACGATCGTGGATCGTCCTCGACGATTTTACTTAAATGATTTGAAATGAGCCTATTTGTATATGTGTACGAAATGTCTTCGTACAGCTGATCGTCCCGTACGAACTAAGTTCGTCCGGTACGAACGGTTATTACTAGGTCGGTTCTAGAAACTGCTGAAAACCGTTCTAAGACGATTAATCGTTTGGACTAAAATTTATTCATCTGGACAATTTTTACAGAGGACCAATCATCCCGGACGATTATTAATTTCGTCTGGACGAAAATTTTCCAGAGAATCAATTGCCGTGGACGATAATTTAATTTCGTCTGGACGAAAATTTTCTAGAGACTAGATCGTCCTGGACGATTATTAATTTTGTCTGGACGAAAATTTTCCAGATGACCAATCGCCATTGACGATAATTTAATTTCGTCTGGACGAAAACTTTACAGAGAACCAATCGTCCTGGACGATTATAAAATTCGTCTCGGACGAATAGGACTTAGAAAAATTTTTAAGCAAGTTCCTATTCGTTCCATGTGCTCAATAGGAGATAACTGTCTGATCGTCCCGTACGAACGGATATCGTCCAGTACGATCAGTATAAATTTTTTATGATCTCCTTATGTGTGTGTGTATGTTTTTATTCACTCAATTACAATCACTCCCTTTCAATTTAATTTCGAAGAAATGCAAACTTCAAATTTTACAAAGTATCTAATTCTGAATTTGATTTGAAGTCTTCGTAGTATGGAGTTCATTTTTCCTGAAATGTTAGTACACACAAGAGCAAATACAAATCTTCTAAAATTGTTAGGAGATAACTGCACATTTGAACAATAATGTTTGGAATCATCAAAACTACATAAGTTGCAAAAATGTAAAGCATTCAAATAACTATCTTAACATGGAAGAACTAAAAAGTTGAAATTGTATATAGCAAAGCTGAAACCAAATTTTGTTCAACGAGCTTCCAGGGATGAAAATCGGCGGTATTTGGTTATTTAGCAAAAACAGCTGGAGGAGTGACACTTCCAGTCAAATACTTCAAACATGTTTGCTGAAAATAGCTTGAAAACTTGAAAACGCCAGATGGGATATTCTCATTTGTGAGTGAAGTAGACACAATATGCTTCAAGTTGCTCACAAGAAACTTTAAGGAAGAAGGGATAGAAATCTCTGCCATTGCGGCAGAGAGAGAGGATGCTATTGGAGATATAGCGGAAGATCCTTGAGACGCCATTTGAAGCAAAAAAACAAAAAGCTGACCTAGAGCTCTGATACCATGAGAGCATTCTGCATCATGACCTACATTGAGAGATTAATGGAGATACAAACAGAATAGAACAAAGAAGAAGGAAGCTTCAGGAGAAAATAGCTATGTATCTCATTGTCTCTCCAGTGACATGAAGGCAAATATATAAGCCTAAATACAGGGACAATACTGTAAGAAAATGACTAAAAGCTGACACCGCAGCTGCCTAGCAGGAAAAGGTGCTACCTTACTCATGTCAACATTAAGTGGAGTAGGTTAAGTAACATGTACTAAGGATATACTCTAACACCGATTACTGATCTCTTAGGATTGATTCTACCTTGTATTTTCTTTTGTTTTTCTATCATTTTGCTACATTGTTTCATGTACTCTTTTTTTATTTTAATAAAAAATTAAGAAAAAGTGCTAAATATTTTTTTTGAATGATCTTGAAATAAATTTTCAATTTTTTTTTTCACTTGACATTTGAAAATTTGTATCAAAATCTAATTATTTTGATCAGATTGACAATTGAATGGCATATAATATATTTTTTTATTCTCGAAGATCTCTCTTTGAGACAAACTAGAAGACAATAAAGTTAAATGTTGTAGAGATGAGAATGATCAGGTGGATAAGTGGCTTTACTCTTTGAGATAGAATGCAAAATGAACATGCAAGTTAAAAAATTGTAGTAGCTCCACTGGTAGAAAAGATTAGTCACCTTATTAGATAGGCTGATCACATAAAATGTCGACCTTCTGATGACCCAGTTAGAAAAATAGATGTATTAAATTTTGCTTATGTTAAGAAAAAAGAGGTAGATGTTGTTGTGAACTAGAATCTACGCGGCGATAGAGTTTTAATTGTTCGTCTTAGCGTTATACGGATATCCAGTTCACACACAGAG
Source organism: Dendrobium officinale (assembly GCA_019514585.1). Classification (NCBI taxonomy): domain Eukaryota; kingdom Viridiplantae; phylum Streptophyta; class Magnoliopsida; order Asparagales; family Orchidaceae; genus Dendrobium; species Dendrobium officinale. The sequence continues at coordinate 44,598,453 of CM033691.1, read as the reverse complement.
AACACAAGATTTTTTACGTGGAAAACCCTTGAAATGGAAAAAACCACGGGGCCTAGCCCAGTTGAAAAGATTTCACTAGAACTTGAGTTGGTTACAATGGGCTGATTCGTCTTTAAGGACGATCAGATTACAATTAGCAATTATACAATAGAAGTCCGAGTGTCGAGTAATGGTCTGGCAGGACTTCAGGCCTTAGATGATTATAAGGCAGAAACTTCAGGCCTTAGATGAAGGTCTGGCAAAGGTGAGAATATTCAATGATGGCCTGGCAAAGATGAGAGCTTCAAGTGAAGGACTGGCAGAGCGTAGAACGTCAGGTGATGATCCGGCGGAGCAACGGCCTTAGGTGATGATCCGGTGGAGCACAGGGCGTCAGGTGGTGGTCCGACGGAGTGACGGCGTTAGGCGGTGGTCCAGTGGAGCACAGGGCGTCAGGTGGTGGTCCGGCAGAGTGATGGCATTAAGTGGTGGTCCGGTGGAGCACAAGGCGTCAAGTGGTGATCCGGCGGAGTGACGACGTTAGGCGGTGGTCCGGTGGAGCACAGGGCGTCAGGTGGTGGTTCGGCTGAGTGACGGCGTTAAGCGGTGGTCCGGTGAAGCACAGGGCGTCAAGTGGTGGTCCGGCGGAGTGACGGCGTTAAGCGGTGGTCCGGTGGAGCACAGGGCGTCAGGTGGTGGTCCGGCAGAGTGACGGCGTTAGGCGGTGGTCCGGCGAAATTCCGGCGGTGGTCGAGGAGGCTAAGAAGTAAGAGCGATCTCCGATCTCTCTCTTTTTTCCTTAAGCAACTGCCTTTCTCAAGAGAAGAGGGGGCTCTATTTATAGACTTTGGGAATGGCATAGCCCGTAAATAGGTGGAGGATCAAGGGTTAGTTGGGAGTGGTTGAATGGACGGTTGATCTTGAATCCTACGATCGTGCACCGTTCGTTGGACATTTGAAGGTCTTAGAGATGTCGGAATTCGACTATCTTAGGCTCGTTGGATTCATCTCGTCGATCCGTTTGATTCGAGTATAAGCTCTTTAATATCGGAGATCGTTTGGTATCTCAAATTGCAGTTTGAACCTTCCAACAGTGCTTCGGTTCCATGATTCGGACCCATTTGGGCTCGGATTGAGTTGAATTTGGTGTCGTTGGGTTCGTATTTCAAAGACGCTCAGTTTGACTATAAGTTTGCTGAAAGCGGAGTTCGGATGGTCTCCGAATTAATTTTTGAAGTTTCCAATTTGATTCTGCCTTAAGATTCGTGCCCGATCAAGATAATTTTTTGATGACGTATCAGTTGCCCCCCTATTTTCGGACGTCGAAGTCCTCAAAATCCGAAAATATATGTCATGGTAATTTGATACAGTACCCGGTTGTGTTTGCTACAGTGTCCGGCTGTGTTTGCTACAGTATTTATTGTTAAAGCATAACTTGCGGTTGCTACAGTCATTTGTGATTGTTACAATACCGAGTGCGGTTGCTACAGCCCACCATAGCGATTTTACCCTCTGCTACAGTGCCCGATTGCGGTTGCTACAGTGCCGACAGCGGTTGCTACAGTACCCGATACATCAATTTTCCCCCGGTTGCGGTTGCTACAGTGCCGATTGCGGTTGCTACAGTAACCGCTGCAGTAAATTTTTTTTTTTTAAAAAAAAGAGTGGAGAGAGAGAGAGTGGGAGAGAGGGAGAGAATTCCCTCTTCTTCCTATAAATAGCACCCCCCCCCCCCTGAGCTTTGTTTCTTTCACCTTCTTCTCCCTTCTCTCATTAGAGGCCTTCCTCTGCCCTTGGATAGTTGGTTTCCACTGTCCAACAGCAGAGCCCCTCTTTGCGAGAAGGAATTTCCCCCTTCTCCTCAAGTTGAGGCCTTCCCCTAGTCTTGTGCAGGAGGTATCTCCTGTGCAATTCTAGGGCCCCTCACTGAGTTGAAGAGACTCTTTTTTTTTTCTTTCTCATTCTCCTCAAGCTGAGGCCTTCCCCTAGTCTTGTGCAGGCAGTATCTCCTGTGCAATTCTAGGGCCCCTCTCTGAGTTGAAGAGACTCTTTTTTCTTTCTCATTCTCATCAAGCTGAGGCCTTACCCTAGTCTTGTACAGGCAATATTTCCTGTGCAATTCTAGGGCCCCTCACTTTGTTGAAGAGACCCTTTTTTCTTTCTCATTCTCCTCAAGCTGAGGCCTTCCCCTAGTCTTGTGCAGGCAGTATTTCCTGTGCAATTCTAGGGCCCCTCACTGAGTTGAAGAGACCCTTTTTTCTTTCTCATTCTCCTCAAGCTGAGGCCTTCCTCTAGTCTTGTGCAGGCAGTATCTCCTGTGCAATTCTAGGGCCCCTCACTGAGTTGAATAGACCCTTTTTTCTTGTGAAAGATCCCATAACCAAGAGAGATTCGTTGTTCGTTCACAACGGAGGTCGGGGAGAACCGTAGTTGGAGAAGGAGGTCGTAAGGACAATATTTGGTAGAGGAAGTCGCAAGGATCGTTGTCGGCTAAGGAGGTAGTAAGGATCGTAGTCGTTGACGTAGATTGGAAGAACGGTTGTCGATGACCGAAGGAGATTGGAAGTCCGATGGCGGGCGTAAGTCCGATGTTGGATGAAAATCTGTCTACTGGCAGAAGTTTGGCGACAAGCGTAAGTCCTGCGTTTGGAAGAAGTCAGACGAAAGTCCGTCTGCGAGCAAAAGTCTAGTGACGGGCGTAAGTCCGGTGTCAGGTATAAGTCTGACAAAAGTCTGACGACGAGCAGAAGTCTGAAGTCCGACGATAAGTGTCTGACAATTGGTGGAAGTCGATTGAAAGGTAGAAGTTCGATGGCGGGTAGTCTGACGGCAGGTAGAAGTCCGACATCGGATAGAAGCATGACGTCGGGTAGAAGACCGATGAAAGTCCTTGGACAGGCAGTAATTCTTCGGTAGGTAGTAGTCCGATGGCAAACAGAAGTTCGACGTCGGGTATAAGCACTGAATCGGGTTAAAAACCGATGAAAGTACTTCGACGGGTAGTAGTCTGACGACAGTTGTAGTCCGATGGCACACAGAAGTCTGATGCCGGGAAGAAGACCGACGAAAGTCCATCGACGGGCAGAAGTCCGACGACGAGTAGAAGCCGGATGACGAGCAGAAGTTTGACGACAGGTAGGAGTCCGATGACTAGCAGAAGTCAGATAACAATGAGAAGTCTGACATCGGGTAGAAGTCCTATCCGAGGTTGTATGTCGGAGCCTTGTTCGACGACGTTAACTTGTGTGGAAGAGGTCAAGAGAATCCACCAATGATGTGAGACCTATCCGAGGTTATATGTCGGAGCCTTTGCTCGATGATGTTAACCTGTGTGGAAGAGGTCGAGAGAATCCACCAAGGATGTAAGACCTATCCGAGGTTATATGTCGGAGCCTTATTCGACGACGTTAACCTGTGTGGAAGAGGTCGAGAGAATCCACCAAGGATGTGAGACCTATCCGAGGTTGTATGTCGGAGTCTTTGCTCGACAACGTTAACCTGTGTGGAAGAGGTCAAGAGAATCCACCAAGGATGTGAGACCTATCCGAGGTTGTATGTCGGAGCCTTGTTCGACGACGTTAACCTGTGTGGAAGACGTCGAGAGAATCCACCAAGGATGTGAGACCTATCCGAATTTGTATGTCAGAGTCTTTGCTCGACGATGTTAACCTGTGTGGAAGAGGTCGAGAGAATCCACCAAGGATGTAAGACCTATCCGAGGTTGTATGTCGGAGCCTTGTTCAACGACATTAACCTGTATGGAAGAGGTCGAGAGAATCCACCAAGGATGTGAGACCTATCTGAGGTTAAATGTCGGAGTCTTTGCTCGATGACATTAACCTGTGTGGAAGAGGTCGAGAGAATCCACCAAGGATGTGAGACCTATTCGAGGTTGTATGTCGGAGTCTTTGCTCGACGACGTTAACCTTTGTGGAAGAGGTCGAGAGAATCCACCAAGGATGTGAGACCTATCCAAGGTTGTTTGTCGGAGCCTTGTTCGACGACGTTAACCTATGTGGAAGAGGTCGAGAGAATCCACCAAGGATGTGAGACCTATCGGAGGTTGTATGTCGGAGCCTTTGCTCGACGACGTTAACCTGTGTGGAAGAGGTCGGATCGAATCCCCCTGGGATTGATCATCTGGTGACTGAGCAATAATAATGATTATATATTTATTCGAATCAAGGGTATTAAAATTCACAGCTTGTGCGAATATAATTTTACTCAAAGAAGATAAAGAAAACAAAGTCTTACGGCATTAAATAAAAGCATAGCTCCCTAAGATAGCTTAGGGAGGGGGAGCTACAAACACCACAAACAACATTCAAAACTAAAGACAAACAGTACTGAAGTCACACAATACTGAAGACATACAATACTTAAAACAAGTAGCACTATTGTGCTCTACACAATTCAAACTCGGTAAGGCGTGGATAGTGTATAGTGCTATTTTTGCTCCAGGATCGTCCAGGACGATCTGGGATCGTCCTGGGACGATCAGTTGAGGATTTGCTCCAGAATGTGTCCAGATTACTCCAGGTGATTTTTCTGTAGGTATCGACCGGGCCGATAGGGACATCGTCCAGGCCGATATGTACTGTTCAAAATATCGTCCTGAGAATAGTTCTGGGAACCGTCCAGGACGATCGAATTTGGTCTGATCGTCCCAGGACGATCTGGCGATCAACCGGGCCGATCTGAGTATTATAAAGCTGAAATCAGTTGTTTTGAAGAGAGAGAAAAATCAAAATAAAAATATCTGATTTTTGAGGAGAGAGAAAGTCGAGGAATATTTTGGAAAAGTTAATTTTCGGGCGACACGGAGTTGTTTTCGTCCGACGAGACTGTTCGAGAAATTGTTGTACGCAAGGTAAGGCACAATCCGCCTTTTTCAATTTTCAGAACCGTCGTGTTAGGCGGTATTTTCTGTCCGGATTTTGTTTCCGTTAGTGATTTTCGTCCGTATATTTCGATTGGTTCAGTTTTTACCGCATAACTTTCTGTATGTTGTTGACGTGCCGAGTGTGCACATTTTGATTATTTTCTGAAAAGTTTTGTCCGGGTATTTTTGATTCGACTGTGTTTTTACTCGACTAGATTTTTCTGCGTAATTAAAAATTATCTGTGCAGTAGAATAAATGTTCTGAAATGTTATTATCTATATTTTGTGCAAATTTGGTAAATTGTGATTTTCAGGAAAAATTGTGTAAATTCCGTATACTGCCGTTGTGCTGCCCGATTTTTGTCTGATTTCCGATTTGTCCGAATTTCTTCTGGATTGATATGCTATCTGTATATGCTATAAAAAGGGAGTTATAAGGGGCCTGGATCCTAAGCGATTCAGTCAGTGTCTGGGAAATCTGAAATGAGCTTAAATCTGAAATCTGATATCTGTTCTGTTCCGGATCCGATGAATTCTGTTCTGGTGCTATAAGCACATCTGTTCTGGTGCCGTGAGCACAAAGGGAGGCATAAGGGGCCAGAATCTGAGAGATTCTATCAGTATCTGGGAAGGGAGGCATAAGGGGCCAGAATCCGTTGAGATTCTATCAGTGTCAGGGAATCCGTTCTGTTATGTGTTAAATTATATGTATGATTTGATCTGATCTGTATGATATGATTCAGATACGATTCTGTTCTGTTCCAATATGATCTGAATTTCTGATTTCATTATGATTCCATTTCTGATTTGATATGTCTGATCTGTTCTGTTTCTGATTTGATATGACTTCTGTTTCCGTACAGTTCTGTTTGCTTTGATATCTGTTCCGTTCAGTTCTGTCTGATTTGATCTGTCCGTATCTGTTCTGATTTGATCTGTTTCGTTCTGATCTGTCCGATTTAATATCTGTCCGATTCTGTTCTGATTTCTGTACGGATTTGTCTGATGTGTTTGGTTTTGGATTCTGAGAATTTTGATTGGAGGTTTGTCGCTTTGCTGAGCTGTTGAGCTCACTCTTATTTTCTGGTGGTTTCCAGGTTCTGGGAAAGGGAAGGAAGTTCAGGAATAGATTTCAGAGTCTGATCCATAGGTATTGTTTTGTACTTTTGATTTTTGTACAATCATGGCTTTTCTGTTCTGTCTTTCCTTTCTATCTAAAAGCCATGTACTGTATTGGCAGATGATTGTTTTGAGGAAAAGAAAAGATAGATGTTTTGTTCCGCTGTGTTTGATGATTCATAGTAGCTCTGTGTCTGTGTGTCTGTTGAGTTGAATAATTTGGAATATTCAGTTCGAACCAAATTCCATAACCAGATCTTGGTCAGTAAGTTAGTCTGTTCGTTCCGGTCGCGACCCAGTGCGAGCGGGATCCGTCCCGGATCGGGTCGGGTCGTGACAATTTCAGTGGTATCAGAGCATTGGTTGTGGAATTTTGGATTGTGTAAAACAGAGCTATAAGAAGTGATCAGTGAGTATGTCTGGGGGTAGTTTTGGTTTGTTTAGCTTTTTATTGTGTTGTTTTTGTGATAGTTTTCCGGATTTTTCTGGATTTTCTGTATGGATCAGCCAGACCTAGACATGACAGACGGGCAGAGTGCCAGTCAGGCAGCACCAGTGGGGAGTACAGCCCCAGTGGCCGGTGCTGATACACTTTCTCAGTTTGCTATGCTTGTTGCTCAGATGATGAGCGAGACTCAGAGCAGAGCTTCTACTGTCAGATCTGATGACATTGATAGACATTTGCAGTTGTTTTTGAGGTTGAAACCTCTGAGATTTGAGGGCACTGTTGAGCCCAGAGCAGCCGAGGAGTGGCTGAGGAGATTGGTGAAGACCTTCGACGGAATGCAGTGTCCGTCAGACAGGAAGGTACCGTTGGCTGTTTTTCTGTTGGATGGAGAGGCTGAGCACTGGTGGGAAGGCCAGCAGGCAGCCAGATTTCAGGGCAGATTAAACTCTTTGATTACCTGGGAAGAGTTCACTGAAGTGTTATGAGACTGGTTTGTTCCCCCTTCTGCACGACAACAGATGCAGGAGAGTTTTCTGAGGCTTGTTCAGGGGAGCAAGACGGTGATGCAGTATGAGGCTGAGTTTACTGCCTTAGCCAGGTATGCTCCGCAGTTGGTTAGTACTTCTGCTGAGAGGTGCTATAGATACCTGAGGGGATTACGAGATACTCTGAGGCAGCCCCTGATACCCTTTCATATTTCTGATTTTTCTGAGCTTGTGGAGAGAGCTCGTCTGATTGAGAATGACTTGATGGCTACTCAGCAGCGGTGGACTGCGAGTAGGAAGAGATTTGGAGGCGAGGTTTTCGGTAGTGGTTCCTCTGGGAAGAGGAGATTTGTAGCTGGTTCTGGATCTATTGATTCCAGGAGGAGTGGAGGATCGTCTGGTACTGCTACCAGTACGACGAGTTCTGGATCTGTGAGTGGGGCACCTGTGTGCCAAAGTTGTGGACGGCGAAACTATGGCCAGTGCTACAGGATGGCTGGTCTGTGTTTCAGATGTGGTCAGCCAGGACATAGGATTGCAGAGTGTCCACAGACTGGATTTGATCGGCGTTCTGAGTTCTGATTAGAGGGCTTTGTTAGACCTGCCGGTTCAGTAGCAGGAAGACCGATGACTGTTCCTCCTCGCCCTGAGGGATTTTCTGGTAGAGGTGGTAGTTCTAATTCTGGACCACGGAGACCACCTACTATTCAGAGCACTGTTTTGAGCTTTTGCGTTTGGATTTGGTTTATTTGCCGGTTTCTCTTTTTGTGATTTTATCGGTTGGAAGTAATTTGATTGCCCGCAAGTTTTGTTTTTATGAGATTGATATTGCTGGCAAGAAGTGAAAATCAAGTCTGATTTTATTGCCGATTTCTTCGTATGATGTGATTCTGGGCATGGATTGGCTGAGTCTGTATGAGGCTAAGATTGATTGTCTGAAGAAGCAAGTGAGTTTGCTTGTGGCTGGAGAGAGAGTTGTATTTCAGGGATTACGAGGTGTTCTCTCCAGTCTGATTTCTGTGTTGGAGGTGAGCAGAATGTGGAAGAAGGGATGCCCAGTCTTTTTGGCTTCGGTGTGGGATCTGAACCTGGAGGTTGGTTCTGTTTCTGAGATCCCAGTGATACGGGAGTTTGCTGATGTTTTTCCTGAGGAGTTGGTTGGTTTACCTCCTGATAGAGATGTGGAGTTCTCTATCGATATTTTTCCGGGTACCGCTTCTATATCAAAAGCTCTGTACAGGATGGCACCGAAAGAACTTTCTGAGTTGAAAGTTCAACTTCAGGAGTTGGTTGACAGAGGCTTTGTCCATCCTAGTGTTTCGTCCTGGGGAGCACCTGTTTTGTTTGTGAAGAAGAAGGATGGGACACTCCGTATGTGTGTGGATTACAAAGATTTGAACAAAGTCACGATCAAGAACAAGTATCCTTTGCCTCGAATTGACGACTTGTTTGATCAGCTTTCTGGATCTTCAGTATTTTCGAAGATTGATTTGAGATCAGGATACTATCAGGTGAAGGTGAAGGAAGCTGATGTGGTGAAGACAGCTTTCAGTACTCGGTACGGGCACTACTAGTTCTTGTTTATGCCTTTTGGGGTAACCAATGCGCCTGCTATTTTTATGGATCTGATGAACCGAGTGTTCAGGGAGTATTTGGATCAGTTTGTGATCGTCTTCATCGATGATATTCTGGTATATTCTACTTCTGAAAATGATCATGCCAGACATTTGAGGATTGTATTAGAGACTTTGAGGCGGCATCAGTTGTATGCCAAGTTCTCCAAGTGTGAATTCTGGCTGAAGAGCATTTCTTTTCTGGGGCATGTGGTGAGCGGAGAAGGTATTTCTGTTGATCCCCAGAAGATTCAGGCAGTTGCTGATTGGCCAAGGCCGATTACGGTATTTGAGGTACGTAGTTTCTTGGGCATGGCCGGATATTATAGGAAATTTGTAAAAGGATTTTCACAGATTTCGACGCCTCTGACGAGACTGACTAAGAAGTTAGTACCTTTTGTTTGGACACCGGAGTGTGAAGCTAGTTTTTAGAGATTGAAGGATTGTTTGACTTCAGCTCCAGTGTTAGCACTTCCGTCAGGTACGGAAGGATTTCAGGTGTTCAGTGATGCTTCACTGAAAGGTTTGGGTTGTGTTTTGATGCAACATGGAAGGGTAATTGCTTATGCCTCTAGACAGTTGAAACCACATGAGAAGAATTACCCGACGCGTGATTTGGAGTTAGCTGCAGTTGTGTTTGCTTTGAAGATTTGGCGTCATTATCTGTATGGCGTCAGATGTGAGATTTTCACTGATCATAAGAGCCTGAAGTATATTTTCACCCATAAGGATCTGAATTTGAGGCAGAGAAGATGGCTCGAGTTGATCAAGGACTATGATTTGACTATTCAGTATCAGCCTGTTAAGGCTAATGTGGTAGCCGACGCTCTGAGAAAGAAATCTTTTGGATTATCAGGTTTGCAGCTTACTTTTGATGATTTCCTGATTCGAGACATGGAGCGCTTGCAGTTGGAGGTGATTTCCTCCAGTGATTTGGATTTGGCTCAGATGAGTATTCAGTCTTCTTTGGAAACAAGGATTCAGGAAGCCTAGAAGTCAGATTCTGACTATTCGAAGTTGATTGCTCAGATTGGGTCTGGTAAGACTCCTGAACTTTGAATTTCTGATTCTGGTGCTATTTTCTATAAGAACAGGTTGTGGATACATGTGTTTGGAGATTTGAGGCAGGAGATTCTGTACAAATCTTATCATTCAGGCTACACTGTACATCCAGGCAGTGGTAAGATGTATGCTGACATGAAGCTTTTGTTCTGGTGGCCTGGAATGAAGAAATATGTAGTTGAGTTTGTGTCGAGATGCGAAGCCTGTCAGTTGGTGAAGGCAGAGCATCAGCGACCAGGTGGACTGTTGCAGTCGTTGCCTATCCCTGAGTGGAAGTGGGAGGAGGTAACGATGGACTTTGCGATGAGTTTTTCTCGATCTAGACAAGGGCACGATGCCATTTGGGTGGTTGTGGATAGATTGACGAAATCCGCCCATTTTCTTTCGATCAGGCAGACCGATCCGGTGGATCGTTTGGCATAGATATATCTGAAGGAGATAGTCAGATTGCACGGTGTGCCTCGAGTGATTATTTCTGATCGAGACGCACGGTTTACTTCCAGACTTTGGAAGGGCATTCAGCAAGGCTTGGGTACGAAACTGCATTTCAGTACAGCCTTTCATCCTCAGACAGACGGACAGTCTGAGAGGACTATTCAGGTGTTGGAAGATCTGTTGAGACCTTGTGTTTTGGATTTTGGCGGAAGCTGGGAAGATCATATCCCGCTGATTGAGTTTGCTTATAACAACAGTTTTCAGTCCAGTATTGGCATGGCACCGTACGAGGTTCTGTATGGCAGGAAGTGCCTTACTCCTTTGACTTTGACTGAGATCGGAGATAGACAGGAACTGGGTGCCACTTTTGTTGAGGAAACTATTAAGAAGATCAGTTTGATAAAAGAAAGATTGAAAGCGGCTCAGGACCGACGGCAGAAGTATTACAATTAGAAGCACAGGTTTGTTGAGTTTCAGGTTGGTGACTTTGTGTATGTCAAAGTCAGCCCGATGAAGGGTGTGAACAGATTTGGTCAGGTGAGCAAGCTTAGTTCAAGATATGTCGGACCTTTTGAAATTTTGGAAAGGATTGGAAAATCTGCTTACCGATTGTTGCTTCTGATTCGATGTTTGACGTGCATAATGTGTTTCACGTATCCACTTTGAGGAAGTGGGTTTCTGACTCTGGTAAGAAGCTGTCAGCTGACGAGATTGAGATTCAGGAGAATCTGGCATACAAGGAAGAGTCAGAGTTGATTTTAGCGTACGACGTCCGAAAGCTTTAAAATAAACAGATTCCGATGGTTAAAGTCTAGTGGAAGCACCGGACTGCACGGGAAGCGACTTGGGAGAAGGAGTCTGACATGAGACAGTCGTACCCGTACTTGTTCTGACTGAGGTATGATTGGATAATGTCGAGGACGACATTTTTTTGAAGTTGGGGAGATTGTAAAGTGCTATTTTTGCTCCAGGATCGTCCTGGGACGATCAATTGAGGATTTGCTCCAGAATGTATCCAGATTACTCCAGGTGATTTTTCTGTAGGTATCGGCCGGGCCGATAGGGACATCGTCCAGGCCGATATGTACTGTTCAAAATATAGTCCTAAGAATAGTTCTGGGAACCGTCTAGGACGATCGAATTTGGTCTGATCGTCCCAGGACGATCTGGCGATCGTCCGGGCCGATCTGAGTATTATAAAGCTGAAATCAGTCATTTTGAAGAGAGAGAAAAATCAAAATAAAAATATCTGATTTTTGAGGAGAGAGAAAGTCGAGGAATATTTTGGAAAAGTTGATTTTCGGGCGACGCGGAGCTGTTTTCATCCGACGAGACTGTTCGAGAAATTGTTGTACGCAAGGTAAGGCACAATCCACCTTTCTCAATTTTCAGAACCGTCGTGTTTGGCGGTATTTTCTGTCCGGATTTTGTTTCCGTTAGTGATTTTCGTCCGTATATTTCGATTGGTTCAGTTTTTACCGCGTAACTTTCTGTATGTTGTTGACGTGCCGAGTGTGCACATTTTGGTTATTTTCTGAAAAGTTTTGTCCGGGTATTTTTGATTCGACTGTGTTTTTAGTCGACTAAATTTTTCTGCGTAATTGAAAATTATCTATGCAGTAGAATAAATGTTCTGAAATGTAATTATCTATATTTTGTGCAAATTTGCTAAATTGTGATTTTCAGGAAAAATTATGTAAATTCCGTATACTGCCGTTATACTGCCCGATTTTTGTCTGATTTCCGATTTGTCCGAATTTCTTCTGAATTGATATGCTATCTGAATATGCTATAAAAAGAGAGTTATAAGGGGCCTGGATCCTAAGCGATTCAGTCAGTGTCTGGGAAATCTAAAATGAGCTCAAATCTAAAATCTGATATTTGTTCTGTTCCGGATTCGATGAATTCTGTTCTGGTGCTATAAGCACATCTGTTCTGGTGCCGTGTTCACAAAGGGAGGCATAAAGGGCCAGAATCCGAGAGATTCTATCAGTATCTGGGAAGGGAGGCATAAGGGGCCAGAATCCGTTGAGATTCTGTCAGTGTCAGGGAATCCATTCTGTTATCTGTTATGTGTTAAATTATATGTATGATTTGATCTGATCTGTATGATATGATTCTGATACGATTCTGTTCTGTTCCGATATGATCTGAATTTCTGATTTCTGTACGATTCCGTTTCTAATTTTATATGTCTAATCTGTTTTGTTTCTGATTTGATATGACTTCTGTTTCCGTACAGTTCTGTTTGCTTTGATATCTGTTCCGTTCAGTTCTGTCTGATTTGATCTGTCCGTATCTGTTCTGATTTGATCTGTTTCGTTCTGATCTATCCGATTTGATATATGTCTGATTATGTTCTGATTTCTGTACGGATTTGTCTGATGTGTTTGGTTTTGGATTCTGAGAATTTTGATTGGAGGTTTCTCGCTTTGCTGAGCTGTTGAGCTCACTCTTGTTTTCTGGTGGTTTTCAGGTTCTGGGAAAGGGAAAGAAGTCCAGGAATATATTTCAGAGTCTGATCCGTAGGTATTGTTTTGTACTTTTGATTTTTGTACAGTCATAGCTTTTCTGTTCTGTCTTTCCTTTCTGTCTAAAAGTCATGTACTGTATTGGTAGATGATTGTTTTGAGGAAAAGAAAATATAGATGTTTTGTTCCACTGTGTTTGATGATTCATAGTAGCTCTGTGTCTGTGTGTCTGTTGAGTTGAATAATTTGAAAGATTCAGTTCCGAACCAAATTCCATAACCAGATCCTGGTCAGTAAGTCAGTCTGTTCGTTCCGGTCGCGACCCGGTGCGAGCGGGATCCGTCCCAGATCGGGTCGGGTCGTGACAGATAGGACCCTAACGATGGTTCCGATTTCCCCCACTATTTGGCGATTATTTATCGACTGCCTTTGTTGTTGATTCTTCCCCCCAGTCGGACCAACTTCATCTCGAGCTGGGGTATTCTTGATGAATTGTCGGAGATATCCTTGCCAGATCAGTCTCTCAACTTCTTCCTTGAGCTGCCAACATGCTTCAGTAGTGTGCCCACGACTACGATGGAAGTGGCAATATTGCTCTTGGTTTCCGACATTGGATTTCAAAGGGTGTGGCCATTTTACGTTCTCCTGATCCCGGATGACCATTAATACATTTGCTCGGGATGTATTGAGTGGTGTGTACTCCTTTTCTTGACGAGGTTCTTGTCACGGCTGTGAGGGTCGAGGAGAAAGATTGTAGCTTCCTTGCTTCTTTCTTTGTGATGGGGGGTTCTCCATCCCTGGGGGATTTTTACGCTTCCCGGTTGTCTGCTCGAATTGCTTCCTATGAGCATTGATGGCTTCATCGGCAGTGATTTGGGCCTCTACTCGATGGATTAGATCCGCATATGAATGGACCGTTTCTCGCATGAGTGCCGAGTAGAAGGGGCCCGGGCGAAGCCCTCCAAGAAATACACCTCTAAGCAATTCGGGATCTACTCCTGGAATTTGTCAGGCTTCTGTGGAAAATCTTTGAAAGTATTCTTTAAGAGATTCACCCTCGTTCTGACGTATCCCTGAAAGATTAGAGGAGTCTTTAATCATTCTTCGGTTGGCGATAAATTGTTCGACAAACAATTTGGCTAATTTAACGAATAGCGGAATGGACCGGGGTGGCAGTGAGTAGAACCATATTCGAGCTTGCCCTTTGAGGGTAGCTGGGAAGACTTGGCATAAAAGCGCATCAGAGGCTTGTTGGATGTGCATTATGGTTCTATAGTGATCGATATGTTCGTACGGATCAGATGTCCCGTCGTATGAATCGATGTTCGGAAGTTTGAACCTTGCTGGAATAGGGTGTTGAAGGATGGCTTCAGTCAGGGGTAATAACTCCTGAAAATCTCTATGACGAAGAGATTGTCTTATATTTTCAACGGGGAACTCTTCTCGTACTAATCTTCGTAATTCATGCCGTAGGCATTACGGGGGAGTTCGGCGATGTGTCGCCGAGTTAAATCTTCGGGGGCATCCGGAGGAATGTGATGTTGGCGGCCTACCCGTGAAGGATGTGTAGAGCTTGCTGTGTCAGTAAGCTCATTTTCCGGACGTGTTGGAGGACGAATTCTTGATAGTGAAAGGGGAACTTCGACATGAAGAACATATTCAAATTCTGGTGGGTCTCGAGGAAGAAGTATATCTTCTTGAGGTGCTAGTGTCGGTCCTCGAGTATCTCGTAGGAGTTGAAGGATCTCATTGTGCGAGTCCTCTGTCTTTCTGATACGATCTTCTAGGGATGGTCTAGAAGTTCCTTCTCCGACAGGGTTTCGACTACAAGGGTGAAAAGAGGCAAATTCCTGACGTCCTTGATTCAGGGACTGATTCCGAGATTGATGTGAATTGGAGCGGGAGGCTCCAAGGATGCGATTACTACGCCTGTTGACCATGGCGGTGATGCTTCATGATAGTGGGATTATCATTTCCCACAGACGGCGCCAAACTGTTGCGAACTAGAATATACGCGGCGATAGAGTTTTAATTGTTCGTCTTAGCATTATACGGATATCCAGTTCACACACAGTGAACACAAGATTTATTACGTGGAAAACCCTTGAAAGGGGAAAAACCACGGAGCCTAGCCCAGTTCAAAAGATTTCACTAGAACTTGAGTTGGTTACAATAGGCTGATTCGTCTCTAAGGACGATAAGATTACAAGTAGCAATTGTACAATAGAAGTCCGAGTGTCGAGTAATGGTCTGGCAGGACTTCAGGCCTTAGATGATGATAAGGCAGAAACTTCAGGCCTTAGATGAAGGTCTGGCAAAAGTGAGAATATTCAATGATGGCCTGGCAAAGATGAGAGCTTCAAGTGAAGGACTGGCAGAGCGTAGAACGTCAGGTGATGATCCGGCGGAGCGATGGCGTTAGGTGATGATCCGGTGGAGCACAGGGCGTCAGGTGGTGGTCCGGCGGAGTGAAGGCGTTAGGCGGTGGTCCAGTGGAGCACAGGGCGTCAGGTGGTGGTCCGGCGGAGTGATGGCGTTAAGTGGTGGTCCGGTGGAGCACAGGGCGTCAAGTGGTGGTCCGGCGGAGTGACGGCGTTAGGCTGTGGTCCGGTGGAGCACAGGGCGTCAGGTGGTGGTTCGGCTGAGTGACGGCGTTAAGCGGTGTTCCGGTGAAGCACAGGGCGTCAAGTGGTGGTCCGGCGGAGTGATGGCGTTAAGTGGTGGTCCGGTGGAGCACAGGGCGTCAAGTGGTGGTCCGGCGGAGTGACGGCGTTAGGCGGTGGTCCGGTGGAGCACAGGGCGTCAGGTGGTGGTCCGGCGGAGTGACGGCGTTAGGCGGTGGTCCGGCGGTGGTCCGTCGAAATTCCGGCGGTGGTCGAGGAGGCTAAGAAGTAAGAGCGATCTCCGATCTCTCTCCTTTTTCCTTAAGCTCCGGGGGGGCCTTTCTCAAGAGAAGAGGGGGCTCTATTTATAGATCTTGGGAATGGCATAGCCCGTAAATAAGTGGAGGATCAAGGGTTAGTTGGGAGTGGTTGAATGGACGGTTGATCTTGAATCCTACGATCGTGCACCGTTCGTTGGACATTTGAAGGTCTTAGAAATGTCTGAATTCGACAATCTTGGGCTCGTTGGATTCGTCTCGTCGAGCCGTTCGATTCGAGTATAAGCTCTTTAAAATCGGAGACCGTTTGGTATCTCAAATTGCGGTTTGAACCTTTCAACAGCGCTTCGGGTCCATGATACGGACCCATTTGGGCTCGGATTGAGTCGAATTTGGTGTCGTTGGGTTCGTATTTCCGAGACGCTCAGTTTGACTATAAGTTTGCTGAAATCGGAGTTCGAATGCTCTCCGAATTAATTTTTGAAGTTTCCAATTTGATTCTGCCTCAAGATTCGTGCCCGATCAAGATAATTTTTTGATGACGTATCAGATGTAAAAAAAAAAAGTTAGAAAATATTAAAAATAACTTTTTATTAGATTTAAATAAGAATTTGACTCTTAACAAAAAATAAAAAAGAAAAAGAATTTATATAGCCGAACCCAAATTGTGCAATAAAAGCTTGATTGTTATTTGTTGCCGAAGATCATCTCTATGGAAATAATTTTGACAATTTTATTCTTACAACTTTGATAGCGAATTTTTTTTCAAATAGAATGGCTAGATATTTAGCGTATTTTTAAATTTTTTTTTTCTGCATGCATATTTCGAAATCTCATTTTCAAAAATTGAACGTTTATTAAATTAGCCGTTATAGATTAGCATGATCCTCCTCTACAAAATTCAAAATCTTCCCTGCTCTATTATTCCGAAATCTCCTTTAAAAAAAGAAATTAACGTTGAAAAAATTTCAAATCTCCCCTGTAATGATTAGAAAAATTAATCACTATGTATAAACGCAATCTTCCTATCCAAAATTTCAAATATTACCTGTAATAACTAATAACCGTTAGAAAAATTAACCATTATATAAGACGAATACATTTTTTAAAAATAATAGAAAATGCAGACATTTCTTGAGTCTATAAATAACTCCTCCGCATTCCTCTACGACACTCTTCTGCATTCAACGAAGTCAAAAACTTCTAATCTCCCCTACGATCTCTCTCTTTCGGATCTCACGGACATTTTTACATCCTCTTCTTATTGCTCTGCGTCACTCCTTAGCATTTCACAAAGTCAGAAACTCCTAATCTCCCCTGCACTCTCTGTTTTTCAGATTTGTCTTACTCTTCTCCCTCAAAACATCATGAATCCCGTCGAGGTCAAGAAGAGAATCTGCAATGGCCGTAAGAAGATTGATATAAAGCTTATAGAAAAAAAAGAAAATAGACAAGTCTGTTTCTCAAAACGCCGTAAAGGTCTTTTCAAAAAGGCCAGTGAGCTTTCCACTCTATGCGGGGCCGAAGTTGCCGTCGTCGTGTTCTCTCTCACTGGCAAGCCTTACTGTTTTGGCCACCCTTCGGTCGACCATGTCCTCCGCCGCTTTCTCAGCAATATTTCTGGCCCATCCGACACTTTGTCGCCGGCATCCACAAATTGTTCTGAACTTATCAACGATGATCAATTAGTCCAGAAGCCTTTTTGGTGGGATGTTGACTTGCATTCAATGGGAGACGATGAGTTGAGATTGTACGAAAAATTTTTACTGGAGCAACAAACTGTGGTTACCGAAGCTTCGGAAGCGGCAATGGAGCAGATTGACGCCGTGCTTCATACTAACCCAGAAGTTGGAGAAGCTGATTACTTTCTGTGGTTGCTGCAAGAGATTAAGGACTTACCGGATATTGATCCAATTTAATGCTTTGTATTTTTTTTTTCCTTTAATTTTCGTTCTACTAAGCTGTGTTGTAATTGTTTAGTGAATTGTGATAATTGTCTCGGGCTTTAGACTTTTTGTTTCCCAACTTGGGTATATTAGATGTTTGTTTAGATATGATTAATAAAATCAAGACATCAATTTCTCCAATAAAAGAAGGTTTCAAGGTTTTGATTCTGTGCTTTAAATTTATTCATTTTTATAAATATATTTTTTTTTCAAAGTGGTCATATTTTTATAATTTAAAGAACTTTCACTTTTAAAATGTCGTCAAGCCTAGACTTCACAATAATAATTTCATGTATATAATATGTTAATTAGACCTGTCAATTTCGGGTTACGGGTCGGGTTCGGGTCAACCCGAAATTGACCCGGTACTATTCGGGTTCGGGTCGACCCGACCCGTTTTTTCAAACGGGTCGATTTTCTGGACCCGAACCCGAACCACTTCGGGTTCGGGTCAACCCGACCCCACCTATTTCAGCCAAAATCCAAATCTCGCCGGCGAAGAAAAACAGGCGAACAACGAATTGCCTCGGGACAACGGACGACGCGGCTGCCTCGGGACGGCGGAATTGGTTGGGCGGTCAGGCGGAACTGACGCCGGCGTGAAGAAACGAGGCTGCGCGCCTGCGCGGACGGCGAAACTGGCTGGCGGGCAGTGCGGGGGCAGGCCGGGCAGCGAACGGGGCTGGCGGGCAGCGGGCAGCGAGCGGGGGGCAGAAATTAATTTTTTTTTAAAATAAACGGGGGTTTTCGGGTTGACCCGGCAACCCGTCGGGTCAACCCAAACCCGACCCGTTTTTGCAAACGGGTCGGTTTTCTGAACCCGAATAGATAAGCAAAAGTGACGATAGAATTAAAGTATATTGAAAAAGAACATAATTAATTAGTTCAAAACATCAAGATACATAAAAAATAAAAAAAAAAAAAAAAAAAAAAAAAAAAAAAAAAAAAAAAAAAAAAAAAAAAAAAAAAAAAAAAAAAAAAAAAAAAAAAAAAAAAAAAAAAAAAAAAAAAAAAAAAAATAAAAAAAAATAAAAAAAAAAATAAAAAAAAAAAAAAAAAAAAAAAATAAAAAAAAAAAAAAAAAAAAAAAAATCAGGATGCATTGGAAGTTCAAAACGTTTGAGAACCATTGGACATTAATCAAGCATTTTTGGTCCCATTAGTTTTATCCCATCAAATAAAACTGATTAAATTATATATATATTTTTAAATAAAGAAATAAAATTTCAAATTTTATAATTTAAATATTCAATTTTTTTTAGATTTCAAATTTTGTATCAAAATCTAATTATTTGGTGAGGATTGTAAAAATTCGCTTAAGAAAAACTAAAACTTTTCTATATTAATAATTGTGCTTATGTTGTAGAGAACAGCTAATTTTTTATATGAACAAAGTGTTCTTCTCTCTGTGCTTTAAAGTGAAAGACTTTATATATTCCATACAAAGCGGACAAGTTAAAGTTCCAGAAGTGTTCCATCATGAGAGCATACCGTACGCGGGAAAATCACAAATTATCCAAAAATGTTGCCCTCATAATAAAGTTCTGTTTGGTGGAGATGTCATATGTACTTATTCCCTCTTCCCATAATAATTTTAAATCATCAATTAATGATTGTAAGAATACATCAATCTTTGCTTTTGGATTATGTGACCTTGAAATGATAAGATTCATAAACATATAAGGTGTAGTCATGCATAACTCTGGTGGAAGATTATATGGTGTGAATATGATGGGCCAACATGAGTAAGGTGAAGCAGACTGACTAAATTGAGTAAAATCATCTGCGTATAAACCTAATCTTACATTTCTTGATTCTGAGGAGAAGGTGGGATTTGTACGATCAAAGTGTTTCCAAGCATCTACTTCTGATGGATGTGTAATAAAACCTTCTTGTGAGATATGTTCTTTATGCCATCTCATATGTTCTGCATATCTCATTGAAGCATATAACCATTGCAATCTTAGAATTATGGGAAAGTAAAATAACATACTGGCTGGTACTTCCTTTAGCATTCTTTTAGTGATAGATTTTGGTTTAAATCTCGATGCGTTACAATAAAGACATGCAACATCTGATTGAAAATCTTTATAGAATAACATGCATCCATTGGCACAACAATCTATCTTTATATATGTTAAACCAAGTTTAGAAACCAACTTCTTAGTCCGATATAAATCTGTAGGATTTATATTATCTGTTGGATTGGTTTCTTTGAGCAATCCAAAGAATTGATTAAAACAATTACTGGGGGACATTATATTCTGCCTTGATACTTAACATCTTAATAGCAACGGATATCTCTGAGTGAGTGGTGCACCCATTCCATATTGGTTGTTGGGAAGCATGCAATAAATAATAAAAATTTTGTATTTCTTTATTAGGTGACTCTTCTGTATATTGTTCAAATTGTGCTCCACTTGCATCATGAATTAAGTCTTCAAGATTAGGTATGATATGTTGTTCCACGTCTATAGTAGCACTTGTCGATGGGCAGCATTGAGAATAACATACTCACCATTTGAAGTCCAATACCAATATTTTAATTTGGCATGAAGCCTCGACGATATAGATCAACAGTTACGTCATCTGGGCTTAGGTGCACCTGATTTTTATGTTTAGAACATGGGCAACAAAACTTTCCACTGAGATGAAATTAGGTACTTGAGAAGCTGTTTGAATAACAATATTCACCCCTCTAATGACTCATCTGTTAATATCTTTCGTTCTTGCACCAATCAATTATACATTCAAATTCGTTGAGTTGTGATATCCATAATATAACCTACATATAATTTGGATATATTAGATAATGTTGTAACATTTATTGGAACTAATGTTGCTATGACACTTCAATAATTTTAAGTTATGTATTTAATTGAAAATGACAAATTTTGTCAATGAAAAGGGTAACAACCGTTTGAGATCTTGCCTTTCTTTAAGGTTGCAACATCTCTCTAATCAACATCTGTCTGAGATCTCAGGATGGACATCTCTCTAATCAACTAACATAATTTTAATTATACTATATGATAAGACAAACCTTTTGAATGAATTGGATTGAATAAATTGATTCAACCTGATCTCTCTAAGATCTTATTTAAATCTAATAAAGAAAGATCATTTCTAATATTTTCTAACCAAGGATCTTTTTAGGTCTACGTCTTCCTTTTTTAACTTAAGTCAAATCTAATACCTCAACATTCCTAATCGGGGTCATTGGAAGACCTCTGTTTAATGTGACCAAATCATCTAAGGCGAATCTCTCTAATATTATCTTCCACTGGAGCTACTCCAACAATTTCACGTATATGCTCATTTCTTTTATAATAAATGATGATGATTACTGCACAACGTAATAAGAGAAAGAAAGAAAGTTACCTACACAGCAGGCGAGCTCCCCTTAAAACGTCGTAACTGCTGATCCAGCAAACGAAGTCGAACAAGTTTCCTACATAGAAAACGAGCAAACATTAATGTGGAAGTTAGGTCGTCGAAGTAGCAAAGTCAATCAACGCGAAAGGGAGAAAGTTACCTGAAGGAGCAAGTTGAATGGAGACCAAAGTCGTGACTTTGAAGGAGCGATGTCGAAGAATGGCGGCTAAAGAGCAAGTTACGGCTTTGAAGGAGCAAAGTCGAACAGCGACCAAGGAGCAAGTCAAACGGTGATGAAGGAGTGAGGTCGAACACTGTCGAAGGAGCAAGTCGAACCACAACGAAGGAGTAAAGTCGAACAGCATCGAAGCCATCGGAGCAAAGTCGAACAGTGTCAAAGGAGTGAAGTCGAACAGCGAAGTCGAATAGTGTCGAATAAGGATCGAAGAAGCGAAGTCGAACAGCGTCGAAGGGGAGGAACGATGGAGGAACAAAATCGGAGGTCGAAAATCACGAATAGAGAAATGAGAAGGCAGCCCTATGGCTCACCCGATATAAGATAATTACTGGCGTATTTTCGGCGAACTATCTGACGGTACGTCTACCGGTGGATCATCCGCCAGTATTATTTCATCGTGTTTAAGTTAAGCTGACGCAAAATATGTTGGTACATCCGTCGGTAATTACCGGCGGACTATGCCCCGATAAAGTTATAAAACTGACGCAAAACAGGCACATTAGTCACCGGTAATGTTGCGGCGGCCAGGCCGCCGGAAAGTCTGCCGTAACGTTTCCGGCGAACATATCCGCCTGAAACTGTGTCGCAATTTCCGACGTACATTTGTCTGCCTAAAAAATTCGACGGTAATTGGGCATTTTCCTTGTAGCGCGCTAGTAAGCTACTTTCTACGAAAGTCGTAAGTCCCATATTTTAGAAAAATTTCTAAATAAATTGTAATGACCCTAAAACCCAAACAATCTAATTGAAACCTATGGGCATCTTAGTTTAAACGATTAAGTTGTAAGATCTGCTTTTCAGGCTACTTCCTAAGGGAAGCCATAAGTCCTATCCAAATAATTTAAAACCTATATGTATCCTAGCCTATAGGGTTTGGTTGTAAGACCCACTAGTGGGAAACTCCTAATTGGAGTCATAAGCCCTAAACTAAATAAATTAACGGGCAACTTCTAAGGAAGTCATAAGACCCAACCCAAATTAAATCAAACTAAAATTCAAACATATTGGCATCTTAGTCTAAAGGATTAAGTTGTAAGATCCGATTTTCAGGCTACTTCCTAAGGGAAGCCATAAGTCCTACCCCAAATAATTTAAAACCTCCAGACAGCCTCGTTGTAGAGCTAGGTTGTAAGACCCATCCTTCGGGCAACTCATAAATAATACAGTAAGTCCCAACCTAAATCTAAATACCCGGGCTACTTTCTACGAAAGCCGTAAGTCCCAACCTAAATTTAAATCCATGGGCTACTTTCTAAAAAAGCCATAAGACCCACTCCAAATCAAATTTCTGGGTTACTTCTAAATGAAGTCATAAATACCAAATTAAATAAATCTCTCGGTATTCTAATTGATGTAAACCCCAAAACACCTAACAAAATTAAAATTAAAACTCACATCTAATCACTTCAATCTACTCGGGATCCCTGAGATGAGGCAACCCATGGCTGCTAATCAGATTCCCTCGACACTACGGTCAATGATTGTTAGTGTTGGTAGACTAGAGGACGATGGAAACATGGGATCTTGATTGGGTTTGCCTCCACTTCCCCTACTTTTGAGATTGAAATTATCTAAAAATTTATTCATCCTTAATCGAGAGTTCTCTCTGACGTAGTAAGAGGGGTAATTAACTATGAGTGCTTGCGCTCTTAGGAAGTAAGGATCCCAGATCTATAAACCCTGACATTATCCTCAGGGGAAATCTGGTTAACTACAATCTGACTTAAGGGAAATGGAATCCTACGACTACAAAGTGGGATTCGTGCCGTTTTTCTTGAGCAAACAAAATCTAATAAAAATTTTATTTCTAGTATTTTCTAACCAAGTTTTTTTTACATCTACCTCTTTTTTTTATAACATAAGCCAAATCTAATACATCTACCCTCATAATTGGGTCATCATAAATTCGATGTTTTACGTGATCAAGCCATCTAAGGCAACTTTTTCTAATCTTATATGCCACCCGAGCCACTCCAATTTTTTCACATACATATTCATTTTGCATTCTATCTCTAAAACTAAAGCTACTTATTGACCGGATCATTCTCATATCTACAACATTTAACTGAATCGTCTTACAATCTGTCTCTAAGAGAGATCTTCAATCGATAATAAAAATTAAATATTATAAGCCATTCACTATAGTAAAGGAGATCTTTGTTAGAAACTCCAATGAACCACCCACTAGTGACAAGTTGCATATGCTTTGATTCACAATACGATTGGATAGATCAGTCTATGTAAACAAATTCTTATCTATCATAAGTTCAGTGTATTTTGAAACATAAAAGTTTCTCCTAGTTAATTTTTAGTTTCTCACTTTCATCAGAGTAACTCTTTTTTATTTTGACATAGTTATTTTTAAAATCATGATAAAAAAAAATTATCCTCAATACTCTACCGAAAATTTATTCTCCTAATAAAAATGGTTTTATTAAAGGAAAGATTATTAAAGATAATTTTATTTTGCCCAAAACTCATAAATGATTTAAATTCAATGATTATCCTTTTTGTCAAATCAGATCTTTCTGAAGCTTGTGGTGCTGTAAGTTGGAGTTTTCTTCTTTTGATTCTTAGGTATTTCTCTTGAACTTCTTTACTAATTTAGTTTTTTCTTGTATCAATAGTTATTGGTTCTTTATTTTCATTAATGGTTATAATGCAATTCTTTTCAAGTCCTCTAGAGGTTATGACAAGGAAACCCCTCTCCCCAACGGTACTATCTATTACCTAATGAATGGGTACTATCTCTCAGGTTTTATCTAAATTATTTAATAAATTTTCTTCCAAGCATTATAAAACTAAATGTCATTTGAGCATCACACTCTTTTATTTTGTTAATGATATAATCACCATTAAAAATGGTTCAATTTCAATAGTTAAAAGGATTATGAAACTTTCATTCCCGTGATTGTAATAAGATGGATTCACGAAATCTTCATAATATACAATTTTGTTTATTTTTCATTCTCAGTTCAATCTGGGAATACTGATTTTTGGTGTTCTATTTTTGAATTTTTGTTAAATCTTTATGTTTGTTGATTTATAAGGGTTGTTTATGGTATTCAAATTCAAGTGGTTTCATAGGCTTATTCTAAGCATTAATAAGGATGTTGAAATTTAAGCTAAGTTCTTATAATCTCCCTTTTGTATCTAATTGTATTACATTTTTTGTAGCTAAATTTTTTTGTTGTCTTTTCTTGGCTTTCCCATAAGTTCGAGGGATTTAGATGGTTAAGAACCTCGTCTTGAACAGATTCTTTCATTTCTTATTTTGAGGCTGTCTAGAAACCATATGGCAGGTTGTGAAGAAGACCTTCGCTTCGTGGTTCAACATTCTTAAGCACCATGAACAATAGTGTAAGTTCTTTCTGCAGCTTTTTTCTTAGTTTTCTTTTGTGCCAATTTAATATTTTCTTTTTTAGTTCTTTCATATCAAAAAGTTTTCCCTTTTGTTAAAAAAAAAAAACAGAATAATCTACCCATCCCCCTAAAAGAAAGAAAATCTAACCAAATGCTCCATATTAATCATAATGCACTTGCTTTATTGATCAATTCGGCTAAACTGTAGAGCTGAATAGTGCTGAGTTTCCCTGGCCTTGACAAGCATGAGTTCTTAGACACAACAACTAAGCTACCATAATTAAAAGAGAAGGTGGCTTGCCAAGTGGCTAAGTCATGCTTGAGGGTTATTGGACCAGCATTCCTTTCCTCCTACTCGTGCTGATCACTACAGAAAAAACATGTTTCCTAGCAAATTTTTCCAGCGGAAATAATTGAATTTTCGGCATAAATATATGTTTCCAGCGAAAAAAATTTGCAGGTAAAACACGCGTCGGAAAGCAATTATCTGGAAAAAAATCCACCGAAAAAATAAAATAAAAATCCATTAAAAAAACATCAAGCAAGTCGACCATGCTAGCCTGCCGACCCACGGCCCACTCCAGCCTGCACCCATGATACCTGCTACCAGCTGGTGCACGGCTCTACCTGGCGCCTCGCTCCGGGTCACCTACTGCCCGCCTACGGCCTCTGCCTGCTCCTACGGATTCGAACCCAAACTCCACTCTTTCCCCAAGAAACCTCATGCCCATCCACTGGGCCATGAGGTACACTTTGTTAAAATTATAATTCTTTTTTATTTAAATTATTACTGATAGAATATTAAAATAATAATTAATTAAAAATAAATATTAGTTTGTTAATAAATTTTTATTAGGTAAATATTTGAATTAGTTTAGTAAATTATTTACTAAGTTTATTTATATTAGTTATTTTATTTAATTTATATTTTGATATGAAATAAAATATACTTACTACCTAAAGTATGTGTTATTTTTTTATTCATTATTAAAAAAAAAAAAAAAGAACTTTGCTACAACTCTAAGGGAAATTAGCAGAGTTCAATTTCAGCCCGTCGAGAAACAAGAATTTATTTAGGCAAAAGAATCTGTTAATCGAGCTATTTTATAGTAACATACAAATACTGTTTAAAAAATAAGAACGTACAAATCTATAACATAAGCTAAGCTCTATTGATATAGTCACTTTCAGCTAATTCAAAATTTTGCCCCTACTGTTTCAACAAAAGATAATCTGCTTCTCCAACTTCAGCCATATATGAGCCATCAATCTGCCGCATTAACGCTTCTGGAGCATGGCAGCGGCTTTGTTGCGCTAGCTGTAAAATTATGGCTTGGAGTTCCAGCAAAACCTTTTCATACTCTGTCAACTCCTCCATTCCCATTAAATTCAAGTTAATATCCCACCAAAAAGAATTTGAGACTGGCGACAAAGCCTTCTGAGCCACTTTCAGAGCTCTACCCTTATTTCTCTCCTCCTCTAACTTCTTGCACAAGTAAACTAACTCTTCGTTCATCGGTTCAAACGAAGTTGTTGCTGCAAATCTCGCCTCAGATGTGGAAGGAACGTTGATAAAGCGCTGAAGGACATGGTTGACGGAGGGATGACCAAAGGAGTAAGGTTTGCCAGCAATTGAGAAGACGATAATGGCGACTTCGGCCCCACAGAGGGTGCACAACTCGTTAGCCTTTTTGAAAAGACCTTGGCGGCGTTTCGAGAAACATACTTGCCGGTTTGCTTCTTTTTCAATACGCTTTATTTCTATCTTATTCCGGCCTTTACCTTTCTTCCTGGTCTCAGTGGGATTCATTGTTAACAGTAAAAAGCAAGACAAAGACAGAGAGAGAGAGAGTAGAGAAGATTATGAGTTTTGGACAGGAAGATGGTATTTATAGACGCAGAGATGGGTTGCTCGGTTTCCTTTTTTATCATTGATTGTAGGATTTTCTTTCTAATTTTACATGTGAATCCGGTGGAAAATATTATTTGTAGCCTTACAGCATTAATTAGTATGTAATATATTTGGAAATATAGATTTATATTAGAAAACTTAAAAGTTTAAAATATATCAATCATTTATAAATTTAAAGAATCTTTTAGCTTTTCTTTATAACAAAATTATTATAATAGAGAAGTTTTAGGTTTTTCTCATGAGAATTTTTACAATCCTTACTAAATAATTAGATTTTGACACAAAATTTCAAATAAAAAAAAATTATTATTTAATCACTGTGATTTGATGAGATAAAACTAATGGGACAAAAAATGCTTGATTAAAGTCCAATGATTTTTAAACGTTTTGAACTTCCAATGCATCGTGATGTATCTTGATGTCTTGATCACTTTCTCTCTCTCTCAACTCTTTGATTCCCATTAAATACCACTGATTATCCCATCAACAAAGCCTTAAGAATAATTTTTGATCGTCGACATCGAGTTTTCAGATGGGGGTGGGAATGACATTAAGAAATTGATGGAAGACGTTGCTAACTCAGAGGTGGCCGAAAGAGTAAGTCTTCCCCCAAGAAAGAATATAATGATGGTGTAGTGCGGGCATGTAAAGTGTGTTGAGCTCGTTAGCCTTTATTGAAAAGGCCTTGATGACGGCATTTTCAAAAATAAACTTATTAATTTTATGCTTTATTTCTAAATTCACTTTTGCTTATCTATTATTGTAAAGTAAACTTATTAATTAACATATTAAATACATGACATTATTATTGTGAAGTTTAGGCTTGATGAAAAATAGGAGGCATGTATTAACAACTTTTTTAAAGTGAATGTCTTTAAATTAAAAAATATGACAACATTGAAAAAATAATTATAAAAAATAAATAAATTTAAAGCACAGAATCAAAATCTTGAAACCTTCTTTATTGGACAAATTGATGTATTGGCTTTATTAATCATTTGAAAACAATGATCAAATATACCCAAATTGTGAAACAAAAACTCTAAAGCTGAAGACAATTATCACAATTCACTAACCAATTACAATACAGCTTAGCAGAACGAAACTAAAAAAAAAAAAAAAACAGAAAGCATTAAATTGGATCAACATCCGGTAAGTTCATAATCTCTTGCAGCAACCACAGAAAGTAATCAGCTTCTCCAACTTCTGGGTTAGTATGGGGCACGGCGTCAATCTGCTCCATTGCTGCTTCCGAAGCTTGGGTAACCACAGTTTGTTGCACCAGTAAAAATTTTTCATACAATCTCAACTCATCGTCTCCCATTGAATGCAACTTAACATCACACCAAAAAGGCTTCTGGACTAATTGATCATCGTTGATAAGTTCTGAACAATTTGTGGTTGCCGGCGACAAAGTGTCGGACGGGCCAGAAACATTGTTGAGAAAGCGGCGGAGGACATGGTCGACCGAAGGGTGGCTAAAACAGTAAGGCTTGCCAGTGAGAGAGAATACGACAACGGCAACTTCGGCCCCGCATAGAGTGGAAAGCTCACTGGCCTTTTTGACAAGACCTTTACGGCGTTTTGAGAAACAGACTTGTCTATTTTCGTCTTTTTCTATTCGCTTTATCTATATCTTCTTACGGCCATTGCAGATCCTCTTCTTGACCTCGACGGGATTCATGATGTTTTGAGAAATGCTGAGGATTACACAACTCTCCTTGGCCTATTGGTTGAGAGCTTAGGCTTCCAACTAAGAGGTTCAGAGTTCGAGTCTATGTGTATGCGTTGTGTGTGTGAGTTTGCCTTAAATGGCCTAAATGTCCCAAAAAAAAGAAATGCTGAGGATTGACGCAGAACAATAAGAAGAGGATGCGAAAATGTCCTTGAGATCCGAAAGAGGGACTTTTATTGGGTCCGGTGAACGGTGAACGTACGTTCCTCTACGTTCGGCCACCAATATATTAGCGCCACCTAGCAATACCGAGCAAATCCTGAGCAAATACTGAGTTATACCGAGTTGTACTGAATTTTTTCTAGCAATACCGAGCAAATACCTAGCAAAACCGAGCAAATACCTAGCAATACCGAGCAAATCCCTAGCAATACCGAGCAAATCCTGAGCAAATACTGAGTTGTACCGAGTTGTACTGAGTTTTTTCTAGCAATACCGAGCAAATACCTAGCAATACCGAACAAATCCCTAGCAATACCGAGCAAATCCTGAGCAAATACTGAATTATACCGAGTTGTACTGAGTTTTTTCTAGCAATACCGAGCAAATACCTAGCAATACCAAGCAAATCTCTAGCAATACCGAGCAAATCCTGAGCAAATACCAAGTTGTACCGAGTTGTAGAAAAACTCGGTACAACTCGGTATTTGCATGATTTTGATCTTCACAAAGTGGTATTTACTCAATAACCAGAGCTCGGTTCGGTGACGGCGAGATAGTCGACCATGAGATCACCATTTGATGCAGAGGCGGAGGATTGAACGACGGAAAAGACGCCGAGCTCTTTGTTTTCATAGATAAGAAGAGAGTTGTTCATGCGAAGAAACTGAACTGGAATTTCAGAGGAAATCAAACAATCTTCATTGATGGTTCGCCTGTAGACGTGATGTGGGACATGTATGGATGGTGGTTTAGCGGCATGGTTGGGCAATCGGTGTTCATGTTTAGGAAGCGGAGCTCGCTGGAGAGCAGGCTGTGGCTGGAAGAACAGGGGACTGTTGAATTTTCTTTGCTGATTCAGGCTTTCAGGTCTCAATGATTACTATAATTTGCTCACTTCAATTTTTTTTTCTTCTTCTTATCATAAATTCTTTTAAAAGGATGATTGAATAGCATTCCTGGGTTCCGCTATGGATCAAGTCGTCGGGCCGCGCGGTAAAGAGTAAGAGCACGTGGCGACATGTTATTGGCGGCCGAACGTAGCTCTACGTCAGGTCAGAGGACGTAATAATTCTTCGAAAGAGAGAGCTCCTAGGGGAGATTAGAAGTTTTGGACTTCTTGGAATGCGGATGAGTGTCGTAGAGGAATGCAGAGTTATTTATAGACTCAAGAATTGTCTGTATTTTAAATTATTTTTAAAACTGTATTCCTCATATATAATATTTGAAATTTTGGAGAGGAAGATTATGTTTATGCATAGTGATTAATTTTTCTAATCATTACAGGGGAGATTTGAATTTTTTCAACGTTCATTTTTTTTTAAAGGAGATTTCGGAGTTATAGAGCAGGAAAGATTTTGAATTTTTGATTGGAGGATCGTGCTAATCATGTTAACGGCTAATTTAATAAACGTTTAATTTTTGAAAAAGGGATTACGAAATATGTATTGCAGAAACAACAAAATTTTTTTTTATTTTTATTGCAGAAACAACAAAATTTTAAAAATCCGCTAAATATTTAGCCATTCTATTTGACAAAAAAAAAAAATCACTATCATAGATGTAAGAATAAAATCGGCTAAATTATTTTCACAGAGAAGATCTTCGTCAACAAACAACAATCAAGCTTTTATCGCACAATTTGGGATATTCTATAGAAATTCTTTTTTCCCATTATGTTATGTTAAGAGTCAAATTCTTATTTAAATCTAAAAACAAATTATTTTATATATATATATATATATATATATTTTTTTTTTTTTACTTTTATTAATTTTCTTAACATAAGTCAAATTTAATGCTTCTACTCTCCTAACTGGGTCATTAGAAGGTCAAGGTTTTATGAGTCACTCCAATTTCTTTAGATACATGTCTATTTTGCATTCTACCTCTAAGAGTAAAGCCACTTGTCCACCCGATCATTCTCCATCTACAACACTTAACTTAATTGTCTCACAATCTTTCTCTAAGAAAGATCTCTGATTTACAACAAAAATTAAATATTATATGCCATTCAAATGTCAATCTTATCAAAATAATTAGAATTTTATACTTATTTTCAAATGTAAAAAGAAAAAAAATTCTATTTATAAATTTTAAAATTTGAAAATTTATTTCAAGATCATTCAAAAAGTTTATTTAGCCATGTTATATCACTAAAAAATATTTACTATTATGAAATTCTAAGAAAAAATCGACAAAGCATTGAGCTGAAAAAAAATTTCCTGAAAAGTTAAGTTCTTCTACAATGAAAATTTGCAGTCCGAATTTTTGAAATTCCAATGTCTAATTAATTATTATTTTTATATTATCAACAAAACTAACTCAATTGAATATGTATATTGATTTAAAATTTCAAACATCAAAGCATTTAAGAATTTGAATTTGAAATTTAAGCAATTAATTTCATGAATATAAAAAAATAACTTTTTCTTAGCAAATATGTGATCCAAACTGTACATTTGACAAGCCAAATTTAACAATACAAATAGCATCTTGACCAAAATTCAAATGAGCTTAACCTCTTTATTGCTTAACTTTTTTAGCAAGTTTTCTCTACTTTTTATGCTTCTTTATTTTCTTTGAAACACTTAAAACATATGCAGCATTATATGGTGAGCATATTGCCCAAAAGTCTTCACTAAAATGACCACAAAATCTAAAGTATGGTGAAAGAAACAATGCGTGCTTACTATTTTTCATATTAAATGAATGATGTTAATTATTTGTAACATGAATATTGATATTTCTATCAATGCTTCAGCAATATTTAATGCTATAAATAAGCATGGCAACATAATTTATATTAATAGTGAATTTATTGTATAGTAATAAATCAGTGAGTTAGTAATATCATTTAAGTAAAGATTTTGAGAGTAAGACTCATCCGCCTATCTCGTGAA
The DNA here is from genome assembly GCA_019514585.1 of Dendrobium officinale. Lineage (NCBI taxonomy): Eukaryota > Viridiplantae > Streptophyta > Magnoliopsida > Asparagales > Orchidaceae > Dendrobium > Dendrobium officinale. The sequence goes on along the minus strand of CM033691.1, from coordinate 44,567,447 downwards.
AATAATTTCTTTGAAAGCTGCTATAGGAAATAGTTTTTTAATATAAAAATTTTGTGACATCAGTAAAAAAAATATTGACAGAAACTGTAGTTATCATTGAAAAAACAAAACAATAAAAAAATTGTACCGAACGAAGCCTAAGGCTGCACAAAGCAACACTAAACATTATATATGGAGCACCTGAAACAGAACTTACAAACAATGCTTAAGAAAATTAGGGAGAAAGAAACTTCAATGTATGGGCAATTCTCATAGAGAGCAATGTTTTACCTTAAATTGAGAAGCAATTTTAATACCAATAGATATACATCTGTCTTTGACTACAAATCCCCATTCAGATTATTCCTATGGTATCTTCACAATAGGACCCCAAGAGATTATTACATACAGACGCCGGAAACAAAGAACTGCTTAGATTTATCTTTGTGAACAGTAAAAGTGTAGCAGTGAACAGTAAAAGCATAATTCACTGCACTTTTATTATTCACAGAGACAATTTGGACGGTTCTCCTCGTCCGATGTCTGCACGTAATAAAAAGTCTAGGATCCATTGGTCTGCATACACATGAAAACTTCAGCGCAAAAAATCCCAACAAATTTTTTTAAGATGGGAATGTGGGCTCCGAAAATTCGGCCCTGGCCTCCGCCCGCTTTGTTGCTTTTTCTTCTGCGAGGGAGTTTTAATGGATTTAAGTTCCAGGGAAAATTTTAGGAAGGCAGATGGGTTTGTAGATAAGACACTTCCCAGAGATTTCGCCCTCATTTTGTGAGGAGTTTATGATCTGAGTTCTAGTTTCCTATAGGCGCAAGCCCCTATAGTTAATTACCCCTCCCGATCATGAGAGAGAACTTTCGATTAAGGTTAGTCATCAATCAGATACGTATAAATATGTATTATCTAGCATATAGTAGCAGCATGGATTTGAATTTGGAAATTGGAAGGGTTTGATATTTAAAATTATAAATTTCACCATCTCACGGAGGATGGTAGGGGAGTGGATGATGGACCCGATCAAGATCCCATGGTTCCGTCATCCTGGACCATCATAAACCCTGGTCTACTTAGTCAAAGGAGGTAGTCAACCCAACTTAATAAAAGGATCCTTGTCGGCAGCCATGGGTTGCTTCCTCTAAGGAAATATTGTAGTCCCGAGGTGAATGTTTGTCTAAGGGGACAAATTTGAATCCACCTTAACTAACAGAGGGCTTTGTGCCCTATCAATCATAGCATATTGATTCATATCTCAAGGATTTGATGCCACTAAGGAACATATTGGCTCTGGCCATATCCGCTATTTTGTGGTGCCATTTGGCGGCAAAACCATTCTGTTCAGAGGGCCCCGGGTCATAACCATTTATCCTGCAGTGCCATTTGACAGCAAAAAAGCTGGTCAGAAGACATGTACCATATCCTTATTGGTAGGAGATTGTTTGAGACTAGATCCTAGTGATATTTTTGACCAGGCATTAGCTCTATGTGAGTTGAAGTAAATTTTAATTTATCCACCTCGGTAAACTGTTACGGAGGGTGGTTGGATTTTGCTTCAAGTAGTTGATGATTAATTTTCAATTTTAAATATTTTGGATTCTGATGATTTTTTTTTTGAATTTTCCTGGGTACTTGGGTGGAGCTTTGTATGTTGGAATCACCCCTCCTGTTGATATCTACATTCAACATAGCCATCATCAAGGTGTAAGGGGTCACATCCATTTAAAAATATTTATATTTTATATATAAACCTTGTTAACTCTGTCAAGCTGTCAACATAGGATCGGGTTCTGTAGTCTTTATGCCTTTACTAGTGAATTCTCATTGCTGTAGGCTTTGAAAAACCTAATATGAATGTATTAAAATAAATATACTAGTCCTCTCAATCATATATTTATTTGATGGTTCGAACCCTATCAACTCCTATTTATCCGTATAGGAGGATTGGGTTTGAACTTGAATTCACGTATCGACCCGCGCATTATCCTTAGATGTCACGTGTGTACCAATAACACGTTCGTTGGGGCCCTTGCAAGTGTTTGGGGATATTTTTGAATATTTGTTGAACCTTTTAAACTCTTATTTACTAGCTTAGGAGGATTGAGTTCAAATTTATTTACCCGCACAACATCCCTAGAGGTCATATGTGTTTCTATAATATGTTCGGTGTTTGGTAGCATTTTGTAATTATTTGATGAACCTTATCGACTCTTATTTTCCCACTTAGGAGGATATGGTTTTCATAGGATTTATACCTTTATTAATGAATTCTCTTGATTATAGGCCTTGAATGCCTAATATGATTGTATTAAAATAAATATATCATTCGCTAGAACTATATATTTATTTGATAGTTTGAACCTTGTTGACATTCCTATTGACCTGTATAGAAGGATTATATTCAAACTTGAATTGACTTATTATTTATTGATAAATATATCTAGCACATAGGAAAATACTAAATATTATATCTACTCTACTAGCAGTTAAATACATAATTGATCCAATTACTCCTATTCTTTTTTTTTTGATTTACTATTTTTCTATCTACAACCTTGTCTAATTGAATGGTTGAGTTCAATAGTGTATTTATTGCTTTATAAACTTCCATATTATATTTTTTTAGAATTTTCTTAATATACTTAATCTAATGGAGAAAGGTACCATCTTCCATTTACTGCACATTAAATGAAAGAAAATATGTTAGTTCTCCCATCGTACGCATTTCAAACTCTCTACTCATAGTTCTTAAAATCATTACAAAGATGTTTATGTATTGATCCAAGTAATATATCATCTACATATATTTGAATAATGAATAAATTAACTCATACTTTCTTAAGGAATATGGTAGTATCTACACTACCCTGAACAAATGATACATCTAGGAAAATTGTACTAATCCTTTTATACCATTCCTTAGGTGTTTGCTTTTTAACTCATAAAAATTCTTATTTAAGTTTATAACCTTGATTGGGAAAAGATGAATTTTTAAATCCTTGGGGTTACTCTATATCAACCTTACTAACCCCCATTTAGAAAGGTAATTTTTATATACATTTGATATAACTTGAATCCTTTAAAGAATGTAAAGCTAACAATACTCTGATGGCTTCTAATATAGCTATAGGAGAAAAATTTTCCTCAAAATCAATACCTTTAATTTGATTATACCCCTTAGCCTATAACCTAGGTTTATTCCTAACTACTACTATAGAGTCATTCATTATATTCTTGGACACCCACTTGGTACCTACTACACTATGATCCTTAGCTTTGCTAACTAGCTCCTAAACATCATTCTTAACAAATTGATTTAGCTATTAAAACATAGCTAGGAACTAAAATTCATATGTTAAATCTTAATCTATATTTATGCATTTTATCATAGAGCTAAATGCAGAATGACTAACTCCTTCCTAAGTTCATGCCTGGTTCTAACCACTACTGAAGGATTTCCTAGGATGGGCTCCTTATGGTGGCTAAATGAGTATCTCCATTCTCTAAGCAATGGATCATGAGGTTATTCTCTATCACCTAAGTCAATATACTTTACTCCTTTGGTAATCTATACCTCATCATTATCTTATAACCTAGGCTTAACTGATTTATCAGATTCATAAAAAGTAACATGGGTGGACACCTCTATAATTAAGTTCCTCCTATTGAAGATTTTATAAGCTTTACCTATAGAGGAATAACCTAAGAAGACTCATTCATAAGAGTTTGAATCAACTTTCCTAATTGATACCCATCTATAAGGATTTACACCCAAAAATATACAAATGAGAGAGATGAAGTGTCCTATCCTTAAGCAAATTATAAGGTGTCTTATTCGATTTAGATATCTTATTCACCCTATTAAAAATATAACATATAATATTCATTACTTCGACCAAAAAATATCTAAGGAGGGAATATTCACCTAACATATCCTTAGTAGCTTCCACAAATGTTTTATTTTTTTATTTTCATCTATTTTGTTCTTCTGAGGGGTTCTAAGGGGAGAAAATTCATGCTTAGTTTCAAACACCTTATAAAAAATTCAAATCTATCATTTTCAAATTCCCCACCATGATCACTACAAATTGTGGAAATCAAAACTCCTAACTTCCTTGGAATCAATGTGGAGAATACTTCAAATTCATCAAAAGACTCACTTTTTGTGTGTTAGAGATTTAACCCAAGTGAATCTAAAAGAATTATCATCAATCATATATCCAAAAAATTTTCCAGCTAAGCTGGCTGTACTAACATAACCAAACAAATCCATATGCAAAATTTTTTAGAGGTCTAGTGGTGGTGATGTCCTTAATAAATGAGAAGATGACCTAGTTTATTTTCCTAATTTCCAATCATAATAGAGATGCTACTTAAAAATTTTTAACTTGGGTATGCCTTGTTGACCCCTATATCTCAAACCACGTGAGAGAGGACCCAAACTGGTGAATAAAGTAATACATACCTTGGCGCCACACATCACTTTAAGGGTCAAATGACCTCTAATTACCAAATGGAAGGCATCATTGCTATTAGGACAATGAATTTTGCTAGGTCAAGACCCCTCACAGTCGAGTTAGATCAGATCGATCAAAAGGGACAACCAATACCCAAAATTAAAGCGCGAAGCTAATCAAACGACGTCGGATTGACAAAAATTTAATTATTTCTTCTAAAGCATTATCAACATCTAAAAATTGTATTTTGTTTACTCAGTTTGAAGCATTTGCATTGGTGACATAGATCCTAAGAAAAAAAACTCAAAATTTTGATGAAAATCAGCATCGTCGCTATCCAAATGATGTATGTTGGCAAAATGGATTCCACCATTATGACCAAAATATTGCGAATACTCAAGAAATACACTTTCTATGTTCAATTTCAATCATCCAAATTGGTGGCACAAATTTCAAGAAAAAACACACATTCAAGAAAAATTAGCCTCGACATTTCTTAAATGACATCAGATCGAGAAATGGACTACATCGTTATGATCAAAATATCACTAATACCCTAAATACACTATCAAATTGTCTAATGAAATTTATGTGGTGAGAATAACACATAAATCGAGACAAGTGCATGAATTTTGAGGATGACATGCAAATCAAGAAATTTCCTTTTGAATTCAACATAAACTGCAATTTTATATTAATAAAAATATATTAGTATTAATGTTAATTTTAATTTATAAGAAATAGAATCTGAACAAAATTGAAAGCAATTTTTATATCTCATTTAATGCAAACCTCAGACCTCAGATATCCTTCTCTGAGATCTCTGATGAATTCCTATAAATTATGTTGAAATATCCATTAAATCCAGGGGATTATCTTAAACAAATGTTTCAATCATTTTAATTTTCTTCCAAACTCAGAACCTAAAAATCTTCTCTACAGTTTTTCTCTCATCCCACAATATGCTCTTACCTCACATTCTTCTGCCATCAAACAACTGGTCTTAATCCCTGCTCAACACCTCAACCTAGATTTTCATCTGCTCCGAGAAAAGCATTTCTCCTCTCTAAAATATATTTAGAAAGAGAATGCATTCATTTTTCTTCTCAATTCCTTAGAGCTTGAGGAATCTAATATTTGCAAGAAAAGCCTCTCTAATACTCCAAGCTAACTATAAACTCTGACCACTGCTTTGCCTTTGTCATCCTTGGTCAATCCGTTTCATGGCTTCGGAAGGACTTCAACAATGAAGTTTTTTTTTTTTGAGGAAAATGCAACCAACACATTAGTATTATTAAAAATAAGGGAAAGAGAAAAAAAACTATCCAATGCCATTAGATTCCTCCTTTAGTATAGAAATAAAAAGGGAGGAACCTTATGAAGTACTAAATTGTCCCAAATGAAAGAGCTAAAGGTTGCATAATTAGCACATAGATCTGCTAATTTATTGCAATTCCTATCACTACAATTGAAAATGACATTATGGAAATCTTTAAAAGGTAATTCCAATTCATATTTTCCTTTGTAGAAGACCGATTGAAAAAGATTGATGATGTTGGAGTTGTCACTTTCAATTATGATTCATTTGTAATTATGCATCCAATCTTTGACTACTCCTTTGATTGCTTGAATGGCTTGAAGTTCAAGTCTTGAAATATCCTAATGGACACATGATTGGCCAAAAGTCAACAAGAATCGGCCTGGGCAGTCCCGGAATACACCTCCAATTCCTCCCTTGTATGAATTTAATAAGGATTCATCTACATTAACCTTTATCCAATCGAATGGAGGGGGATGCCAATGGATATCCTATTGGAACTCGTTCAATATGAATTAGGATGTTAAGCCTAAGTGATTGTCCCAAGGCTAACCAAGAGGCGGGGTGAAATGGTAATTTAAAAATTATACTTATACTCTTGGATTTTTAGAATACCTTTTTAATTATTAATGCAAGTTAAATTTAAAGTTTAAAAAATAAACTTTTCAACCAGAAGAAAAATAAGAAAGAACACACCAGATTTATAGTGGTTCGGTCAAACCTTGACCTACGTCCACTCCCCGGAGGCACCCTCCGAGTATTGCACTAATACCACAAAGTGACTCTCCTTTTGCCCCCAACGCAAGGCGGAGAATCCTGTATAAAATCACTTTCACCTTCCCCGGTGCGGCGGAGTAGCCGGGTTCTTTGACACCAAAGAGATCTTCTTCTCGCCAAAACTTCCCTCAAGACAACCCTTGAATCTGATGGTACTGAAGTGCAAGTTCGTCGGAGCAACTGTGTGAATATCCCCTCCACACTCCCTTGAAATCCCCTCCAAGGATCTTCTCCCTCTCAAACTCCACCCTTTCCTCTCTCCCTTTCAAGTTCTCTCTTCTAGTTTTCTCCAAAAGAACGAAGACACAATGACTGTCAAAGATACACTTTGTCATCCTTTTACACTCTCCAAGTGTCGGCAGAGAACCGGACCGATGTTGTTGAACTTTACTTGAGAGCCTTCAGAGGAGATGGGCAGAAATAAAGAGATCTTATTCTTCAAGTAACCTTGTGAATCCCTCACAAACCCCTCACTTGATCTCTCACTCTTCACTCTTACAATCTCTCGTAAACTCTCACACTCAATGATCCCTCTCAAGAAAAAACAACTCCAAAGGTACTTGTAATAGTTTCTAGGACTCCTTATATAGAAAGGACATAAAAAACCATCCAAAAAACTGCTAAAATCATATTTTTCTGCGCACTGGATCGTCCCGTATGAACCTGAGTTACGAACTGTGTAAAAAACTGTCCCGTACGAACCATTTGTGCATCAGTATGAAGCAATTTTGTCCTGGGACAAAATAGGTTCGTCTCGGGATGAAATATTTCTTCTGGTATGAACAGTTATATCAAAGGTCGGTTAACTTTGCCAGAAACTGCCATAGTCGGTTCCCTTCATCCTGGGATGAAAATATTTTGTCCTGGATGATCAGAACTTTGAAAAAAAAAAATTTCTTCAGTTCCTATTCATTCCATTGTTCTTGTGAGGAGATAACTGACCATATCATCCCGTACAAACTATGTTCGTTCCTTACGATCAATACAAAATATTTAAGATCTCCTCAAGTGTGTGTATTTTAATTCACTCAATTTACAATCACTCCCTTTCAAGTTTATTTCAAAGAAAAGTACAAGCTTCAAATCATAGAGTATTTCATGATGAATTGATTTTGAAGTCTTTGTTTGTCTGGAGTTCAATTGTCCTGAAATGTTAGTCCACACAAGAGCAAAAACAAATCTTCCAAAAAATGTTAGGAGATAACAACACATAAAATAATAATATTTAGAATCATCAAAACTATACAAGTTGCAAGAATATAAAACATGCAAATAACAACTTTTCTAACATATCCAACAAAAAATGAAGCTTATTAGCAACCCATTTAGTCGATTTAAAGCCAGAATAGTTTGCTGAAAATGAAGCTAAGCTGATAGCTTCGGAAGCAATGAAAAGAGGAGAGTGATCCTTTCCTTCATGAACCAACTTGTTTTTACCTTTTCAAGAAAAGTATTAAATTGCAAAATAAATTGGTTGTCCAAAAGTTCTGTAGAGATATCCAATCCAAGTAATCCTCTATTGATTTTAAAACGGGAAATTTAAAACCCCATTTTTCCAGATTTTGAAAAATGCTTTCTAGCTTTCTACATTTAGTTACCACATGCCCAACATCTTCTTGCATATTACAATTCCTTGGACAACCATTGTGCATTTATAATCTTTTATAGCAAAGGAAATCAAAGGTTGGTATTGCATTATTGAATAGTCTCCACCAAAATCCTTCAACCAGAGGAAAGTAACTTGGCCTTCTTTATCCATTTTCAATAAGCAGCTTGATTTGATGTTTGAAGTGAAGCTTCAGTTGCTAGTTTAGAAATTGATTTTCCAGTGAATTTAAACAATAATTCCATGTTGTCAGAATGAAGATTTGGATTGATTGGAATTTTACAAATTAGATCCACTAGATCTTTACCAAAGTATTCGTTGAGTTCTGCAATATTCCATATTTCCCCTGAGACGAATCTGTCCACTTTGATCTCATATGTGAGGAGAGGATTAACAAAGGAAGGCAATTTGTTTACGCTTTTGTCAAGTATCCAAATGTCATTGTTTGCATTGATGAGGTTGCCATTTGCTACCTCCCATCTGATAATTGGCTTTTAAAAAGACTCCTCCATCATTAATAATTTTTGAAGCAATTGATCTAGATTTTGTATGGAATCTGTTTCCATAAAGATGACCGAATTTTGGAAATAGAATTTTGTGTAATAGAGATTCTTCTTCTTGGTTATACCTCCAAGCTAGTTTATCTCTAAGTGTGCCAAATTTTTTCAATGCAATAATGTAGACCTCTTTCTTCCTTATCAACTGGTAAACACATGATTTTCTAGTTCACGTAGTGGATGCCAAAATCACCGTTTGATTTGTTCCAAATAAAGTTTATGCATATTCTGTATAAATCACCAAGAATACTTTTAGGAACCAAAGTATGAGTAAAATGATGGATTGAGTAGGATAGCAATACCGATTTAACCAAGTGAATCCTCCCAGGCAAAGAGATTAATTTTGAACCCCAAATGTTAGACATTTTAATTGCTTTGTCAATGATGCAATGAAAGCCCTCTCCAACAAGCCTCTTAAAGCAATTTTAGAACCCAAGTATTGAAGTTCCTTGACACCCTTCAATCTCTTGATACGAGAGATTAGTTTTTTCTTCCTCCTCCTAACATTTTTCCCAAACAAGTTACATGATTTTTTCCCATTTATTTTTTGGCCCGTCCAAGAACATAAATCTTCCATAATGCTCTTGATCTTCTTAACTGAGGATACCTTAGCTTCTGAAAATACTATGATGTCATCCGCAAATAGTAAATGGGAAATCTTTGGGATGTCTTTATTGATCCAAACTCCAAGCTCCTCTTCACCTTGATAGAAAACATTAGTAAGAAGTTGAGAACAAAGAATGAACATGAACGGGGATAGGGGACACCCTTGCCGGAATTCACATTTAGCTTTAATCCATCTAGAATAGTTCCCATTAATCAATACAAAGAATTTTGGGTTCCTTACACATTCTAGGATCAATTTGGAAATTGTTTGAGGAAACCCAAAGTATTGCAAGGCTTTTCCAACGTAGGCCAACCCATTGAGTTAAATGCTTGATCCATATCATATTTGTAAGGAAACCAAACCTTTGGAAGCTTTTGAAAACTTGAATTTGTGAAAAATTTTGTGTTCTACCAGGATATGATCTGACATTGATCTATTTTTCAAAAATGCCACTTGTTCAACTGAGATAATTTTAGGCACGATGGAAGATATTCTATTGACAACCATCTTAGCGGCCACCTTATAAACCGCATTGCAAAGGCTAATTGGTCTAATGTTTGAAGGGGTTTTAGGATTTAATACCTTGGGGATCAGCATCACTATAGTTTCTTTCCACTTTGAATTCATGATTCCTATTTTGAAAAATTGGTTCAGAGCATTCCATAAATCTACCTTTACAATGTTCCAATATCCCTTAAAGAAAGAGTATGTTATTCCATCATTTCTAGGTGCAGTAAAGTTTCTAGATTGCATTAAGACTATTACCATTTCTTTGATGATAAATTCACTGTTTAAGCTGCAGGAATCTTGTTCATTCAGACAAAAGATTGGATCAGGCCAACCATCCAAGTTGCATCTCCTGTCTTTCCATTTGTTTTCAAAGAATCTTACTAGAGATTCTTCAATTTGATGTTGGTCTTCAACCAGCAGACCATTACTATTGGTGATTGAGCCTATGAAGTTGGAGTTCCTTCAAGCACTAGCATACGTATGAAAGAATTTTGTGCTGTTATCTCCTTCAGTTGCCCATTTAGCTCTTTGTCTCCACCATGTATTGATCCTGGCTAAAATCGAATTATAATCAGTAACCTTTGATTTAAGAAGCCAAGAGTCTTCTTTAGATAAGAATCCTTCCTTGCATTCCTTATCCTGCAGCTCCAGCATATTTCCTAGAATGATTTCTTTAGATTGGATAAGATTTTTGTGCTTCTCCTTGTTCCAATAGAACGATGCTTTCAGAGCTTTTCCCATTTTTCAGATTTAGTATTTGTCTATAATCTCCTGAAGTTTTCTTCATCCAAACTTTCTTTACCAATCCTGCTGAGGATGGATTGGAAATCCACATATCCTCAAAATGGATAACTTTTTTGAATTCAGTTTTACATTAAAAAATGTTGAGAAGGATAGGGCAATGGTTCGAAGCGATTCTTGCTAAGTGCTTGAACATTATCCGGTGTGGAGAGCAAAGAGCCATTGAGTTGAGGTAACACCTATCCAAACGTTCAAGAATTCTGTCAACTTCAGATTTATTGTTGCGCCAAGTGAATTTGGGACCAACACATCCCACTTCACGAAGATCATTGGAAGCTAAAAATAGATCCATTTCTCTAGATCCCAAGAAATAGGAGAATCTCTTACCACCTTTTTTGTCTTCTTTATTGAGGAGACAATTAAAGTCTCCACCAATCACCATAGATTTTTCTTTGGAAGAATAAACTTGTAATCTTTCCCAAAGACCTCTTCTTTTGTAGGCATCTTTGCTTGCATAGATTGATCAAATTCTCCAAATACCTTTGTTGAAAACTTCAAGGTCCCCAACTATAAATTGTTGGGTTGATTCTAGGACTTTGAAAGAAGCAGCATTTGATCTCCATAGAACTAAAATTCCACTAGATAGACCTTCCGAAGGGACTTGGAAGTAGTCCCAGTCTGATCCAATTAATGAATTTATTTCCAATCTATCAAAGGAAAAAACTTTAGTTTCAAGTAAACTCAAGAATAAGACTCCATTATCTTTCACAAACTCTTTGATGTATAGAGAAGCTCTCTTTTTCCTAGCTCCTCTATAGTTCTAGAAACAAGCAGATGACATCATGGTAAAATGGGGGGATGATTCCCCATTTTGTCTCTTGCTTCATTATCGAATTTCCTACTTCTTATGGTGATATTGATAGGACCTAAACTTTTAAGTTGTTTAAGTCCCTTCCTTCTATTCTCAGAGCCTTTCTCATTTTTTGTTTCAGATTTCTTTAACAATGGACTGTGAACAGATAAGTCAGGTAGTACATTATCCTTATCAGGGAATGAAAGTTCTCCTTCTTCAAGATCATCATCTAGAACTTTGAATTTGTTAGCATCACAGGGGATTAAATTATTCATACCTAAATCATTGGTTACTTCAGCTTGAAGTATAGAGTCTTCTTGGTTTGTTAAGTTGTTTCTATGGTCTTAGCTTCCAGGATTCCAACATTGTCAACTAGTTTGTTGTTTTCACCGTCAGCCAAAGGTTTGTCAACCTTTTTATAGATTTGAGTAGGGGTAGTGATTCTTCCAGCATTTTTTGATTTTTGAGGAATGAAATTTCTCCTAGGTCTTAGGAAATATTTGTTCCTCCTGAAGTTCATTTGAATCCAAGGCCTGTAATCAGCTTTGTTTTCCATATAATTGTCATCTGAATTTATTTGAACAGAGTTGCTTTTCGGTAGCTCAGCTTGTTTGAATGCTTGGTTTTCTTTCAATTCAGAATAATTGCTTTTCATATGCCCAATTTTCCCATAGTTGAAGCAAAAGTTTGGGAGTTTTTCATACTCAATTCTTTGATATAATTTGCCCGCACAAACTTCGACCCAAACACCCTTTGGTAGCTTTTCATATAATTTTATTCGGATTCAAATCCTAGCAAACTCCCTCCTACTCCATTGAAATATATTACCATCGATCATGTAAGGTTTTTCAATCATGGATGCTATCCTAAAAATGTTGATTTCATCCCAACATTGTAGAGGCAATTTTGGCATTCGAATCCAAAATGGTGCCGAGAGTCCTTTTAATGATAATGGAGAGAAAGAGAGGGGGACCATCTGTCCAACCCTATTATGTTATTCCTAAGATACCATGGGCCATCCGAGAAGACCAAGTCTAATGCTTCTTGTTCATCAAATCCACAAAGCACCCATCCCAAACCAAGCATAGTTAGGTGAAACTTACCGTATTGAGACCATTGCTTCCTGAGTTCCAAACTGATAATGTGGAGAGGTATGTTTTTTTCTCCAAAAACTTTGATTACCAAGGCTTTGCTGAGTTTACTTGAGTTCTCTGATTCCACTCCAGCGTGAAGTTTCACCACATTATTGTCTTCTGTGAAATCATTCCCAAAGTCTAAGTTGGAAATATTGATATTATTTTTTTTCTCCCATGCTTTTGCTATTGCATTGCTGGTAGATTTAATTGGGATGTTTAAAAGAGAGGCATTGTCATTTTCACCCGCCAAATCCCCTTCTTCACACTCACGAATTGTGTTCAAATCATTTTGCTTTTCAACAATTGTGGATGACTCAGTTACAATCTCTTTGTAGCTTGGACTAGAAGCTTTGATGATTGGAAATAAAACCTCTTCTTTATTATAGTTAGCATCAACTGCATTCTTCGAACTCGTCGTCAACATGTTTTGATGAATTTTTGATCCAGAAGATGAATCATCTTAAATATGGAATTTGACTTTCCCAAATTTTGGAGAAGTTGGAAATTTTCTGACAGCTGATCCGTCCTCACAAATCACATTCTTTCCTTTATCGATACTTTCAATGGATTTTATTTTGTTTCAGCAATCCTCCCTCATTGATTATGAAGAATTTGGATTTACCATCTGTGGTGAGCAAATCGCCAAATGCGGGAGGCGAACAGGTAGTATCAAGTCTTGATACTAAAGGAATGTTCGGAATAGCATGTCGACCAGAATTTGGTTCGCCAGCCGCTGGAGGAGGCAGGCTACCATCCGTCGCCATCAAAAGCGCGAAGCCAAAATTTTGAAAAGGAAAGTTTCTCTCTCTAGAAAAGCTCAGACTATCTCTCTCTAGAATTGTGGTGATTTAAGTTACTTCTTTAACAATGAAGTTGGAGCTACAATGGGAGCAATCCAATTCCTTACTACAGCAGCCTCATCATATGGATCTACAGCTATCTCTCTACTTGGATGGGCCAGGTCTTCTACTGTATGGGATACCATTATATCTTGGAATGGTGATATCACGAGTTGTAGCTTCAGGATCCTTATATATATATGGCTTATATATATGGCTTATCTATGGTTACCTTATGAGATGAGATGATCACGAACCAGCTCATCCACCAACAACATTGGTGGCACCTTTCAAAACACCAGAGAAGCATTTCTTACAATCTAGATGAGTTTGGGTTGTACAAATGATACACTCTAAGATGGATCTACCCACAGTGAAATCCGACTTGGTTTTAACATCGATAGCATTCGACTCATTGGAGATAAAGCAAGAGAATCATACATCTCTCTCAATGATTTCTATATTAGAAGAGAAGCTAGAGAGGCTAATAGGAAGCATTCCCATGGCTCGTGCCTCAAGTGTATTTCTTCCCTACTAAATCTGAAAGGTTCCATCTCAAAGGAACTAGTTTTCCAATGGTAGTAGAAGATGCATTTGTAGCCTTCGAAAAGTTTAAATTATACGTATGAAATGGCCGATTCGACCTAGGTAGAGATGAACTAAGTTGATGCAAATCTATACTAGAAAAGCTTGAAGTATGACAGTTCAAAGCTTCTACACTCCTGTTCTGTAATCCAAACTTGCTCATCTTACTAAAATCCATCATTCTTCCTATATGAAGGCAACAAGGTAATCAATGATCAATGAAGTGTTGAGCGTTTGAGTTCATTTCTTCTCAAAAAGGAGTAGACCTGAATAAGAGATCAACCCCAACTTAAAGCAAATAGAGTTTGAAAAGGAGTTATGCATTGGTTCGTGTTGCAGATCTAACATTCTTGGGACACTTTATTAACAAAGGCGTAGGTACCGCAACAAAAGTTGTACGCAAGGCATATCCACAGGAGAAGGATGGTGTCTTTGTGTATTGAGGTATTGAGGAAGAGGTGGCTCTCTTATTCTGGTTAGATATAATGAATTATATTCATCAATGGCTTCTGAAACCAACCAGAGCACTGGACGCCCATGCATTTGCTGGAGTAGTGTATGCTTGCACAGGTTTACTCTTGATTTCCTAAATCAAGTGTCACATGTTCTTGAAAAAGATAGCATCTGGAAGTAACATTGATACTTCCAACAAAGATAAAGAGGTTTATTCTTCAACCCAAGATTGCAAAAGCCTTTGGAATCAACTACAGTTCCTAAAGAAATAAGTCATTTCAGTTGGCCTTAGTGAACGGAAGCCTTCGATGAAAATTCCTTGCCTGTAGTCTCCAGTGATGCCTCTAAGGGAGCAAGATCAGCACCTGAAAAGAGGGTAGTGATAAACAGTGCTTTAGACGGCTGCTAGTCCCAACATTCAATGCAACTATAGCCTTTGTTTTGAAAGTTTTTTTAGCATCTTACTGGTAGTGAAGTTGATGCTAAGTATTCAACCACTAAAGAAATATCAGAATCTTCCGAGGCTGCTTTGTTAACAGATCAAATTGGGGCTTTGTGATACTATAAGGATCATCTTTTTTAGGGAATGTGAAGAAAAAAAATAAGAGTTCATAAAAAAAAAAGATTAAAGAAAAGTGAGAGCTTCTCTCTTGTGCCTCGATCCACATGTCAGCCCCACCGGCACTCCTCTCCGCAAAGGTATAAATTCTCCTAAACTTAGATTCTCGCCCTTGAAGTTCGTGGCACACTGGAAAATTGCCCATACGTTCCTTTTTGCACATGGTGGGATGGGAACCTAGTGCAACGCCTACAACGAGGCGGGCTACTTATAAGTACCATTAAGCGGGGGAAAGCCAACTGCCCTTTTAAACAAGTACATTCGAAGACCCCATACACGCATTTATTATGCGTGGTGGGAATGAAGAACACAACTGCGGTGTCCAAGGACACCTACCATACACGTTTTTCTTGCGCGTTGTGGGAAGGCCCATGCTCCTGTTGTTTTACCCTAAACAGGGGAGATGCCAGGAGGCTGCTAAAATTTTGGGTAAACATGAGATCGTACTTAAACTTGATTTGAATATCAATTAAACAAAGATTTGGACTTGAACTTGATTGAACAAATGGCACTTAAGTGAACTCAAACTTAAAAGGGCTTCTTGGACTTGAACTCAACATGACTACGAGAATTTGAACTTAATTGAACTTGCAAAATTTGGACTTGCCCATTGAATTTGAATTGAACAATTAGGAGTGGAACTTGAACATTTGAATTCAAGCAAAGACTTGAACCACATGGGACTCGTGGAGGAAGGTATCCAAGCATGATCAACATATAAGCAAGAATCAAGTGAAAATACAATGAACATGAATCTAACTTGAAAGTTAAACATAACTAAGACAGAAGTTCAATAAGCATTAATAGAAGTTTGTAGCAAGCACACTAGTCTACTTATACATAATGACGGTAGATGGGATGCAAAAGCAAGAATCTCTTTACATCCAGCATCAAGTGTCTTCCGACTACAAGCAGTGACAGACAACATGTAAATGACCTTGCAAATAAAAACAACATGAAGAGATCATCGATGAATGTGGCTCAAACAATAGATAATATCAATTTACAAAAAATAGTATTGATTTATATAATAAGCAATAATGAAGGGTATGCTGTAGGAATGAGGAGTCCTTTGTAAACATGATCATGTAACATGTCGTTTTTAGATGGAGTCTGAAGGTAATAATAAATGTTGGAAGACTATAATAATGGAGGGCTCTTAATAGCTACTGTAGGAGACCTATTACACGCACTGTCTACAAGTGAACACAAAGGACTGTAATAGATATCAACATCTATAAGCCACTGGAGTAGGAGATTTGTTTGTGCACTATGATCCACCTACAAAAAAATATATAAGAAGTGCACGAAATTCTACTGGCACAAAGCAGTAAATAATTCAATCTAAAAGCTTCTACAACACACCACCACAGATCCGTAACATTCATGCAAGCGGGAAAGAATGTGTTTACAAATATTTCAAAGTACCCATGCACATGCACTATAGTTTATATATATTATATATATATATATATATATATATATATATATATATATATATATATATATATATATATATATATATATATGCACAAAAGAGGTAGGTGTAATCATAAATCCGCATGGGCCCCAGTGAGCATATTTTAGGAACACATGTGACGTCTAAGGATGCTACGTGAGACAATAAATTTGAAACTGATCCACCTAAGCAGGTAAAAAAGGAGTTGATAAGGTTTAATAAATAATTATAAAATACCCCCAAATACCTACATAGGCCCCAACGAGCATGTCATAAGAACACACGCGACGTCTAGGGATGCTACTCGAGTCAATAAATTTGAACTAGATCCTCTTAAGTAGGTAAAAAAGGTATCAACAAGGTTTAAAAAATAATTATAAAATACCCCAAATACCCATGGGCCCTAGAGAGAGCATATTGTAGGAATATAATACTGTGACGTCTAGGAATGCTATATGTCAATGAATTTGAACTTGATCCTCCTAAGTAGGTAAAAAGTGAGTCGATAAGGTTTAATAAATAATTATAAAAATACCCCCAAATAACTGTATGGGCCCTGACGAGCGTGTTGTAGGAACACATATGACGTATAAGGATGCTACGGGGGTCAATATATTTGAACTTGATCCTCCTAAGTAAGTAAGTAGTAGGAGTCGATAAGGTTCAATAAATAATCATAAAATATCTCCCAAACACCTGCATGGGCCCCGACAATCGTATTATGGATACAAATGACGTCTAAGGATGATGCATATGTCCAATAAATCAGTCCAAGTTCAAGCCTGATCATCCTGTGCAAGTAGACAAAAGTCGACAAGGCTAGAATCCTTAAATAAATATATGTGGTCGTGAGGTCGACCGAGATATTTATTTTAATGCATTCATATTAGGCCTTTAAGGCCTTCAACCAAGAAAAATTCACTAATAAAGGTAAATAGCCTACAAGAAACCTGATCCTCGATCAAGAGTTCGATTGAGTTGGCATGGTAATCAAAAAATAGAAATGACCTTAAAAAACACCCCGATGATGGCCGCACGTTGAATGCTATAGATCTCAATCGAAGGGGTTAACTTCAACCATGTCAAAATGCCCTCGAACTTAGATATTTCCAAGTGACCTCAAAGTCACTCCGATGATGGCCGAATTGAAAGTAGATCTAAACCGGAGGGATTAACTTAAACTATTTCAATAAGCCCTCAAACATAAATATTTCAAAGTGACCTCAAAGTCACCAAAATAATGGTCGTATTGAATGTAGATCTCAATCGGAGGGGGTTAACTTCAACCATTTCAAAATGCCCTTAAACTTCTAATATTTCCAAGTGATCTCAAAGTTCACCTAGTATGATGGCTCGTATTTAATATTTATCTAAACTAGAGGGGTTCAAAAAACACTTTTAACATGCCTTCCAAGCTCCACCCAAATACCCAAAAAATCAAAAAATCTAAAAAAAAAATTAAAATTTCCCAATATTTAAAATATTTAAAACTAAAATGAACCCATTAACCACTTAAAACCCAAATCCATCAGCCCTTTATAACAGTTTATTGGGATGGACATATTAAAATTTACTTCAGCTCACACAGAACAAAATTCCTAGTCGAAAATAAAACTAGGATTTATTCTCAAACAATCTCCTGCTAGTAAGGATGTGGTACTTGTCCTCTCTAACCGATAGTTTTCCCCACTAAATTACACTGCAGGATAAACAATTATAAATTGGGGCCCTTTAAACCAAGTGGTTTTGTTTCCAAACGGAACCCTCCTGAACTATCATATGTTATGGCAGAGACAATAAGTTCTTTAATGGCATTAAATCGTTGAGATATGAATCAGTAGGATATGATTGATAGGGCATAAATCCCTCTGCTAGCTAAGGTTTGATTCAAAATTTTCCCCATAGACAAACATTCATCCTAGGTCCGATAAGGTCCTATTAGACGAAGCAACCCATGACTACTAACAAGGATCCTTCTGTCAAGTTGGGTTGACACTACCCTCCGCATTGATTAGAGATATATACTTTGACTAAGTCGACTGGGGACCATGATGATCCAGGATGATAGAACCACATGGGATCTTGATCTGTGGGTCCATCATCCATTTCCCCCACCACATCTACTTTAAAGTGAAAGATGGTGAAATTTTCATTTTTAAAATATTAATTCACAAACCCCACCCTATAGCCTATGCTTCTTCTTATAAGTCAAAATATTGTGTATTATCTATACGTATTCTGATAGAAAAATTAGCCCTTCTACTTTGAAAGTTCTCTCTCATAATCAGGAGGGGTAATTAACTATAGGGGCTTGTGCCTATAGGAAATAAGAACCTCACGATCATAAAGTTATCGTAAAATGAGGCGTGAAATCTCCCTGGTTATCGTCTTATCTACAAACCCCATATGCCTTCTGAAATTTACCCTGAAACTTAAATCAGTTTAAAACTCCCTCGAAGAAAAAGTAGTAGAAGAAGATGATTGGATTGTTTGATGTAGAAGGTTAATCATTATTGAAGGTGATAACCTTAATGTTATCAAATACAAGAGCTAGGCCAAAATTTTGGAAGCCTACACTGCCTCTTCTACTACTTTTTTTAAGATTCTTTCTAAGTAATCTTTTCCAATGTTATTTTCATGCTTTGTATGGCATAGTCCCCCTCTCCTCCTGCCATTCATGCCCTTGATATCATCAAAAAATATTTAAAAACTAAGAGTAGGGCCATCTAATTTTATCATGATCAGGAAGATAAATTATGATATGTAAACAATATTTACCTATTTTTCCTTCTAACTATCATTTTGGAAATATAAAATAATTATACTCATATTGAATGTTAGAAAAGAAACATTGAATATAAAAAATCCTTATCACAGTAAACAAGCAATAGTTAATAAAGTCTATCTATTGTTTTTAAGTCAACTAATAAAAGAACATTTTTAAATAAATGAAACGAACAATTATTTGATCTTACCCAATCATACATGATACCTTGGTCCAATTTATTAGTTGATCTTAATCACCAATGTTAACTTGCTAATGTCCTTTCTTAGCCTCTCCACATTATTAATTGCTATAAATCTCTCATCATATTTCTTGACAATATCTTTATTTATGGTATCATATGCTCCTCACGTAGGCTTTTTATTGAGAGCATCCCTGATCCTAATATCAATGAGTTTAAAATTGATTAATTAGCAATTAAACAGAACTTTGTTACAGTCTCTCTAGGTCCTATCTTGGACAGAGTCCAAGCTTAGTCCAAACCAGAAATAATTATATATCTTACTTCCTGTTGCCCATTTAGTGAAGTTGGATTTATCTATCATCCTTCTCCCACTTTAAGAATACTGATTTGTTTTAGGTTTTGCTGTAGTTAGAAACAGTTAAGTTCCTTGGTTTCTATCATTCAAAAAAACAAGCATAACATTAGAGGATGTAATCTTATGGAAATTTACCTTGTTAACCATTGGCTTTTCTCAATGTTCCACCTTTGTTATTCTTTAAAGAAGCTTTTTTGAACTTTCCTCACTCATTAGTACTATGATCCAGAACTATTACTGTATAAGGTCACCATCAATTTAAGTTCCATGGTCTTTCCTACCATTCATTTATCACACGATGCGTCCTATAAACCTTGACTTATGTTTAGCTCTTAGTGTCCTCTTCGCAATAAGATTCATAGCCATAAAAGATTATCAATTATAGTAAACATCAATAGATAGATTTTGGCTCAATAAATTTAGGTGACTTTTGGAATTTATCACTATTAGGAAAATAATAAAGTTTTTTATTAACATTTTTTAAGATTAATAATTCTATTATTAGATCATAGCAAGATCAATAGGATGTATATATATTTGTGAACCTAAAATAACATGTAAGAAATTGATTCCTAGGTTTCCTGTGGAAGAGTTTCATATTCATGCAATAAAACGTTTCTACAAAAGGGATTGTATAAACTTTGACTGGGTATTCTACAAAAGTAATGCCTAATCTACTCCAACATATTTCTAGTGCTCCTGTAGTATACATGGAATCTTCATCATAGATATCAAAAAGATCAATTCATGGCCATTAAGCGGGTTCTATTTATCCATTTAATGGACTATTCGTTTTACACATAAACTGAATCAATGGTCAAGCATTTCAAGTCCATTTAAAATCAATAAAGCTAAAAATAGTCTCATTCTTCTTTTGACTAATCAAATTTATTGATCAACCCCTCTGGGGGGTTATTTAATAACGGGGGGGGGGGGGGGGGGCGAGGGACTGCGGGGAGCTCGTGAACTGGAAGGAGGATCGGGGGGGGGGACTGCGGGGGGGGGAGGGTTATATGGGGGATGTTAAATTTCTTAGGGATGGGGGGGGACTGGGATGGTGGGGGGGGGGGGGGGGGGGGGGGGGGGGAGGTGGATTGGGGGGGGTGGGGGTGTGGAATTTCTTTTTTTTAACACTTTATTTTGGGGGGGGGGGGAATAAATGATCATAAACATATTTTTGTCTTTTTTATTTTAAATGTGGCTTTTATATTTTCTTGCCAACCAAAATTTGGGGGAAAAGACAATAAAATATCCTTACTTAGATTTACAAACAATATAAAATGCATAAGAATTGAAATCAAAAATAAAAGTGCCTAAAGCAAAAGAAAGGGAAATGAAGCACACAAAAATTTGATGATTTGGCCAACTTTTAATTATCAGTCCAGAGGTACTCTTGTAAGGGTATACATCTTCCGCTTTTAGAGTGAGTTCAATAGCTCCAAAAGATGGTGGGATTCTTTCACAAATAGAATTACCTGCTATGTTATGGATAAGATCTTTAAATATTTTTTTCTTAAAAATTCAGGAAGAGAATCTGGAATTAATACTACGCACTCTTTAGATTGAGGGCATTTAAATTTAGAATTACACCTTCCACCAACTAGTGCGCCATAGATCAGAGCATACGACCCTTTGATTGCCGAATGGAGCTTTTTACCCCAAAAAGTAATAAATAAAAAAAAAAAACTGAACAGACATTAGGATTAAGGCGAGGATGAAACGATTCTTAAAGCAACACATATTATATAGTAGCATTCCCACTACCTCAAACACAACTCCCCTTTGATCCCCCAGAGGCACCTCTCGTTCAAAATCACTACTACACTATTCTCCTAAAGATTCTACCAAAACACTTAATAAAGATTTCTAAAAATTTTTTTTTAAGAATACATTCATAGAAAAAATTCAAAAGCAAAACCACAAGACTCATTTCAAATATCCAGATACTCAACGTAGAACTGGAGGTGTTAACGGGACATAAAATGAAAAAAAAAACCTCAATTTTTGCAATTAGCATCCAATAAAACACAAAATTAGATATAGTCCAAATCTTTGGTTTCTATATAGTATCGGTAAATTAGTTCAAGAATAATCTCTATTAACATCTGTATGCGTAAAACAACTCTATATGAGAACCATCAGAAATGCAAGATTCCTAGAACGAGGAGAAATTATAATTATATCAGTATGAATTATGGAATCATCATTGTATGAACATCTAATTCAAAAATAAATAATTTCTACACATCAAGGTCTTATCTATAAGATTACATCAAAAACATAATATCTATGCCTTCAAATCTATCAATATTAGTAAATTATGGGTATCGAATAGTTTAATCCTAACAAAGGTTCATTGAAAAACCAGGACTGTCCCCATGAGTAAAAGAGCTCTGCAATGATACCCCTTTGTTGATTCATTTATGTTTGAGTAACAAGTGAAGTTCTCCATTCATTCAATATACTCTTCCTGACTTGACATATTTTTTGATTTATCTAATCAAACGCGGCTGATTAAGTCTTTAAGGGACGATGATGAAACAACATATAATAAAAAACTAGTTCATATGAGTATGAATTAGTTCAAAATAAAAATTCAAAAAAAGGCTGCATAATTCTGATTTGGTGTAACGTGAGGCTTCAATTTTAATTGATTATCTTTGTACTAGCGAGATCATTTAGTATATTATTTAATAATTCTAATCACTCAAGTTGCTATTCTAATTTATTCTGTTCTAAAAATGGTATAATATGAGTAGATCATTGGATGTACGTAAAAAAAATATAACATTTAGATTTCTCACTTCTCGTGTGTGTGTTAGCATGTTTACATGCTTGCATACCACCTTTTAAAGGATATTTGATAAACAAATTTAAAAATTAATAAAAAAATGTGATTGCAAGAAATATCAAACCTATTCCTGTTTTTTTTTTTTGAGTCTTAATTCATTATCCTTTATTATGCAGGGTGTCGATGTTCTAATTTGTTAATGTGTAAAAGATATATTAGCGCAATAATAGTATTAGGTGAAATAAAGTAGAAATCAGTAATATTTTTTTACCATCCATTTTAAGTTTGGGGGCGGTCACAGATTGCAACATTATATTGTTTTATTCTACCTTATTGACTTATTTAGTCAATGTATGATTACTCGACCTTCCTATCCGTAATTTTCAGCTTATGGCTTCTCCCGAAAAATTTCACCTTTTGAACCATTTTTGACTTAGCGGCTAACTCACTAATGTTTCTTTTAGTAGTTAAGTTTTTCATAGATCTCACACATGATTAACCCGTGAAGGATCTTCATATGATAATTCTTCATTAGGTTTATATAAGTAGAGGCTCACATCCCTGAATGTATTGAAAACTCCATCATGATTGTAAACTTTTTATCTTCCCTCAATCATAATCATTAGTAAGCACAATTATAAACTGCCTTATACCTCCTTAAAAATATTATCTACTCATTAAAGGTTTCAAGTGGACTTATGGACCTAACTGTTCAACCACACCCAATATAATACACTTTTAAATTGAGAAGCAATTTAATACCAATAGATATACATCTGTCTTTGACTACAAATCCCCATTCAGATTATTCTATGGTATCTTCACAATAGGACCCCAAGAGATTATTACATACAGACGCCGGGAAACAAAGAACTGCTTAGATTTTTTCTTTGTGAACAGTAAAAGTGTAGCAGCGTAGTGAACAGTAAAAGCATAATTCACTGCACTTTTTATTATTCACAGAGACAATTTGGACGGTTTCTCCTCGTTCCGATGTCTGCACGTAATAAAAAGTCTAGGATCCATTGGTCTGCATACACATGAAAACTTCAGCGCAAAAAATCCCAACAAATTTTTTTAAGATGGGAATGAGATAAGACACTTCCCAGAGATTTCGCCCTCATTTTGTGAGGAGTTTATGATCTGAGTTCTAGTTTTGACAAAGGTTATTCATCAGTCAGCATACTAATAAATATTTAATTATCTAGCATATAGTAGCAGCATGGATTTGGATTTGGAAATTGGAAGGGTTTGATATTTAAAATTATAAAATTTTACACCATCTCACTCGTAGGATGGTAGGGGAGTGGATGATGGACCCGATCAAGATCCCATGGTTTCCGTCTTCCTGGGTCCATCTTAAACCCTGGTCATACTTAGTCAAAGGAGGGTAGTCAACCCAACTTAATAAAAGGATCCGTTGTCGGCAGCCATGGGTTGCTTCCTCTAAGGAAATATTGTAGTCCCGAGGTGAATGTTTGTTCTAAGGGGACAAATTCTGAATCCCACCTTAACTAACAGAGGCTTTGTGCCCTATCAATCATAGCATATTGATTCATATCTCAAGGATTTGATGCCACTTAAGGAACATATTTGGCTCTGGCCATATCCGCTATTTTGTGGTGCCATTTGGCGGCAAAACCATTCTGTTCAGAGGGCCCCGGGTCATAAACCATTTATCCTGCAGTGCCATTTGACAGCAAAAAAGCTGGTCAGAAGACATGTACCAATATCCTTATTGGTAGGAGATTGTTTGAGACTAGATCCTAGTGATATTTTTGACCAAAGGCATTAGCTCTATGTGAGTTGAAGTAAATTTTAATTTATCCACCTCGGTAAACTGTTACGGAGGGTGGTTGGATTTTGCTTCAAGTAGTTGATGATTAATTTTCAATTTTAAATATTTTGGATTCTGATGATTTTTTTTTTGAATTTTCCTGGGTACTTGGGTGGAGCTTTGTATGTTGGAATCACCCCTCCTGTTGATATCTACATTCAACAATAGCCATCATCAAGGTGTAAGGGGTCACAATCCATTTTAAAAATATTTATATTTATATATAAACCTTGTTAACTCTGTCAAGCTGTCAACATAGGATCGGGTTCTGTAGTCTTTATGCCTTTACTAGTGAATTCTCTATTGCTGTAGGCTTTGGAAAAACCTAATATGAATGTATTAAAATAAATATAAATAAGTCCTCTCAATCATATATTTATTTGATGGTTCGAACCCTATCAACTCTATTTATCCGTATAGGAGGATTGGGTTTGAACTTGAATTCACGTATCGACCCCGCGCATTATCCTTAGATGTCACGTGTGTACCAATAACACGTTCGTTGGGGCCCTTGCAAGTGTTTGGGGATATTTTTGAATATTTGTTGAACCTTTTAAACTCTTATTTACTAGCTTAGGAGGATTGAGTTCAAATTTATTTACCCGCACAACATCCCTAGAGGTCATATGTGTTTCTATAATATGTTCGGTGTTTGGTAGCATTTTGTAATTATTTGATGAACCTTATCGACTCTTATTTTCCCACTTAGGAGGATATGGTTTCATAGGATTTATACCTTTATTAATGAATTCTCTTGATTATAGGCCTTGAATGCCTAATATGATTGTATTAAAATAAATATATCATTCGCTAGAACTATATATTTATTTGATAGTTTGAACCTTGTTGACTCCTATTGACCTGTATAGAAGGATTATATTCAAACTTGAATTGACTTATTATTTATTGATAAATATATCTAGCACATAGGAAAATACTAAATATTATATCTACTCTACTAGCAGTTAAATACATAATTGATCCAATTACTCCTATTCTTTTTTTTTTGATTTACTATTTTTCTATCTACAACCTTGTCTAATTGAATGGTTGAGTTCAATAGTGTATTTATTGCTTTATAAACTTCCATATTATATTTTTTTAGAATTTTCTTAATATACTTAATCTAATGGAGAAAGGTACCATCTTCCATTTACTGCACATTAAATGAAAGAAAATATGTTAGTTCTCCCATCGTACGCATTTCAAACTCTCTACTCATAGTTCTTAAAATCATTACAAAGATGTTTATGTATTGATCCAAGTAATATATCATCTACATATATTTGAATAATGAATAAATTAACTCATACTTTCTTAAGGAATATGGTAGTATCTACACTACCCTGAACAAATGATACATCTAGGAAAATTTGTACTAATCCTTTTATACCATTCCTTAGGTGTTTGCTTTTTTAACTCATAAAAATTCTTATTTAAGTTTATAACCTTGATTGGGAAAAGATGAATTTTTAAATCCTTGGGGTTACTCTATATCAACCTTACTAACCCCATTTAGAAAGGTAATTTTTATATACATTTGATATAACTTGAATCCTTTAAAGAATGTAAAGCTAACAATACTCTGATGGCTTCTAATATAGCTATAGGAGAAAAATTTTCCTCAAAA
The DNA here is from genome assembly GCA_019514585.1 of Dendrobium officinale. Lineage (NCBI taxonomy): Eukaryota > Viridiplantae > Streptophyta > Magnoliopsida > Asparagales > Orchidaceae > Dendrobium > Dendrobium officinale. The sequence continues at coordinate 44,541,359 of CM033691.1, read as the reverse complement.
TCAATACCTTTAATTTGATTATACCCCTTAGCCTATAACCTAGGTTTATTCCTAACTACTACTATAGAGTCATTCATTATATTCTTGGACACCCACTTGGTACCTACTACACTATGATCCTTAGCTTTGCTAACTAGCTCCTAAACATCATTCTTAACAAATTGATTTAGCTATTAAAACATAGCTAGGAACTAAAATTCATATGTTAAAATCTTAATCTATATTTATGCATTTTATCATAGAGCTAAAATGCAGAATGACTAACTCCTTCCTAAGTTCATGCCTGGTTCTAACCACTACTGAAGGATTTCCTAGGATGGGCTCCTTATGGTGGCTAAATGAGTATCTCCATTCTCTAAGCAATGGATCATGAGGTTATTCTCTATCACCTAAGTCAATATACTTTACTCCTTTGGTAATCTATACCTCATCATTATCTTATAACCTAGGCTTAACTGATTTATCAGATTCATAAAAAGTAACATGGGTGGACACCTCTATAATTAAGTTCTCTCCTATTGAAGATTTTATAAGCTTTACCTATAGAGGAATAACCTAAGAAGACTCATTCATAAGAGTTTGAATCAACTTTCCTAATTGATACCCATCTATAAGGATTTACACCCAAAAATATACAAATGAGAGAGATGAAGTGTCCTATCCTTAAGCAAATTATAAGGTGTCTTATTCGATTTAGATATCTTATTCACCCTATTAAAAATATAACATATAATATTCATTACTTCGACCAAAAAATATCTAAGGAGGGAATATTCACCTAACATATCCTTAGTAGCTTCCACAAATGTTTTATTTTTTTATTTTCATCTATTTTGTTCTTCTGAGGGGTTCTAAGGGGAGAAAATTCATGCTTAGTTTCAAACACCTTATAAAAAATTCAAATCTATCATTTTCAAATTCCCCACCATGATCACTACAAATTGTGGAAATCAAAACTCCTAACTTCCTTGGAATCAATGTGGAGAATACTTCAAATTCATCAAAAGACTCACTTTTTGTGTGTTAGAGATTTAACCCAAGTGAATCTAAAAGAATTATCATCAATCATATATCCAAAAAATTTTCCAGCTAAGCTGGCTGTACTAACATAACCAAACAAATCCATATGCAAAATTTTTAGAGGTCTAGTGGTGGTGATGTCCTTAATAAATGAGAAGATGACCTAGTTTATTTTCCTAATTTCCAATCATAATAGAGATGCTACTTAAAAAATTTTAACTTGGGTATGCCTTGTTGACCCCTATATCTCAAACCACGTGAGAGAGAGGACCCAAAACTGGTGAATAAAGTAATACATACCTTGGCGCCACACATCACTTTAAGGGTCAAATGACCTCTAATTACCAAATGGAAGGCATCATTGCTATTAGGACAATGAATTTTGCTAGGTCAAGACCCCTCACAGTCGAGTTAGATCAGATCGATCAAAAGGGACAACCAATACCCAAAATTAAAGCGCGAAGCTAATCAAACGACGTCGGATTGACAAAAATTTAATTATTTCTTCTAAAGCATTATCAACATCTAAAAATTGTATTTTGTTTACTCAGTTTGAAGCATTTGCATTGGTGACATAGATCCTAAGAAAAAAAAAAACTCAAAATTTTGATGAAAATCAGCATCGTCGCTATCCAAATGATGTATGTTGGCAAAATGGATTCCACCATTATGACCAAAATATTGCGAAATACTCAAGAAATACACTTTCTATGTTTCAATTTCAATCATCCAAATTGGTGGCACAAATTTCAAGAAAAAACACACATTCAAGAAAAAAATTAGCCTCGACATTTCTTAAATGACATCAGATCGAGAAATGGACTACATCGTTATGATCAAAATATCACTAATACCCTAAATACACTATCAAATTGTCTAATGAAATTTATGTGGTGAGAATAACACATAAATCGAGACAAGTGCATGAATTTTGAGGATGACATGCAAATCAAGAAATTTCCTTTTGAATTCAACATAAACTGCAATTTTATATTAATAAAAATATATTAGTATTAATGTTAATTTTAATTTATAAGAAATAGAATCTGAACAAAATTGAAAGCAATTTTTATATCTCATTTAATGCAAACCTCAGACCTCAGATATCCTTCTCTGAGATCTCTGATGAATTCCTATAAATTATGTTGAAATATCCATTAAATCCAGGGGATTATCTTAAACAAATGTTTCAATCATTTTAATTTTCTTCCAAACTCAGAACCTAAAAATCTTCTCTACAGTTTTTCTCTCATCCCACAATATGCTCTTACCTCACATTCTGCCATCAAACAACTGGTCTTAATCCCTGCTCAACACCTCAACCTAGATTTTCATCTGCTCCGAGAAAAGCATTTCTCCTCTCTAAAATATATTTAGAAAGAGAATGCATTCATTTTTCTTCTCAATTCCTTAGAGCTTGAGGAATCTAATATTTGCAAGAAAAGCCTCTCTAATACTCCAAGCTAACTATAAACTCTGACCACTGCTTTGCCTTTGTCATCCTTGGTCAATCCGTTTCATGGCTTCGGAAGGACTTCAACAATGAAGTTTTTTTTTTTGAGGAAAATGCAACCAACACATTAGTATTATTAAAAATAAGGGAAAGAGAAAAAAAAAACTATCCAATGCCATTAGATTCCTCCTTTAGTATAGAAAATAAAAAGGGAGGAACCTTATGAAGTACTAAATTGTCCCAAATGAAAGAGCTAAAGGTTGCATAATTAGCACATAGATCTGCTAATTTATTGCAATTCCTATCACTACAATTGAAAATGACATTATGGAAATCTTTAAAAGGTAATTCCAATTCATATTTTCCTTTGTAGAAGACCGATTGAAAAAGATTGATGATGTTGGAGTTGTCACTTTCAATTATGATTCATTTGTAATTATGCATCCAATCTTTGACTACTCCTTTGATTGCTTGAATGGCTTGAAGTTCAAGTCTTGAAATATCCTAATGGACACATGATTGGCCAAAAGTCAACAAGAATCGGCCTGGGCAGTCCCGGAATACACCTCCAATTCCTCCCTTGTATGAATTTAATAAGGATTCATCTACATTAACCTTTATCCAATCGAATGGAGGGGGATGCCAATGGATATCCTATTGGAACTCGTTCAATATGAATTAGGATGTTAAGCCTAAGTGATTGTCCCAAGGCTAACCAAGAGGCGGGGTGAAATGGTAATTTAAAAATTATACTTATACTCTTGGATTTTTAGAATACCTTTTTAATTATTAATGCAAGTTAAATTTAAAGTTTAAAAAATAAACTTTTCAACCAGAAGAAAAATAAGAAAGAAACACACCAGATTTATAGTGGTTCGGTCAAACCTTGACCTACGTCCACTCCCCGGAGGCACCCTCCGAGTATTGCACTAATTACCACAAAGTGACTCTCCTTTTGCCCCCAACGCAAGGCGGAGAATCCTGTATAAAATCACTTTCACCTTCCCCGGTGCGGCGGAGTAGCCGGGTTCTTTGACACCAAAGAGATCTTCTTCTCGCCAAAACTTCCCTCAAGACAAACCCTTGAATCTGATGGTACTGAAGTGCAAGTTCGTCGGAGCAACTGTGTGATATCCCCTCCACACTCCCTTGAAATCCCCTCCAAGGATCTTCTCCCTCTCAAACTCCACCCTTTCCTCTCTCCCTTTCAAGTTCTCTCTTCTAGTTTTCTCCAAAGAACGAAGACACAATGACTGTCAAAGATACACTTTGTCATCCTTTTACACTCTCCAAGTGTCGGCAGAGAACCGGACCGATGTTGTTGAACTTTACTTGAGAGCCTTCAGAGGAGATGGGCAGAAATAAAGAGATCTTATTCTTCAAGTAACCTTGTGAATCCCTCACAAACCCCTCACTTGATCTCTCACTCTTCACTCTTACAATCTCTCGTAAACTCTCACACTCAATGATCCCTCTCAAGAAAAAACAACTCCAAAGGTACTTGTAATAGTTTTCTAGGACTCCTTATATAGAAAGGACATAAAAAACCATCCAAAAAAACTGCTAAAATCATATTTTTTCTGCGCACTGGATCGTCCCGTATGAACCTGAGTTACGAACTGTGTAAAAAACTGTCCCGTACGAACCATTTGTGCATCAGTATGAAGCAATTTTGTCCTGGGACAAAATAGGTTCGTCTCGGGATGAAATATTTCTTCTGGTATGAACAGTTATATCAAAGGTCGGTTAACTTTGCCAGAAACTGCCATAGTCGGTTCCCTTCATCCTGGGATGAAAATATTTTGTCCTGGATGATCAGAACTTTGAAAAAAAAAATTTTCTTCAGTTCCTATTCATTCCATTGTTCTTGTGAGGAGATAACTGACCATATCATCCCGTACAAACTATGTTCGTTCCTTACGATCAATACAAAATATTTAAGATCTCCTCAAGTGTGTGTATTTTAATTCACTCAATTTACAATCACTCCCTTTCAAGTTTATTTCAAAGAAAAGTACAAGCTTCAAATCATAGAGTATTTCATGATGAATTGATTTTGAAGTCTTTGTTTGTCTGGAGTTCAATTGTCCTGAAATGTTAGTCCACACAAGAGCAAAAACAAATCTTCCAAAAAATGTTAGGAGATAACAACACATAAAATAATAATATTTAGAATCATCATCAAACTATACAAGTTGCAAGAATATAAAAACATGCAAATAACAACTTTTCTAACATATCCAACAAAAAAAATGAAGCTTATTAGCAACCCATTTAGTCGATTTAAAGCCAGAATAGTTTGCTGAAAATGAAGCTAAGCTGATAGCTTCGGAAGCAATGAAAAGAGGAGAGTGATCCTTTCCTTCATGAACCAACTTGTTTTTACCTTTTCAAGAAAAGTATTAAATTGCAAAATAAATTGGTTGTCCAAAAGTTCTGTAGAGATATCCAATCCAAGTAATCCTCTATTGATTTTAAAAACGGGAAATTTAAAACCCCATTTTTCCAGATTTTGAAAAATGCTTTCTAGCTTTCTACATTTAGTTACCACATGCCCAACATCTTCTTGCATATTACAATTCCTTGGACAACCATTGTGCATTTATAATCTTTTTATAGCAAAGGAAATCAAAGGTTGGTATTGCATTATTGAATAGTCTCCACCAAAATCCTTCAACCAGAGGAAGTAACTTGGCCTTCTTTATCCATTTTCAATAAGCAGCTTGATTTGATGTTTGAAGTGAAGCTTCAGTTGCTAGTTTAGAAATTGATTTTCCAGTGAATTTAAACAATAATTCCATGTTGTCAGAATGAAGATTTGGATTGATTGGAATTTTACAAATTAGATCCACTAGATCTTTACCAAAGTATTCGTTGAGTTCTGCAATATTCCATATTTCCCCTGAGACGAATCTGTCCACTTTGATCTCATATGTGAGGAGAGGATTAACAAAGGAAGGCAATTTGTTTACGCTTTTGTCAAGTATCCAAATGTCATTGTTTGCATTGATGAGGTTGCCATTTGCTACCTCCCATCTGATAATTGGCTTTAAAAAGACTCCTCCATCATTAATAATTTTTGAAGCAATTGATCTAGATTTTGTATGGAATCTGTTTCCATAAAGATGACCGAATTTTGGAAATAGAATTTTGTGTAATAGAGATTCTTCTTCTTGGTTATACCTCCAAGCTAGTTTATCTCTAAGTGTGCCAAATTTTTCAATGCAATAATGTAGACCTCTTTCTTCCTTATCAACTGGTAAACACATGATTTTCTAGTTCACGTAGTGGATGCCAAAATCACCGTTTGATTTGTTCCAAATAAAGTTTATGCATATTCTGTATAAATCACCAAGAATACTTTTAGGAACCAAAGTATGAGTAAAATGATGGATTGAGTAGGATAGCAATACCGATTTAACCAAGTGAATCCTCCCAGGCAAAGAGATTAATTTTGAACCCCAAATGTTAGACATTTTAATTGCTTTGTCAATGATGCAATGAAAGCCCTCTCCAACAAGCCTCTTAAAGCAATTTTAGAACCCAAGTATTGAAGTTCCTTGACACCCTTCAATCTCTTGATACGAGAGATTAGTTTTTTCTTCCTCCTCCTAACATTTTTTCCCAAACAAGTTACATGATTTTTTCCCCATTTATTTTTTGGCCCGTCCAAGAACATAAATCTTCCATAATGCTCTTGATCTTCTTAACTGAGGATACCTTAGCTTCTGAAAATACTATGATGTCATCCGCAAATAGTAAATGGGAAATCTTTGGGATGTCTTTATTGATCCAAACTCCAAGCTCCTCTTCACCTTGATAGAAAACATTAGTAAGAAGTTGAGAACAAAGAATGAACATGAACGGGGATAGGGGACACCCTTGCCGGAATTCACATTTAGCTTTAATCCATCTAGAATAGTTCCCATTAATCAATACAAAGAATTTTGGGTTCCTTACACATTCTAGGATCAATTTGGAAATTGTTTGAGGAAACCCAAAGTATTGCAAGGCTTTTCCAACGTAGGCCAACCCATTGAGTTAAATGCTTGATCCATATCATATTTGTAAGGAAACCAAACCTTTGGAAGCTTTTGAAAACTTGAATTTGTGAAAAATTTTGTGTTCTACCAGGATATGATCTGACATTGATCTATTTTTTCAAAAATGCCACTTGTTCAACTGAGATAATTTTAGGCACGATGGAAGATATTCTATTGACAACCATCTTAGCGGCCACCTTATAAACCGCATTGCAAAGGCTAATTGGTCTAATGTTTGAAGGGGTTTTAGGATTTAATACCTTGGGGATCAGCATCACTATAGTTTCTTTCCACTTTGAATTCATGATTCCTATTTTGAAAAATTGGTTCAGAGCATTCCATAAATCTACCTTTACAATGTTCCAATATCCCTTAAAGAAAGAGTATGTTATTCCATCATTTCTAGGTGCAGTAAAGTTTCTAGATTGCATTAAGACTATTACCATTTCTTTGATGATAAATTCACTGTTTAAGCTGCAGGAATCTTGTTCATTCAGACAAAAGATTGGATCAGGCCAACCATCCAAGTTGCATCTCCTGTCTTTCCATTTGTTTTCAAAGAATCTTACTAGAGATTCTTCAATTTGATGTTGGTCTTCAACCAGCAGACCATTACTATTGGTGATTGAGCCTATGAAGTGAAGTTGGAGTTCCTTCAAGCACTAGCATACGTATGAAAGAATTTTGTGCTGTTATCTCCTTCAGTTGCCCATTTAGCTCTTTGTCTCCACCATGTATTGATCCTGGCTAAAATCGAATTATAATCAGTAACCTTTGATTTAAGAAGCCAAGAGTCTTCTTTAGATAAGAATCCTTCCTTGCATTCCTTATCCTGCAGCTCCAGCATATTTCCTAGAATGATTTCTTTAGATTGGATAAGATTTTTGTGCTTCTCCTTGTTCCAATAGAACGATGCTTTCAGAGCTTTTCCCATTTTTCAGATTTAGTATTTGTCTATAATCTCCTGAAGTTTTCTTCATCCAAACTTTCTTTACCAATCCTGCTGAGGATGGATTGGAAATCCACATATCCTCAAAATGGATAACTTTTTTGAATTCAGTTTTACATTAAAAAATGTTGAGAAGGATAGGGCAATGGTTCGAAGCGATTCTTGCTAAGTGCTTGAACATTATCCGGTGTGGAGAGCAAAGAGCCATTGAGTTGAGGTAACACCTATCCAAACGTTCAAGAATTCTGTCAACTTCAGATTTATTGTTGCGCCAAGTGAATTTGGGACCAACACATCCCACTTCACGAAGATCATTGGAAGCTAAAAATAGATCCATTTCTCTAGATCCCAAGAAATAGGAGAATCTCTTACCACCTTTTTTTGTCTTCTTTATTGAGGAGACAATTAAAGTCTCCACCAATCACCATAGATTTTTCTTTGGAAGAATAAACTTGTAATCTTTCCCAAAGACCTCTTCTTTTGTAGGCATCTTTGCTTGCATAGATTGATCAAATTCTCCAAATACCTTTGTTGAAAACTTCAAGGTCCCCAACTATAAATTGTTGGGTTGATTCTAGGACTTTGAAAGAAGCAGCATTTGATCTCCATAGAACTAAAATTCCACTAGATAGACCTTCCGAAGGGACTTGGAAGTAGTCCCAGTCTGATCCAATTAATGAATTTATTTCCAATCTATCAAAGGAAAAAAACTTTAGTTTCAAGTAAACTCAAGAATAAGACTCCATTATCTTTCACAAACTCTTTGATGTATAGAGAAGCTCTCTTTTTCCTAGCTCCTCTATAGTTCTAGAAACAAGCAGATGACATCATGGTAAAATGGGGGGATGATTCCCCATTTTGTCTCTTGCTTCATTATCGAATTTCCTACTTCTTATGGTGATATTGATAGGACCTAAACTTTTAAGTTGTTTAAGTCCCTTCCTTCTATTCTCAGAGCCTTTCTCATTTTTTGTTTCAGATTTCTTTAACAATGGACTGTGAACAGATAAGTCAGGTAGTACATTATCCTTATCAGGGAATGAAAGTTCTCCTTCTTCAAGATCATCATCTAGAACTTTGAATTTGTTAGCATCACAGGGGATTAAATTATTCATACCTAAATCATTGGTTACTTCAGCTTGAAGTATAGAGTCTTCTTGGTTTGTTGTTTCTATGGTCTTAGCTTCCAGGATTCCAACATTGTCAACTAGTTTGTTGTTTTCACCGTCAGCCAAAGGTTTGTCAACCTTTTTATAGATTTGAGTAGGGGTAGTGATTCTTCCAGCATTTTTTTGATTTTTGAGGAATGAAATTTCTCCTAGGTCTTAGGAAATATTTGTTCCTCCTGAAGTTCATTTGAATCCAAGGCCTGTAATCAGCTTTGTTTTCCATATAATTGTCATCTGAATTTATTTGAACAGAGTTGCTTTTCGGTAGCTCAGCTTGTTTGAATGCTTGGTTTTCTTTCAATTCAGAATAATTGCTTTTCATATGCCCAATTTTCCCATAGTTGAAGCAAAAGTTTGGGAGTTTTTCATACTCAATTCTTTGATATAATTTGCCCGCACAAACTTCGACCCAAACACCCTTTGGTAGCTTTTCATATAATTTTATTCGGATTCAAATCCTAGCAAACTCCCTCCTACTCCATTGAAATATATTACCATCGATCATGTAAGGTTTTTCAATCATGGATGCTATCCTAAAAATGTTGATTTCATCCCAACATTGTAGAGGCAATTTTGGCATTCGAATCCAAAATGGTGCCGAGAGTCCTTTTAATGATAATGGAGAGAAAGAGGGGGACCATCTGTCCAACCCTATTATGTTATTCCTAAGATACCATGGGCCATCCGAGAAGACCAAGTCTAATGCTTCTTGTTCATCAAATCCACAAAGCACCCATCCCAAACCAAGCATAGTTAGGTGAAACTTACCGTATTGAGACCATTGCTTCCTGAGTTCCAAACTGATAATGTGGAGAGGTATGTTTTCTCCAAAAACTTTGATTACCAAGGCTTTGCTGAGTTTACTTGAGTTCTCTGATTCCACTCCAGCGTGAAGTTTCACCACATTATTGTCTTCTGTGAAATCATTCCCAAAGTCTAAGTTGGAAATATTGATATTATTTTTTTTCTCCCATGCTTTTGCTATTGCATTGCTGGTAGATTTAATTGGGATGTTTAAAAGAGAGGCATTGTCATTTTCACCCGCCAAATCCCCTTCTTCACACTCACGAATTGTGTTCAAATCATTTTGCTTTTCAACAATTGTGGATGACTCAGTTACAATCTCTTTGTAGCTTGGACTAGAAGCTTTGATGATTGGAAATAAAACCTCTTCTTTATTATAGTTAGCATCAACTGCATTCTTCGAACTCGTCGTCAACATGTTTTGATGAATTTTTGATCCAGAAGATGAATCATCTTAAATATGGAATTTGACTTTCCCAAATTTTGGAGAAGTTGGAAATTTTCTGACAGCTGATCCGTCCTCACAAATCACATTCTTTCCTTTATCGATACTTTCAATGGATTTATTTTGTTTCAGCAATCCTCCCTCATTGATTATGAAGAATTTGGATTTACCATCTGTGGTGAGCAAATCGCCAAATGCGGGAGGCGAACAGGTAGTATCAAGTCTTGATACTAAAGGAATGTTCGGAATAGCATGTCGACCAGAATTTGGTTCGCCAGCCGCTGGAGGAGGCAGGCTACCATCCGTCGCCATCAAAAGCGCGAAGCCAAAATTTGAAAAGGAAAGTTTCTCTCTCTAGAAAAGCTCAGACTATCTCTCTCTAGAATTGTGGTGATTTAAGTTACTTCTTTAACAATGAAGTTGGAGCTACAATGGGAGCAATCCAATTCCTTACTACAGCAGCCTCATCATATGGATCTACAGCTATCTCTCTACTTGGATGGGCCAGGTCTTCTACTGTATGGGATACCATTATATCTTGGAATGGTGATATCACGAGTTGTAGCTTCAGGATCCATATATATATATATATATATATATTATATATGGCTTATTTCTATGGTTACCTTATGAGATGAGATGATCACGAACCAGCTCATCCACCAACAACATTGGTGGCACCTTTCAAAACACCAGAGAAGCATTTCTTACAATCTAGATGAGTTTGGGTTGTACAAATGATACACTCTAAGATGGATCTACCCACAGTGAAATCCGACTTGGTTTTAACATCGATAGCATTCGACTCATTGGAGATAAAGCAAGAGAATCATACATCTCTCTCAATGATTTCTATATTAGAAGAGAAGCTAGAGAGGCTAATAGGAAGCATTCCATGGCTCGTGCTCAAGTGTATTTCTTCCCTACTAAATCTGAAAGGTTCCATCTCAAAGGAACTAGTTTTCCAATGGTAGTAGAAGATGCATTTGTAGCCTTCGAAAAGTTTAAATTATACGTATGAAATGGCCGATTCGACCTAGGTAGAGATGAACTAAGTTGATGCAAATCTATACTAGAAAAGCTTGAAGTATGACAGTTCAAAGCTTCTACACTCCTGTTCTGTAATCCAAACTTGCTCATCTTACTAAAATCCATCATTCTTCCTATATGAAGGCAACAAGGTAATCAATGATCAATGAAGTGTTGAGCGTTTGAGTTCATTTCTTCTCAAAAAGGAGTAGACCTGAATAAGAGATCAACCCCAACTTAAAGCAAATAGAGTTTGAAAAGGAGTTATGCATTGGTTCGTGTTGCAGATCTAACATTCTTGGGACACTTTATTAACAAAGGCGTAGGTACCGCAACAAAAGTTGTACGCAAGGCATATCCACAGGAGAAGGATGGTGTCTTTGTGTATTGAGGTATTGAGGAAGAGGTGGCTCTCTTATTCTGGTTAGATATAATGAATTATATTCATCAATGGCTTCTGAAACCAACCAGAGCACTGGACGCCCATGCATTTGCTGGAGTAGTGTATGCTTGCACAGGTTTACTCTTGATTTCCTAAATCAAGTGTCACATGTTCTTGAAAAAGATAGCATCTGGAAGTAACATTGATACTTCCAACAAGATAAAGAGGTTTATTCTTCAACCCAAGATTGCAAAAGCCTTTGGAATCAACTACAGTTCCTAAAGAAATAAGTCATTTCAGTTGGCCTTAGTGAACGGAAGCCTTCGATGAAAATTCCTTGCCTGTAGTCTCCAGTGATGCCTCTAAGGGAGCAAGATCAGCACCTGAAAAGAGGGTAGTGATAAACAGTGCTTTAGACGGCTGCTAGTCCCAACATTCAATGCAACTATAGCCTTTGTTTTGAAAGTTTTTTTAGCATCTTACTGGTAGTGAAGTTGATGCTAAGTATTCAACCACTAAAGAATATCAGAATCTTCCGAGGCTGCTTTGTTAACAGATCAAATTGGGGCTTTGTGATACTATAAGGATCATCTTTTTTAGGAATGTGAAGAAAAAAGAAAGAGTTCATAAAAAAAAAAGATTAAAGAAAAGTGAGAGCTTCTCTCTTGTGCCTCGATCCACATGTCAGCCCCACCGGCACTCCTCTCCGCAAAGGTATAAATTCTCCTAAACTTAGATTCTCGCCCTTGAAGTTCGTGGCACACTGGAAAATTGCCCATACGTTCCTTTTTGCACATGGTGGGATGGGAACCTAGTGCAACGCCTACAACGAGGCGGGGCTACTTATAAGTACCATTAAGCGGGGGAAAGCCAACTGCCCTTTTAAACAAGTACATTCGAAGACCCCATACACGCATTTATTATGCGTGGTGGGAATGAAGAACACAACTGCGGTGTCCAAGGACACCTACCATACACGTTTTTCTTGCGCGTTGTGGGAAGGCCCATGCTCCTGTTGTTTTACCCTAAACAGGGGAGATGCCAGGAGGCTGCTAAAATTTTGGGTAAACATGAGATCGTACTTAAACTTGATTTGAATATCAATTAAACAAAGATTTGGACTTGAACTTGATTGAACAAATGGCACTTAAGTGAACTCAAACTTAAAAGGGCTTCTTGGACTTGAACTCAACATGACTACGAGAATTTGAACTTAATTGAACTTGCAAAATTTGGACTTGCCCATTGAATTTGAATTGAACAATTAGGAGTGGAACTTGAACATTTGAATTCAAGCAAAGACTTGAACCACATGGGACTCGTGGAGGAAGGTATCCAAGCATGATCAACATATAAGCAAGAATCAAGTGAAAATACAATGAACATGAATCTAACTTGAAAGTTAAACATAACTAAGACAGAAGTTCAATAAGCATTAATAGAAGTTTGTAGCAAGCACACTAGTCTACTTATACATAATGACGGTAGATGGGATGCAAAAGCAAGAATCTCTTTACATCCAGCATCAAGTGTCTTCCGACTACAAGCAGTGACAGACAACATGTAATGACTTGCAAATAAAAACACATGAAGAGATCATCGATGAATGTGGCTCAAACAATAGATAATATCAATTTACAAAAAATAGTATTGATTTATATAATAAGCAATAATGAAGGGTATGCTGTAGGAATGAGGAGTCCTTTGTAAACATGATCATGTAACATGTCGTTTTTAGATGGAGTCTGAAGGTAATAATAAATGTTGGAAGACTATAATAATGGAGGGCTCTTAATAGCTACTGTAGGAGACCTATTACACGCACTGTCTACAAGTGAACACAAAGGACTGTAATAGATATCAACATCTATAAGCCTGGAGTAGGAGATTTGTTTGTGCACTATGATCCACCTACAAAAAATAATAAGAAGTGCACGAAATTCTACTGGCACAAAGCAGTAAATAATTCAATCTAAAAGCTTCTACAACACACCACCAGATCCGTAACATTCATGCAAGCGGAAAGAATGTGTTTACAAATATTTCAAAGTACCCATGCACATGCACTATAGTTTATATATATATATATATATATATATATATATATATATATATATATATATATATATATATATATATATATATATATATATATGCACAAAAGAGGTAGGTGTAATCATAAATCCGCATGGGCCCCAGTGAGCATATTTTAGGAACACATGTGACGTCTAAGGATGCTACGTGAGACAATAAATTTGAAACTGATCCACCTAAGCAGGTAAAAAAGGAGTTGATAAGGTTTAATAAATAATTATAAAATACCCCCAAATACCTACATAGGCCCCAACGAGCATGTCATAAGAACACACGCGACGTCTAGGGATGCTACTCGAGTCAATAAATTTGAACTAGATCCTCTTAAGTAGGTAAAAAAGGTATCAACAAGGTTTAAAAAATAATTATAAAATACCCCCAAATACCCATGGGCCCTAGAGAGCATATTGTAGGAATATACGTGACGTCTAGGAATGCTATATGTCAATGAATTTGAACTTGATCCTCCTAAGTAGGTAAAAAGTGAGTCGATAAGGTTTAATAAATAATTATAAAATACCCCCAAATAACTGTATGGGCCCTGACGAGCGTGTTGTAGGAACACATATGACGTATAAGGATGCTACGGGGGTCAATATATTTGAACTTGATCCTCCTAAGTAAGTAAGTAGGAGTCGATAAGGTTCAATAAATAATCATAAAATATCTCCCAAACACCTGCATGGGCCCCGACAATCGTATTATGGATACAAATGACGTCTAAGGATGATGCATATGTCAATAAATCAGTCCAAGTTCAAGCCTGATCATCCTGTGCAAGTAGACAAAAGTCGACAAGGCTAGAATCCTTAAATAAATATGTGGTCGTGAGGTCGACCGAGATATTTATTTTAATGCATTCATATTAGGCCTTTAAGGCCTTCAACCAAGAAAAATCACTAATAAAGGTAAATAGCCTACAAGAAACCTGATCCTCGATCAAGAGTTCGATTGAGTTGGCATGGTAATCAAAAAATAGAAATGACCTTAAACACCCCGATGATGGCCGCGTTGAATATAGATCTCAATCGAAGGGGTTAACTTCAACCATGTCAAAATGCCCTCGAACTTAGATATTTCCAAGTGACCTCAAAGTCACTCCGATGATGGCCGAATTGAAAGTAGATCTAAACCGGAGGGATTAACTTAAACTATTTCAATAAGCCCTCTCAACATAAATATTTCAAAGTGACCTCAAAGTCACCAAAATAATGGTCGTATTGAATGTAGATCTCAATCGGAGGGGTTAACTTCAACCATTTCAAAATGCCCTTAAACTTTAATATTTCCAAGTGATCTCAAAGTCACCTAGATGATGGCCGTATTTAATATTTATCTAAACTAGAGGGGTTCAAAAACACTTTTAAATGCCTTCCAAGCTCCACCCAAATACCCAAAAAAATCAAAAAATCTAAAAAAAAATTAAAATTTCCAATATTTAAATATTTAAAACTAAAATGAACCATTAACCACTTAAAACCAAATCCATCAGCCCTTTATAACAGTTTATTGGGATGGACATATTAAAATTTACTTCAGCTCACACAGAACAAAATTCCTAGTCGAAAATAAAACTAGGATTTATTCTCAAACAATCTCCTGCTAGTAAGGATGTGGTACTTGTCCTCTAACCGATAGTTTTCCCACTAAATTACACTGCAGGATAAACAATTATAAATTGGGGCCCTTTAAACCAAGTGGTTTTGTTTCCAAACGGAACCATGAAATATCAGTTATGGCAGAGACAATAAGTTCTTTAATGGCATTAAATCGTTGAGATATGAATCAGTAGGATATGATTGATAGGGCATAAATCCCTCTGCTAGCTAAGGTTGATTCAAAATTTTCCCCATAGACAAACATTCATCCTAGGTCTATAAGGTCCTATTAGACGAAGCAACCCATGACTACTAACAAGGATCCTTCTGTCAAGTTGGGTTGACTACCTCCTTTGACTAAGTCGCTAGGGACCATGATGATCCAGGATGATAGAACCATGGGATCTTGATCGGGTCCATCATCCATTCCCCCACCATCTACTTTAAGTGAAAGATGGTGAAATTTTCATTTTTAAATATTAATTCACAAACCCTACCTAAGCCTATGCTTCTTCTATAAGTCAAATATTGTGTATCTCTACGTATCTGATAGAAAAATAGCCTTAATTGAAAGTTCTCTCTCATAATCAGGAGGGGTAATTAACTATAGGGGCTTGTGCCTATAGGAAATAAGAACTCAGATCATAAAGTTATCGTAAAATGAGGGTGAAATCTCTGGTTAGTGTCTTATCTACAAACCCATATGCCTTCTGAAATTTACCCTGAAACTTAAATCAGTTAAAACTCCCTCGAAGAAAAAGTAGTAGAAGATTTGTTCATGATTGGATGTTTGATGTAGAAGGTATCATTATTGAAGGTGATAACCTTAATGTTATCAAATACAAGAGCTAGCCAAAATTTTGGAGCCTACATGCCTCTAACTTGATCTTTCTAAGTAATCTTCCAAGGTATTTTCATGCTTGTATGGCATAGTCGCCTCTGCCATTGCCTTGATTCATCAAAAAATATTTAAAACAAAGAGTATCCTAATTATCAATAGAAGATAAATTAAGTATGTAAACAATATTTACCATTTTTCCTTCTAATATCATTTTGGAAATTAAACTAATTATACATTTAGTAGAAAGAAATTTGATATAAAAATCCTTATCACAAAGCTAGTTAATACAAAGTATATTATGTTTTAAGCCAACTAATTAAAGAACATTTTAAATAATAAAACTGTTTGACTTACCAATCATACATGAACCCTTAACTTTCCTAGTGATCTTATCACCCAATGTTAACTTGCGTCCTTTCTTAGCCTCTAACATTATTAATTGCTTTAAATCTCTCATCATATTTCTTGAACATTCATTATTTAGGTATCATATGCTCTCACTAGGCTTTTTATGAGAGCATCCCTGATCCTAATCAGAGTTTAAAATTGATTAATTAGCAATTAAACATAACTTTGTTACATCCTCTCTAGGTCCTATCTTGGATGAGTCCAAAGCTTAGTCCAACCAGAAATAATTATATATCCTCTTCTTGCCCATTTTGAAGTTGGATTTATCTTCATCCTTCTCCTTTAAGAATTGATTTTTTAGGTTTTGTATAGTTAGAATTTAAGTTCCTTGGTTTCTATCATTCAAAACAGATAACATTAGAGGGACTCTTATGGAATTTACCTTGTTTACCTTGGCCCTTCTCAAAGTTACACCTTTGTTATTCTTTAAGAAGCTTTTGAACTTTCTCATCATTAGTACTTGATCCAGAACTATTACTGTATAAGTCACCATCCTTTAGTTCCATGGTTTTCTCCATTCATTTATCACCTGCGTCCTATAATCCTTGACTTATGTTTAGCTCGTAAGCAATAAGTTAGCCTAATAGATTATCAATATAGTAAACATCTAGATTTTTTGGCTCAATAATTTAGGTGACTTTTGCATTATAACTATTAGGAAAATAATAAAGTTTTTTATTAACATTTTTTAAGATTGATAATTCTATTTTTAGATCAAGCAAGGATGTCATTATTTTGTGAACCTAATATACATGTAAGAAATTGATTCCCTAGGTTTCATGTGGAAGAGTTCATATTCATGCAATAAAACGTTTAAAAGGGATTGTATAACTTTGTTGGTTATTTCATAAGTAATGCATAATCTATTCCAAATATTTTTCCTAGTTATGCTAATAGATACTCTCATGGAATTCTCATATTTAAGTGCACAAAAGAATCAATTCAAGCATTTGCCATTAAGCTAAGCTAAGTCTCATTCTTCTACAGTCCATTCATTGAAAGGAATATTAGTTTTAGCCACATCAACTACTCATGATGGTATAAAATAACAAGATTGAATCAAGTGCCACATTCTAAAATCCAATAAACTATAAAATAGTTATCATTCTTCCTTTTGAAAAATCAAATTGTATATTATCAAATAATATGGATGAGTTATTTAATAACAATTTGTGATTTTCCTATTTACAAAATATGCCATGGGTCTTTTCTAAAATATTTTTAAATCACTATTTTAGAGACCCAAACTAATACCAAATGAAAGTTCATATGAGGATGTTAAATCTTCTTAGACCACTCTAGGCACACCAAGAGAGAGTGTGTGTGTGTGCGCGTGGGGGGGGGGGGGGGGGGGGGGGGGGGGGGGGGGGGGGGGGGGGGGGGCGGGGTTGGTGGGAGGGGGTGAGGTGAATTGTTTATTTAAGAATTTTCTTTTTAAAAACTTTTTTTTGAGAAAGATGTTAACCAAATAAATAAGCAAAAGCAAATATCAAAGAATCAATTAGAATTTATATATTTTTTTTGGTTTATAGAAAAATGAACATAAACATATTTTTGCTCTTTTTTATTTTTAAAATTTGGTTTTTATTTTTTCTTGCCAACAAAAATTAGCCCAAAAGCAATAAAAATATCCTTACCTTAGATTTACAAAAATATAAAATGCATGAATTGAAAATCCAAAAAATAAAAGTGCTAAAGCAAAAGAAGAAGAAATGAGCACACCAAAAATTTTAGAGTGATTTGGTCAACCTTTAACTATATCCACTCCCAGAGTCTTCTTGTATGGGTATTACACTAAACCTTTTAGTGAGTCTCCTTTAGCTCCAACAGCATGGTGGAGAAGCCTTACAAAATTAGTTCCACCCTTCCATGTTATGGCTAAGAGCCTAATTATTTTTTCCACTCTTGGTGAGGCAGAGAATCTGGAATTAATCTCACCCTCTTGATGAGGCATAAAACTTTGAATCCCTTCCACCAACCTAGTGCGCCAGAGTAGCCAGATCCTTTGACATCATGAGCCTTTTCCTAAAGTTTCTCTAAAGAAAAATAATGACATTTGGAGGAAGAGGATGAACATTCTTAAAGCAACCATTTGTAGATCCCTTCTCACACACTCCCTTGATCACACAAGGCACCTCTCTCTCAAAATCATACTCTCTATCTCCTAAGATCAAAACTTCCTCTTTTAAATCTTTTTTTAAGAAAAATTCATAGAAAAAATTCAACAAAAATCTTTCTTATTCAAATTAAGAGGTGTTAACGACAAAAGGAAAAAAAATCCTAATTTTTCATTTCAGCCATCAAAATTGATATAGTACAATCTTGGATTATATAGTACGATTAGTTCAAAAATCTCTATTAATTTTGTATGGTAAACAAACTCTAATATGACCAGTTCAAGATTCTTGAACAGATTATGTAGTATGAATTATGAATCATATTGTATGATTAATTCAAAATTAATAATTTATCAAGGATGATCTATAAGATAATCAAACATAATATCTATCCTTCATCTATCATGATTAGTATTGTATGGTATGAATAGTTT
Source organism: Dendrobium officinale (assembly GCA_019514585.1). Lineage (NCBI taxonomy): Eukaryota > Viridiplantae > Streptophyta > Magnoliopsida > Asparagales > Orchidaceae > Dendrobium > Dendrobium officinale. The sequence continues at coordinate 44,522,573 of CM033691.1, read as the reverse complement.
AATCCTAACAAGGTTCATCCAGGATGTCCCTTGGAAAATGAAATATCACCTTTGTTGATCATTTAGTTTGATAGTGAATTTCCATTCATTTAACTTTCATGAATTAACCATATTTTGATTAACTAATCACAGGGATTAGTTTAGGGAGATATGAAACATCATATAATACAAACTAGTTCATATAGTATGATTAGTTCAAAATAAAAATTCAAAAGGTTGCCTAAATCTGATTGGTAACTTGAGGCTTCAAATTTTAATTGATTATCTTGTACTATCGAGATCATATAGTATAATTAATTTAATAATTCTAATCACTCAAGTAGCTATTCTAATTTATTTCTGATCTAAAAATTGTATAATATGATTAGAATCATATTGTATGAACTTAAAAAAAAAAAAATCTAAAATTTAGATTCTCACTCTCCCGTGTGTGTGTTTGCATGTTTCCATGCTAGCATACACCTTTTAAAGGATATTTGACTCAACAAATTTAAAAATTAATAAAAAAATGTAGATTGCAAGAAATATCAAACCTATTCTGTTCAGTCTTAATTCATTATCCTTTATTATGCATGGTGTACGATGTTCCTAATATGTTAATGTGTAAAAGATAAATACGCACTAATAGTATTAGGTGAAATAAAGTAGAAATCCAATAATATTTATTACCATCAAATTTATAAGTTTGGGCTCACAGATTGCAACATTATATAGTTTTTATACCTTTATTGACTTTTTTAGTCAATGTATGATTACTCGCCTTCCTATCTAATTTGTTTGCTCTCCCCCGAAAAAATTTCACCCTCTTTGACAATTTTTGACTTAGCTGGCTAACTCACTAATGTTCTTCATTGTAGTAGTTAAAGTTTTCACTAGTTCTTCTCAAATGATTAAAGAAGTGAAGGATCTTAAATAATGATATGCTTCATATAGAGGTTAGATAGTAGTGGCTTCACATCATCATGATTGTTGAAAAATCTACATAATGATTGTAACTTTTTATTCAATCTTTACTTATAATTTGGTAGCACAATTTAAAATGCATTACTAAATCACTTATAAATTTTATCACTCTCCTATTAAAGGTTCAAGTGAATTAGGGAACTAAATGTATATTCACATATACCTTTTTAGTATATTGTAATTAGTTTTGGGGGGTCTTCATAAGGGTACTCGCCCCCTAGTGGTAAAATAATGAATTTCATATATGGATCATCAAATCACATTTCTAGAAAGCATAGAGGGAAATCATCCTTCATAGGAGAAATCAAGGGTCTTCATGGATACGGTTCACCACTTATCTCATAAAGAAATATCAATTATTAGAGCTTCTTTTTGCTAGCCATGTAATGGGGCTGGGCAAATGCTAACATAATCAGTGGGAAATATGGCTTATTATTCTTACACGAATGAACTATGTATTTATGAAAATGAATAAGCTTAGGTTTTTGTGTATATGAAATTGCCCACTAGATACATGAGCATACATGTCAATTAATTAATATGTATGAGTGAGTGTTGATCACAAGAGAAAATGTTCTATAATATTGCAATCATGCTAGTATTATTTAGTATGGGTGCACCATTTGTCATACTGAACAAGAATGAAGGGTATTGAGTTTTTATCACTTATAATGAATTAAAATAGATGATAAGATGCTAATACATAAAAAAATGATTTGGAGAAATGGTTATAAAATAATAACATTTCCTAATGAAACTCTTAAATGTCAATATGGATCAGACCATATGCATTCTAAGATCTCTGTTAAGCTTGCAGTGGTGAAAATGAAGATTCAAGACCTTCATATAATTATACTCTATCCATATAACCTAGATGGTTAAAAATCCTATGTCAAGATATGTCAGTATTCCATTTCAATTTTCTATTTGTGCCAATATTCCTCCATTGAGGTAATATATCACACTAAATATTAACTGTATACATATCCATTGTATGCATTGAACAAATAATGAGAGATATTTAAAACATCCATAAATTCATTAAATACATGAGAGTCTATATTAGTACTTGCATTGTGTTTGCATCATTAGGATCATTAGCCCAAAACAAAGAAATTAATTAGACATATATAATGAACCCATTTTCATTTAAATTCTAGAAGAATAGATTCAAGAGAAACAATAAGGAAATACTTCATTAGGATAGTATAATTGACTTCCGCACACCTTCCTCCTCTAATGTTAGCATTGCTTACACAAGATAAGCTAAGATCTCCAATGAAAGTATCTTTTACTTTCTTAGCCTCTCTTATACCATAGTCTAAGGGTGCACTAAAGAAATACACTGAATATTATAAGACTTTACTAAAAGTGGAAAAACTTAAAAATAAAAGAATTTAAAATTTATCTATAGCAAGTGAACAAATGGCCTCAGGTGCCACGATTCTCTAAATGGAGGTGCTATGATGTTATTAATTAAACTAGCTCCACAACACTATTAAACTTGTTCCACTACATTATTTTGCTAACTAGGCACACCTGTAGGATAAAAAGGTGCATCACTTTGTAGAAATAGCATGGCTTTATCTTTCATCAATGTCTCCACTACGACATTAGAAATATTGAGCATTACAGTTCTTTGATGTGCAATCTGATGCTGTGATGTTATAATGGCTGATTCTTTAGCGTTTAAATTCATGAGACTCGGGTGTTGTGTAAGGATTTCTAACGCTGCAATGCCATGAAGCATGCGGTGCTGACCTTGGCTTTGCTAGGGTGCTAAATTATTTACCATTTCCTGATATGCTCACGATGTAATTACCTAATCCAGCATTGATGCACTATAGACATTGTGGCATCACTATTGGACTGCTGTGGCATTAGTTCAATGTTTGTGAACTTTTTTTGAGCATTTTCTATACAAATAAAACTAGAATAACATATTTTTATTATATTTAATTGTAATAATGAGAACACTATTCAAACTTAACACCATGATAGGGTGCTTTCATTCTTCCTCTCCATAATCACAGGAACACCCTTACCCAAGACACCCTAAATTCACCCTCATGTAGTTATCAAAACTTGGAGCTCATCTTCCATACTACTCAATCTTACTTACTGTCCTCTACAATCATCAAACCTTGGAGCTCTTCTTCCTTCAACTCAAGCGCTACATAAGTAGTTAATAAGACAAAACTTTTTCATTCACAATTATATTTATTAGGAAATTTTATTCTTTTAATTTTTGTCTTTATATAGGAAAATAGTAAAATTTTAAGATAATTGAACCAACAATAACTGGAGATTTTAAAATAGGTTTACAATTCTTCCTTCAACTGAAGCTCTAAACAAGTTGGATCACTCTTTGAAGCATTCTTTTTTTTTTTTTTAACTTTTCTATACTTTAATTGATAAATGTATTAAGCCTTAAATAAATTAAAAATCTTGTGTGATCTAGAGCCTCGATGGAGGAATAAAAGAACAACTAGAGATTTTAAAATAAAGTCTTTCCATAACCTAGACATATGGTGGTTAGGATTATAGGGTCTTAAGGAGATAAAAGAATGGTAGTTAGGAATAATCTTAGCTAATAGTCCAATGAGTTTGACTGAGAGGATGAGTACTTATGCTATGATCCATAATACAGTAAGAACTCAACCACTCTATAGTAATCATGAACTTTTAAATATCATAGATTCAAAATTTATAAAAATAGTGAATTTTCCTTTCTACATTTGAAGTTTATTTAAACTTAACCTACACAACCTTTTAATTCAATAGGCTAGATAAATTTAGTAATATGGTAAGCAACACTAAAGTGAGCTTAGTAACTTTAAGTTTATCCTAGTGGTATTGACACTCTTCTCATCAATACACTAGTTGACATGACATGTGCACTTATGTTAAACATGTCATACAATGTAGTAAAATTAAACCATCTTTAATGACATGAACATTCAGTGTAAGCTATAGCCCATAGCACTGCATACATAGGTAAACATAGTGAAGTAGAGACCATTCAAGTTTTTGGCGTCATTGCCTAGAACGCACAACTTTTAAAATTATTATCCTTTTATGCATTTTATATTTCTTAACCCATTGATTGTTTCTATAGTTTTCATTTCAATTTTTTATCTTCTTATTTTTGATTTGCTTACTACTTAATTATATATTTTCAATGTTTCACAAAATTTCTAGTGTATTAGTTTCTATTTCATGCTTAAAACTAAACAACTAGTAGAATTTATGTCGGACACCTAAATTGAAAAGACTTGAAAAATTAGAAAAACTCAAAACTTTAAAAAGAAATTAAAATGGTTGAACCAATTCTAGAAAATAACCAACCTAGATTACTGAGGGAATATACCAACCCTATGATTAAAGGTATTCATCAAAGTATAAATAGACGAAGAATTCAAGCGAATAAATGTCTAATTAAAACCTTCCATAATTCAAATGGTGCAAAACTCTGCATTTAGGGAAACACCTCTAAAAGACCCTAATTTGCATGAAGCTTATTTCCTTGAGATTGTACAACCTTTAAATATAATGGTGTTATTCCTGATGCTATTAGGCTTTGGTTATTTCCATTTTCTCTTAGGGATAAAGCTAAAATAAGGTTAAATTCACTGTCCTTTACTTAATAACAACATAAAATGGACTTGCCCATAAATTTTTTATAGTATGAGACCGCTAAGCTAAGAAATGACAACATATTTTAACTAATTAGATGTTGAATCTATTTATGAATCATGGGAAAGATATAAAGAACAACTTAAAAAATGTCTTCATCATGCTCTTCCTAATTAATTAATCATTTAATACTTTTAAAGTGGCTATATAGGCTAACTTAGATCAATTATAGATGCCATTGACGGTGGTTATGTATATGCTTTGATAGAGGAGATGGCTACAAAAAATTTCCAATGGTTATTTGTAAGAAAAAATCCTAAAAAGGTAGCATGTATTTATGAATAAAATACTTTATAAATTTTAATTTACCAAGTAGCTTCCATTTCTAAAATATTAGATAATCTTGGGCCTAATTCACCTTAGAGTTCACCTAGAGTTTTAGAAGAAACTATTTGTGGATACTCTAAGGATCCTAATATTTTAGGAGTAAATATAATAAATGAAATTAATAACATAACCCATAATCCCTACTCAAATACTTATAATCTGGATTAGAGAAATCATCTCAATTTTTGTTGGAATAATAATAAAAATAATAATATTAATTGGAGCTTAAACCAACCACATTAAGTATGAAGTTTGAAATACCAACCTTAAAATTTTGCAAAGCTAAGGCTTAGTTATTTTCCTTGATTTAAATTAGTTAACTAACCTAAGGATAAGAAGCCTTAATTTGAATAATTAGTTTTGCAAATGGGTACATAATTGCAAATTCAAGTTGCTGGTACTAGAAATATTGAAATCTAATTACAGCAAGTAGTTTGATCTTTAACTAACAGACCCTAAGAAACTTTATTAAGTAATATTAAAATTAATCCTAAACAAATGGTAAGGAATAATGTAAAGCTATTCAATTGAGGAGTGTGAAATAGCTAGAAAATGTGACAAGGAATAACAATTAATTTAAGTATGAGGCTATTACAGAAGAACTAGTAGAGGTTCCCAAACCTAAAAAAGAAACTCATCCTAAAAAAAAATTACAAAAATTTATTAGAGAGGTTGTTGAGAGACCACCACCACAATTTCCTCAAAGGTTGTTAAAATATAATTTAGATAAGTAGTTTTTATGGTTTATGGAAGTATTTAAATTTTTTATTAGTAACATTACATTTCTACAAGCCTTAAAAAAAGCACACCTATAATAATTTATGAACATCACCCTCATTAAGAAAAGAAAATTAGGAGATTTTTAGACTGTAGCTTTGAATGAATAAATTGGTCTAATCCTATAGAAGAAACTTTCTCAAAATTTTAAGGACTCTAGTAGTTTTACCATTCCTATAGATATGGGAGATAGGTTTTATGTGGGGGCACTATATTTTTAATGAGCTAGTATTAATCTAATGCCGTTGTCCATGTTTAAAAGATTAGATCTAGGAGAGGATGAACTTACAACTATTACCCTTTGTTTAGCAGACCATTCATTTACATATCTAATAGGTATAATAGAGGATGTGCTAATCAAACTAGATAAGTTTATCTTTCCTGTAAAAACTTGAATTGATTGTGAAAGTGCAAGATGAAAAAGTGACCATCAATATATCAAAGTTAATGAATTTTTCTAGTAACCAAAATGAGGATTGTCATAGTGTAGGCTTTTTTGATAATTATGTGAAAAATTATATGGAGGATATACTGATGGATAATTCTTTAGGGGTTCTTTTGACTGAGTATGATAGATGAGAGGGATATAAAGGTTTTGTTCCAATGATCTGTGAAGCCCTTAGAATTTATAGGAATAGGTTTGAAGTTCTTGGTACATCATCCTTAGGTATGTATTTGAAACCTTCAACTATATAGGCACCTGTGTTAGAGCTAAAAAGCCTTATTCTCCCACTAGAAGTATTCCTTTTTAGGAGAAGAGTCATCCTTAGCTATTATTATTTATACTGATATAAGATAAGACCATGAGGGCAAGTTGATTAAGGCTCTAAGAGCATGCACAAGATTTTGATGGAGGAAAATCTCTTTCCAAAAGCTAAGCCCATAAAGATACTCGACCCTATTATTAAAAAGGTTGTTAAGATGGATATACTTAAGTGGTTTGGTGCATTAATAATTTATCACATTTTAGATATTGATTGGATTAGTCCACTAGGTTGTGTTATAAGAAATGATGTATAACTATAATACTAATGAAAAAAAAGAACATATCACCTCAAGGATAATTATTTGTTGGAGAATTTGTATAGACAATAAGAAGCTGAACAAAGCAACTAGGATTGATCATTTTCATCTACCATTCATTAACCAACTATTGGATAGGTTAGCAAGACATCGTTTTTATTACTTCCTAAATGGTTTTTCAAAATAACATAAAATTCATTTAGAATTAGAAGACCAGGATAAGATTACATTTAGTAGTCTTATAGGACATTTACCTTTAAGAAGATGCCTTTTGGTTTATGCAATACCCCTGTTACCTTTCATAGGGGTATGAAATTAATCTTATCTAATTTAATTGATCAAGGTATTGAGATATTCGTGGAAGATTTCTTTATGTTTAGTACCACTTTTTATTTTAATTTGGACCTTTTAACAAAAGATGCATAGAAATAAATTTAGTACTGATTTGGGGGAAATGTCAATACGTGGTTGAAAAAGGCCTAATCTAAGGCCATAAAATTTCAAAAAGAGGTTTATAAGTGGATAGGGAAAAGTGTAAAAAATTTAAAATCTTCCACCACCCATTTCCATTAAAATAATTCAAAGCTTTTAAAGATATGCTAGTTTTTATATGAGATTCATTAGGGATTTTTCTTAAATATTAAAATGTTTTGCCATGTACTTGTAAAAGATGTCCCTTTTTAATTTTAAGGATGAATTACTTAAAACTTTTAAAATTTTAAAACAATACTTAATCACTGCACCTTGCATTATTACAATTGATTAAACTTTACATTTTGAAATAATGTGTGATGCGAGTGATAATGGCTTAGGTAATCTTTTAGGGAAAATAAAAGATGATAAATTTCATGCTATATACTATGCTAGCATAACCTTAAATTTAACTCATTATATCTATATAACCATTAAAAATAATGGTTAGCTGCTATCTTTGTTGAAAGCTATGGCATGCTGGGAGGGGGTGAATTTGTATTTTAAAAATCTTTTACTTTAAATCAGAACAATTTGTAGAAGCTTTGAGAAAATAAAATTTTTAAGCCATAAAATAAAAGTAGATAATTATTTTTTACTTTCAAAATTTTTAGAAAAAAACTAATACATATATTTTTGTTTTTAAAATGCAATTAAGAGTTCAATAAAAAATTTATTAACCATAAAGTTCACAAAGATAAGCAAAGTAATCAAAGTGCATTAAATAAATGCAGGGAAGTAAAGAAAATGTGAAATAAATTTTTATAATGGATTGGTTGAAATCAACCTACACCCACTCCCTAAAGGTCCTCCTTTTTTTGTATTGCACTATATTGCACTCCTTTAGCTCTTAGCTAAGTGGAGATACCCTTCTCTCTTAATTGGTGGAGAAAGACATTTGCAAACACATCTAGCCCCCATAAAATATCCCTAATTAAGCCTCCAAGCATAACAGAGGTGTCAATCGATCCTTCTTCTCCTTGTAGGACATAGATGCCAATCCATCCTTCTTCTCCTTACACAGTGGAGATGCTAGTAACTCTTTTTAATCCTCACATGGTAGAAATTCCAACCCTCCTACTCTTTATATTGGAAAAAGTGTTTCCCCTTGCCTGCTCAATTTGTAAAAATTTTCCCAAAGATTTCTCACTAGTGCTCTTCTCTAATAGCTCCACAAACAAAAATATGGAGGACCCATTTTGCTAGAAAATAAGAAAATCATGTGAAACCCTCATACCCCTTGACACCCTTAAGGAAAACTACAACCTTATGTACTCAACCTTACTTCCACTCTATCCAAAGTAGTTTGGACTTCCTTTTACAAGCAAGGAGACTCTCTCTCCTTTTCTTAATACATCGCCCTAGTAAAATATCTCTAACTACCAACATCACACCTTTAAGTCTTTCAATAAATTTATAAAGTAGGTATTTAAATAAACTTTGAATTTGAAATTTAAAACTCAAGGCTATACAGTTAGATAATCATGTCATACTATCAAATTAGTTTAATTCGCAATATAAATCAACATATATGATACACTATTATATAATATGATTAGTTATATTGAATCCGGCATCATCTAGGATGATTCAATATTTGGCCAGTGTGAAATCTATTTAATTGGCCTGTATGATATGGATTGTACAATCTAATTATTAATTAGGATTTGATTATGATTTGATTCCTTAATATATGAGAAAAAAATAAGACATTACTCATTATTCATCATATAATATGAATAACTTTGTATAGTATGATATGACCAAATTTCAAATTTTAAAATTGCCTAATTTTGATTGTATAGATTTGTAGCAGTGAATTTGACTCAAGAAGGTTCCATCTTTTATTTTGTTTGTAATAAATCCAAAGAAAATATTTTAACTCACCAATCATGATCATTCCAAATTCAATCCTCATAATGAAAGAAAATTCTTTGCATAAACCATCATTGTTTAATACAAAATAATATCATCCATATATATATGAAGAATGAGTATATCATCTATAATTCTCTTAATAAATTAGGTGGTAATACAGTGCCCTTAATAAAATATTTCTTTAATAAAAAATTATTAACCCTATCATACCATGACTTAGGTGCCTAATTAATCCCACATTGGGATTTCCTATGTTTAGAAATATAATTTGGGAAGGTTACATTCTAGAAACTAGGGGGTTGTTCCACATATACACCATCCTTGATCACCCCTTTCATAAATCATAATTTGCATCCATTTAATAAAATTCTATGCTCTCAATGCATGCAAATGCAAAGAGTAGATTGATAGGTTCTAAAACAGCTACTAGGGCAAAGGTTTCCTCAAAATCTATCTGTTTAATATTGTTACAAACCTTTGCTACCAATCTACACTTATTCCTAACTATTTATCAAAAGTCATTTAATTTATTTTTAATACCCTTTTTTCTAATAGCACTTTCATCAGTTGGTCTAGTTTTGAATTCCCATTCATTATTTTTAGCAAATTTATATAATTCTTCTTGATTGATACAATCTAAAATTCATCTTCAAGTTCTTGTTCTATGCTAGTAGGCTATACCATAGAGATAAAAGTTATGTGGATAAGTTCTTTTCAAAGTATATGCTTACTCTTAACCCTTATAAATGGGTCTCATATAATGAATTATATAGGGTGAATAGATGCATATCTTAATTCTCTAGGCAATAGATCCTAAACTTCTTGTCCATCATCTCATCTAATATTATGAGTACTATGGGTTATATCTTCAACTTTACCATCAATTCTTCAATCATCATAAGCCCTTTAAACTCATCAAAAGTAACTTGGGTGGACTTCTCAATAACTAACGTCCTCTAATCAAAAAATTATATATACCTCATGTACTAAGGAATATTCTGGAAACATTGCTTCATCTACCTTTACATCAATTTTTTCCAAACATGATTTTTCATTTTTTAAAATAAAAAACTTACACCCAAACACACATAGATGAGATAAAGTAGATGTTAAAAGCTTAAGAAACACATCTGGTGCCTTATTTAATTTAAATCTCGTTGCAGTTCTGGACCCAAGCACTGTGATCTTGATGATAACAAATATTATTATTCTTTTACTACTATCATTCATTCATATTTATTTTATGTGCTAAGCTCACTAACCTTTCAGGTCCATAAGGTCAATTGCAATTCAAGCTAGTTCAAGATTCGGTAATTAAGACTGAGTCAGTCTGTAACTTTAATTCCAGAGATTTTTACTTTTTCTTGAGTCAAATATACCTTGGTGGATCATGATGCAAAGTAACCTTGCACACATACACTCAGGAGGAGAAATTCTGTAAGTTTAAGATTTTTTTATTTTTGATCATAACGTACAAGACAATCCAAAATCATCCTGTATGATCAGTTAAAAATAGAAACTGTAATTAGGGCATTTGAGTTATAAAAACTTGCTTAAGTAAAACATCCTAGAGGATATTCCCATTGTCCTAGATGATATGCTCAAATCAGAAATACTCGAATGCAAAACTCATTTAGGCAAGATATTATTTTTAGAAATCATGCAGAATAATCAAATATCATCCTAGATGATTCATTAGAAACATAACTAAATTAGTCAGGTGATTGATCACATTTTCCTGAACAATCGCAGGGTCGTCCTGGACGATCAGTATGAAAACCTTAGTTTTCTCCTGAATCAAATGGATGTCTCAAAGTATGTGCTGGATGACCAATTATAATTCTTCATCATCTACATGTGTTTCCTATACGACCTACTCTACGCACTGGATGATAATTATTGATTTTGAACTAATCATACAGGATGATCCAAGCATCATATTGGAAGATCAGTTGTATTTCTTTATTATCCAACATGTATGTCCTGGACATCCTAAACAATATGATGGATGATATGTATGGTTTTAAACTAATCATATAGGATGATGTCTATATCATCTAGGATAATTAGAATAAATAATGTGTTTTAATCATCCAGAACACCCAAATTACTTAGCTGAATGGCTAAAATACATTGATTGTAAAGGACAATCTATCAAAAATCTTTGATGGTAAGTTGTAAATTAGGGAAATTTTTAAGGCCTTCTTTATAAGATCTTTTGTTTGTTAATGAGAGCATCTTTTTTTTTATCCTTACTTGAGAGAGCTTAAAGAATGAGAGGGAGAGCTTGGGGGCGGAGAGAGAGAGAGAGAGAGAGAGAGAGAGAGAGAGAGAGAGAGAGAGAGAGAGAGAGAGAGAGAGAGAGAGAGAGAGAGAGAGAGAGAATCTTGTAAGGGGGAGTTACGATGTATTCACAAAGGTTTCTCCAAGTAAGGATTTGAGTTGTCTTCTCTATTCATTATCCTTTGCTCCTTGGTGTCTCTAGGGAGGTCTTCATCAACATTAGATCAAGGTTCTCTATCTGCTTTATGAGGAAGCAAAAGGAGTTCAGGTTCTCTACCTCACCAGGGTTGGTGAAAAGGAGTTTGTAAAGCCTTCACTGCCTTACTAAGGGAGCAAAGGGAGAGTAACAATATTTTTGTGTAAAAATTCAAGGAGATGCTCCGTGAGGGGACGTAGGTTAAGTTAACCAAACTACCATAAAATATGGTGTGTTATTTTTGTTTTATTCATACATGTTTTTTTCCATATATAATTTTTGTGGTTGATTATGTTTATTTTAAAATATTCAAAAAAGGTTTCAAAAAGATTTTGATTTTTGTTTAAGAATTTTTAAAACTATCAATCCTCCCCCCTTTCGTATAGCCTTAGGCTAGTTCATAAGGGCTTAAAATTCCTAACAAACTTTTAAGTGGTATCATAATGGGATTCATAAAATTAAAGTTTTGAAAACTTTTGAATTTTGATCCATGGCTAACTTTGATAACCAAAATACTATAGAAGTGTATTCCATTACTCGACCACCCTTATTTGATAATATTTCTTTTGATTTTTGGAAAACTTGAATGTCACTTTCTTATAATCTATAGATTATCGCATGTGGATGCTTGTAAAAGAAGGTTATTCTACACCAATACGTGAAATTATTGGCGTGAAAATTGAACTTCCTTTTATTGAATGAACTTTTGATGATAGGGATCTAATACAACTTAATGCAAAATGTTTAAACTATTCTTTCTGTGGATTGAAATCTAAAGATCATATGTGTGTCTCAACTTGTGCTACTAGTAAAGAAATATAGGATATATTATATTTTACTTATAAAGACACAAGTAAAGTTAAGCAATCTAGTATAAATATTTTACATCATGACTATGAAATTTTTTTGCATGAAACTTAGTGAGTTAATATTTGAAATGTATACTAGGTTAACACAAATAGTCACCTCCCTGCATGCCTTAGGAAGAGAACTAATAAACTATGAAAAAGTGAACAAAAACTTGATATATTTACCTTCTTCCTTTGATGCTAAGATTACTACCATAACTGATTCCAAGGATTTGAATGTTTATTTCATCGATAACTTACTTGTATCACTCATTACTTATGATCAAGGAGTGAACCAAAGACAATTTGATGCAGGGGACATAAAGAATGAGAAAACTGTAGCCTTAAAAGCTCATGATACGAATTCTAACTCTTTTAGTTCTGAAAGTGATGATATAGCCTTAATTACTAGGCAATTCAAGAGCTTCTTAAGGAAGAAACAAGAGCACCATCAAAAGTGAAACAAATATAGGAATAATAAGAATTTTAAAGGTTCTTTTGATGTGATTTACTTTGAATGTAGGAAGCAGAGACATGTAAAAGCTTATTGCACTACACTTAAGGTTCACCCAAGCAAGGAGGAGGAGAAACCTAAGTTCATGAAGGACAAGAAATGGATCCAAAAGGCTTTATGGGCAAATTTTGAATCTAACTCCTCTGAGACTGATGCTGAAGAGGAGATAATAAACTTGTGTTTGATGGTAGATGAACATCTTGGTCAATCTGACAAAGAAGATGTATGTGAATTAACATATGATTAATTGCTCTAAGTTTCTAAAAAAATTCATTTATCTTATAAAAAGCTTAAAAATTTGCATGCCAGCTTGAAACTTTAATTTTTGAATTTAAGAAAAGAGCATGAAATTTTAATTAAAGATCAATCTACACAATAGCATCCACATGAAACTATTGGGTGAGTTTGATAAATTGAACAAATAATATAAACTATTGAAATAATTCCACACTAAATATAAAAATGATTCTAAAACATTTATGGATGAATATGATAGAAGAGAGCACTATTTAAAAGTTAACAATGCTATTTTAGAAAGTACTAACTCATTTTTTAATGTTAAATTGAAAGCACTTGAGGAAAATAGGATTCCACTAACACGTGAACTATTTTTAAATCATGATTAGAAGCCAAAAATTTTAAAACTTAGGAAGAGGCACTATAACTGAAGTAGATTAGTAAACCCATTTTCTGGGGTTAGATGTTTTTTATGTATCATGATAAGACATATTTCACATGCATGCACATCGTAGAACACATTTTGTGTGGAGACCCAAATTGTAGTATTCACATCATAACATCTATTCACTACATTCTTCTTTCCATAAGAAGGGACCCAAACATATTTGGGTTCCTAAATCTAACATTTGATGATTTTGAAGGTGTGCTCTCATATAAGACCTTGTAAGATCATGTGGTACCTAGACAGCTGATGCTCACACCATATGATTGAAGATGACAATAAATTCATTTTGCTGGAGGCTAGGGCTGGAGCAAGGTCACTCTTGGAGATAACACCACCAAAAAAGTGGTGGGTGTATGTATAATCAAAAAATCTAAGAACCTTTTGAATGAAATTGTTTTACTTATTGATGGCTTAAAATATATCTATCAGCATCAATCAGGTTTATGATAATGGATTTAATATAAAATTTTTGTCAAACACATGAATTATAAGCTTGAATAACAACACTATTTTGCAGGAAAAAAGGATTAATAATGTTTATATATTTGATTTAAATAATATTGAATGTTCTACTTCTTTTGGTTTAAAACTATTACTAATGAATCTTGGTTGTGGAATAAGAGGTTATGTCATGCTATCATGAAAACACTTAGAAAAGTAACCCAAAAAAACTTTGTAAGAGGAATCCCCAAGCTTAAGTTCACTTAGGACCACCTATATGACCCCTGTTAACTGGGGAAATAAGTCAACTCCTCTTTTTATTATATTAAAGACATTAGCACCTCTAAACTATTAGAAGTCCTTCACATAGAGTTATTTGGACTCATTAGCACTGCAACCTGAGGGGGAAAGGTCTTTGGATTTGTAATAGTGATGACTACTCTACGTATATTTGAATTAGATTTTTGTCACATAAAAGTGAGTCATTCGATGAATTTAAATCATTCTCCACTTGAATTTAGAAAAAACTAGGTTGTGAGATCTTAACCATCAATAATTACTATGGTGGAGAGTTGGAAAATATGAGATTTGGAACTTTCTATGATGAACAAGGGATTAGTCATAACTTCTCAGCTCCTAGGACCCCTCGACAGAACAGCATAGCTGATAGGAAGAACAAGATATTAATAGAAGCCTCTATAGCCATACTTGCTGAGTATTCACTTCCAAATTACTTTTGGGATGAAGTGGTAAAAACAGGTTATTAATGTTAGATCTAAACTGAATAAGACACCCTATTAGATCATTTAAGGTAGGACACCTAACCTTTCTCACCGCCATATCTTTGGTTGTAAGGTTTTCATTCCAAAATAACGGGAAATCACTCTTACAAAAAATTGATCCAAAATATGATGAAGGCATATTCTTAGGCTATTTAAATGTAGGGAAATTCTTTAGAGTGTCAAATAAGAGGACTTTGGTGGTGGAGGAATCTACTCATGTAGTGTTTAATGAATCTAATTCTGAGAAGTCTAGAGTTGAGGAAGAAGATGAAGTAGGTGTGATTACCCATGGAGTAGAAAATACAAATCTGGAGAAAAGTGTAGAACCTCAAAACATTGATGAAGTTGGTGAGATTACCCAAGGAGTATAATCTACAAATATTGAGAAAAGTGTAGAACCTCGAAATAGTTTGCTTAGAGATTGGAGATATTCTTCAAGTCATCCTAATGAACTGATCATAAGAGATCCTTCTGCAGGTAATAAAACTAGGTATGGACTTAAAAAAAGCTATCCACTCTACCTTCATCTCAATGACTGAACCCACCAACATTAATCATACTCTTTTTGATGAATTCTGGTTCCTAACCATGCAAGAAGAATTAAACTAATTTGTTAAGAATGATGTTTGGTAGCTTATTAAAAGATATAAGGGCCAAACTGTAGCAAGAACCAGATGGGGTTTTAAGAATAAAATGAATGATTTTGAGGTGATGGTTAGGAATAAGGAAATATTGGTGGCTAAGTGTTTAATCAAATAGAAGGGATTAATTTTAAGGAGATTTTTTCCCCAGTAGCTAGATTGGAAGCAATTAGAGTGCTACTAGCCTTTGACTGTTATAAGGGATTTAAGCATTTCCAAATAGATGTCAAGAATGCCTTTTTTAAATGGGGTAATCAAAGAATATATATTTGTAGAGCAACCCCAGGTTTTGAGAATTCTTAATTTTCAAATCATGTTATTAAAATAAGAAAGACTTTATATGGGATAAAATTGGCACCTATGGCATGGTATGGGAGGCTTAGCACATTCCTACCATAAAGGGATTTTGTTAAGGGGATCGTAGACACAACAAATTTTTTGAGGAGAGTAGGAGATGAAATACTCATTATTCAGATATATATTAATGCTATACTTTTATTATCTTCTAATAAAAACTTGTGTGATAATTTTTCTAAAATATTGAATAAATAATTTCAGATGAGTATGATGGGAGAATTATCATACTTTTTAGGGTTTAGCATAAGACAAATGGATAATGGAACCTTTCTTAATCAATCAAAGTATATTAAGGACATCTTAAAGAAATATGAAATGGATAAAGCTAAGCTAATAAACACTCCCATGAGCTCTAGTATTCAATTAGATAAAGACTCAAATGGAAAATTAGTTGATCAAAAGAAATACAGAGGAATAATTAGATCACTCCCTTACTTGACAGCTAGGAGATCTGATATAGTAGTTAGTGTTTATCTTTGTGCTAGGTTTTAAGCTAATCTAATAGAGTTCCACCTGACTGTAGTGAAAAGAATCCTTAGATATCTCTTAGGAACCAAAAACTTAGGAATATGGTATCCAAGGCACAACACTTCTTTTGAGATTATAGGATATTCTGATTCAGACTCTATTGGGAGTAGGGTAGATAGAAAGAGTACTGCTGGAACGTATCAATTCATAGGATAATCCTTAGTCTTCAGGTCTAACAAAAAATAAAATTCAGTTGCACTTTCCACTATTGAAGTTGAATACATAGCCTTAGGAAGTTGTGTGGCCTAAGTACTTCAGTTAAAGCAATAGATTCTAGATTTAGGATTATCTGCAGGCACAATGTCAATTCTATGTGATAATATTAGTGTCATATATATTTCTAAAAATTCTATTCAACACTCTAGAACCAAACACATTTACATAAGGCATCACTTTATAAGGGATCATGCAACTAAAGGAGACATTGAGCTACACCATGTAGTAACTGAAAACCAACTTGTTGACTTTTTATTAAACCACCATCCTTTGAAACTTTTAACATCTTAAGGATCAGATTATGTGTCATAAACATAAATGCATGAACTTAATGATTACTGATTTCTAAATTTTTTTTTTTCTTTCTTTCATTTTTTTGTTTTCTTTTTATTTTATTATTATATTTTTTTTTCACTTCATTTTTTATTTTAGTAATCACTACTGGAATGACATGTTTTTCCTTACTTTTATTTTTGAAAAATTGTAATCAATGATTGACATCCCTAAATCAGTTAAAGGAAGAAACACTATTGACTGTTTCCCTTCTTTTAACTCGTTATAGCAATATAATTTTCTTTTCTAAGCAAAAGTCTATTTCAAATTAATAATTGGACTTTAAAATTAAAATCTTTTTTATCTTCTTATAGTAATCTATATCATATAAATAATGTTCAAAATCATTAAATTAATTTTAAGATTTCTTGATCATGTTGTTACATTTATCATATAAATATGATTCTGCTTTGTGGTTTACTCCTTATATTAGAGAGTGAGTTTTTTCTTATGTATTATCTGAAAGATATTCTAACAACTGAGAGCCCTTAAAGGTTTCAAAGGGGAGCTAGCTTTCCAAAATGACAATAGGTATAAAATGTACCCAAAAAGAAAATTGAAAAAGATACACAATGATCTCCAAAAAAATTGAAAGATACACAAAGTGTAACAAAAATCAAAAGATGTGCAAAGTGCATCAAAGAATTAACAAGAGGCACAAATAAGCTCATAAAAAAATAAGCTTCCTTCTCTTTCGAACCTTTAAATCTTAGAAGAATTTAAGTGTCACTTAATATTTTCAAAGACTTGATTTTGAAATTCATGACTATGACTAATTATTTTGCTATATTATTATATAAGATATTTTTGTAGAATAAAGTTTTTAATGGATCACTTTTCTTATCCAATATCTTTTTTTGAGTTAGATCTTTATTTTTAAAAAATTGGTTTGCCCTATAAGAAGTTTGACTGGGGTTAACAGGATTTATTGCTCTACCATTTTTTAGATTCTACTAATGTAAATTCATTTTTTACTAATTTTTAATCCAATCACAAAGAAAATTTATCATTTTCTAGCATTGATTAAAAAAACCATATTTTTCTAATCTTTTTACTATATTTATTATCTTTTTGTTATTTTCTTTTTTAATTTTTGCTTGTTTTTTATTTTTGGGGCCTCTTCTGATTAACTCTTTCCATCCTCAAAATTTTCATTTTTTATTTACATCATCCTTGATAATATTCCTATCTTCCTAGATGATATCATCAATTCACCTTTCATTATCCATCTGATGACTAATCTGACTAAATTATTTAAGATTGCCCTAGACGATCCACATTGTCCTGGATTATCTGATTAAATTTTACCTCAATTATTATTGATAATCCTAGACAATCCACATGTTTATCCTGGACGATCCATGTAAAAAAAGTGATTAATTATTTTAAATATTGTCGGTATGATTTATTATTACTAATCATCCTAGATAATCTACTTAATAGTCCTCGATAATACTTTCACTAAAGGTCATCTAGAATGACTCTTCGAGATGATCGCCTGTTTCTAATCATCCCGAATAATATTTGATCATCCTGGATGATAAGACTGCCTTTTTGACCAATCAATCCAGATGTCATAATTTCTCTTGATCATCCTGGATGAACCTATAATCATCCTTGATGATATGCCCGACTCTTTATAGATAGCAATTTTGAACCATTTTCCTCACACCACACTTCTTCAATCCTTACTTCCTCTCCATCATACATTTAATAGCTGGTGGCTAGCACTCAAAGATATTGACTGGAAGCTCCTTGAGAGCAACTTTAGACCCTCGGTTCACTAAGGCGGTTGATCAAGATGCTTATCTTCTCTATAAAACTGTTAGAATCATAACTTCCAAGATTATCAATATTAGATTTGTTCACCCACACTACTCTCACTTTTATTCTGACACTTAATTTCCCCTTTCATTTTGAACTCCTATATAAGTTCTTCACTAGCTTGAGGATTAATGCCACATACACTGCACTCTAATCTTATGTTCACAAACACCCCATAGAAATCACATACCAGGATTGTCACAAACTTCTCAAACTTTCTACCACTGGAAATAAGCTTCATATCTTATTTTAACTAGAGTCCTGTCAATCAATGCCTAAGAATCATTAACTTTACCTACCATAATGGTGCCTCAAGCTCCTTAGTAAAAGATTCTAGGATAATTCAACATGTCCGTCAAACCTCTATGATCCCAAAAGCTAGTGACCATGTTCATATCACTCCCCTACTCTCCATCACCACCTATTTCATAATGGCACATAGGGACATCAATGCCACGGATATTTTATTTCACTATATTAAGCATTTGACTAGTATTAGGGATCCGGGACATGAAAGAAAACCCAATATATTCTTAGGACATATCATAGCTTTGAGCTTAAAATAAAATATAACCTCCAATATCATACCCCACAAAACTACCAACATGCCCTCTACACCTTCCTTCCATGTTCTTCAAAGCACTCGCCTTCACCCGGAGCATGAGGAGGCTGAGGAGTAGAGGAAGAGGTTATTACTGAACCTATTCCTATATTCCAGTAGTCACAGTTTGATTAGTTTGTGGACAAATTTGACCAGTGAGAGGCCAAGTTTGACTCCTACATCATTACACAAGAGCAGCAACATGTAGCAGATGTTGATCGTTTCAATGCATATGTGGCTCAATAATAGTAGTAGTACGATTCATATATGTCCTAGTTTAGGGAACATTTTTCTTCCATTCATAGTTTCTTTCAGACACCACCACCACCTCCTTCACCTAATCAAGGTCCCTCATACCTGTAATTTTCTTGATGTTTTTTTCTTGTGATGTTTGTAGTGATGTTATTTTCTGTATGATATTCTATTTTGTATTTTTCTGTTTCCTCCTATTTGTGATGTCAAAAGGGGGAGTAGTTGTTATTATTGCATTATTTAGTATTATTGTTATTTGTGTTAAATCGTTTGCTTGTTTTAGTAAATTTTTTTTTTCTTTTCTTACATTATTCTTCTTTATTTTATGTTCCATTTATTTCAATTAAAAAGAAAAAAATATGTTATTTGAATTATTCCAACAATAATGTTTACAATCATAAAAAAAGGAGAAGATTGTTACAGATCTGGACCTAAGCATTATGATTTGATGATAATAAACATTATTGTTCTTTGACTACTATCATTCATACATATCTATTTTATCTGCTCAGCTCACTTTCCTTTTAGGTCCACAAGGTCAATTGCAATTCAAGCCAGCTCGAGATTGGGTAGATTAGGACTAAGTTAGTCTATAACTTTAATTATAGTGTTTTTTAATTTTTCTTGAGTTAAATATACCTTTGTGGATCCTAATGCTGAGTAACCTTGCATACACACGCACTTAGGGAGAGAAACTCTATAAGTTTAAGAGTTTTTTTTTTTAATTTTTGATCATATCTTACAAGACAATCCAAAATTATCCTCGATGATCAGTTAAAAATAAAAGCCTTAATTAGGGTATATGAGTTTTGTAAAATTTCTTAAGTAAATCAACCTGGATGATATTCCCATCATCCTAGATGATATGCTCAAATCCTAAACTCAGCCACTAAACTCATTTAGGCAAGATATTATTTTTACAAATCATATAAGACGATCCCATATCATCCTAGAAGATTCATTACAATCATACCTAAATTAGTCAGGTGATTAAGGAAAGTAATTAAGGTTAGATTAATTAATCTTATTATCCTGGATGATTGTAGGATTATCATGGACATCAGCAAGAAAAATATTAGTTTACTCCTGAATCACTTGGATGTTCTGAACTATGTGCGAGATGATCAGTTATAATTCTTCATCATCCAGATTATTCTTATGGATGATATGAACTATGTGGTTGATGATAATCACAAATTTCAAAATAATCATATAGGAGGATTCAAGCATCATTCTAGACAATCAATTATATTTCTTCATCATCCAACATGTATATCCTAGATGTCCCAAACTATGTGTTGGACGATACATATGATTCTAAACAAATCATCCAGCACACCAAGATCGTCCTAGCTCAAAGGGCTAAATACACTAATCTTATAGGATGATTTGTCGATGATCTTTGATGGAAAGTTCCAAATTAGGGCAATTTTTAAGGCCTTCTTTATAAGATCTCTTGTTTGTAAATGAGAGCATCTTTTACTATTTTCCTGACCTGAGAGAGCTTAGAGAAGGAGAGGGAGAGCTTGGGAGAGAGAGAGAGAGAGAGAGAGAGAGAGAGAGAGAGAGAGAGAGAGAGAGAGAGAGAGAGAGAGAGAGAGAGAGAGAGAATCTTGTGAGGGAGAGTTTGTGAGGTGTTTACATAGGTTGCTCTAAGAAAGGATTCAAGTAGTATTCTCCATTCATCGGTCTTGGCTCCTTGGTGGCTCTAATGAGGTCTTCATCAGCATTAAATCAAGATTCACTGCTTGCTTCATAAGGAAGCAAAAGGAGTTTGGGTTCTCTGTCTAAGTCCGTGAAAAGGAGTTATTAAAGGCTTCTCCACCTTGCTGTGGGACCAAAAGGAGAATCACTATTTTTAGTGCAATACCAGAAGGAGAGGCTCCAGGGAGTGGACATAAGTTAAGTTAATCTAACCATTATAAAATCTGGTGTTTTCTTTCTATGTTATTGCTGCACTTTATTTTCTACATATTAATTTTGTGATTAATTATTTTTATTTCAAAATATTCAAAAAGGTTTCAAGCAGATTTTGCTTTTTGTTTAAGAATTTTTAAAACTACCAATTCACCCCCTCCCTCTTGGTTATCCTTGGGCTAGTTCATAAAGGCTTAATAACCCTAATGAACTTTTAGATCTTATGTTTACTTTATTAATAACATAATAAGTAATATTTGCTAACTTTTTGTAGAACTACATGAGTAGACTATACTCACTAAGCATTGCCCTAGGAGCCTCTACTAGCTTCCTTTTTTTTTTGTTTAGGTTATACCATTTTGATATGTGGTTTTAATGGCTACAAATTATGTTCTATCCCTAATTCTTGACAAAAAAATTTAAATCTTTCATTTTCAAATTCACTTCCATGATCACTATGGACTATGAAAATTAAATTAACATTTTTTTCTTTGAAATTAAGTTGAGAATGTTCTAAATTTATCAAATGAATAACTTTTAGCAACAACTAATTTAACATAAGTGTACCTAAAAAAATCATCAATAATTTAAAGTGCTTATAATTTTTCTCCTAGGCTCATTATACTAATAGGTCCAAATATGAAGTACTCTAACGGTCTAGTGGTGACAACATCCTTAATGGAATTAAATGAGGACTTAGTTTCCTTTCCTAGTTGGTATGCAACACATTAGAAAAACTATAACTTAGGAATGTCTCTAACTAATACTAATTGAGTGATCATCCTAAAAGAACCCATGCTTGTATGGCTTAGTCCTCTATGTGACACCATGAGTCACCAATAGTGATCTTTAAATAAAAAATAATATTAGACTTATCTATGCAAATCAGATTAATCATGAACATTATTAATACTTATGCCTTATAATATAATTTTACCATTCAGTATTAATAAGCATTTTGTAGGAAGAAATTTTATGTCGAATTCTTTATCACACAACTAACTTATGCTTAACTGATTATGTCTTAGACTATCTACTAACAAAACATTTTCAATACAAAATTCATCATCATTACATATTGTACCTACTCCCACTTCCTTTCTGGTAGTTTTGTCTCCTAGTGTAACATTTCCTCTTCAACTGACTTCCAGCAAGATGAATTATTTCATATCTCCAGTCATATATCGTGAATATACACTATCTAGGTGCCACATACTCTCATTGGATCTCTTATGAGAGCATACCAATAAAAACAATCAAGGTTTAATTTTGGGAACCAAAGTGGGTTTAAGTCCTCCTTTATATTATAATGAATATATGATATTATGCATAAATGATAACTTTGATCTCCAAACTAAATGTGAACCACTGTTGATTCTGTGTGTGAAAATATGTGTAATATGTCCTATTATGCTAATAAATAATATTTCACTTTTGGAAATGCATGCACTAATCAATATGAAGAGTGATGTTCCCTTCAAAAGGATGGTGGTGCATGTTGTGTTCTAATGAGTGGCTTACTAGGCTGTGTTGGCCCTGATTGAGTTTTAAAAATTATGATTTCATATTAATTTGCACTTTTGTGCATACCTATATCTAATTTTAATACATGTATGTCTTCATTTAAATGCAATGCATCTCCTTTTAACTCCTTAAAACCATATTCTAATTCAACATGCTCATTGTTTAAAACATCATACTTCAACATAATATGTTTTTAAGATTGTATAATTTAATGTGACTGGCATGCTCTTCTTGCAATGTAGAATATTCTCTTTAGGACATGAGTGCCTCATTTTATATTTTCTATAATTATCATATAATTGTTCTCAAAGAGAAAGTAATTCATCATCAGTGATATTACATTCCCGATCCTTGCTAGAGTCAAGAGAGTTATTCTTAGCCTTAAGACACAAGTTTGTTACTTCCTCTTTAGCATCTATCTCTGATAATTTTGAATCTGAATTTACCCAAAAGTCCTTTTGTGTTCTCTTCTTTCCCTTTCTAATGATGCTTTTTTGTTCACCCTTTTCTTTTGCTAGGTGATTCCTTATGTCTGGGCATTCAAATTAGATATGTTATATTTTTTACATTCATAATAAATAATATTAGTATTAAACTCATCAGAATTTACACTTTTAACTCACTGTTTTTTCACTATGGAACTTTTACTTGTATTTCAAAATATATCTTGAACTATCTAGTCATTAACACTATATCCTAATTACATGTACCAACATTTGTTTGACTAACTTTTTTGCTCGTATGTAATCAATAAACCAAGTAAGTTATCAGTACAACAAGAATTTAAATCCCTTTACTTAAACGTTGCAGTAACCTTAGCATACAAAGATTTAAGTAAACAATGAAAGATTTAATTCACTTTTTTAGCATTGAAGATGTCTCTACCTAAAGCATGTTGTGATGTAATAATTTTGGTAAACCTAGTATAAATGTTAGAAATAGATTCATTAGATTGCATGCGATCTAGTTTATATTCATGCAAGATTAAATTCATTAGAGATTATTTTACTTCACTAGTTCCTTCATATATTATGTATAGTCTATCCCAAATTTCTTTACCACTTGTACAAGTAGTTGGTTCTATGGTTGAGTGTAATTTTGAAATATAAAAAATGCTTTCGGCTCTATCTCTCCTAAATAATGTTTAGGTTTTTTTTTTGATAAAAAATAACAAACCCCACTTAATATACTCAAATATATGAGTCAAATCAAGCAATAAAGTGATAGAGTTAAGTGTTGAACCAAAGAGAAGTATGCATTTCAGTAGTATTATCCTACAAAAAAAAAAATTTCTTTTGGTGATTTAATCAAGGAATAAGAATAGTTAAATAGTAGAAACAATATTTAAATAAAATGCTTTGAATTAATGAATATAAATTGCATGCCTTTCCCAATGAAATTCTTTTTTTAATATTATTCAGAGCATATGCATCATGAGATCTCTATCAAGCTTATATAGGTGAAAAGGATGTTTGCTGAGCTCTTATAGTTATATCATCTCTTTTAGAACCAAATATTTTTTACATCCTTTGTTTAGGTATTTAGACATATTATTTCAATATTATTAGTTTTTCTTACATTCTTTCATCAAAGCTATACATCACACTTGCTTTTAACTACATATATTGTCACTAGATGCATTAAATAAAGGGCAAGATAATATTGAAAACATCTCTCAACTTTAAAATATAAGAATTTTCATTAGTGCTTAATATATGTTCTCTACATCATCAACCCAAAACTAAAAAATTAGCCAAAAATGGAAGTAAAGATAAGTAAACTCATTTCCATTGAAATCATAGAAGAATTAAAATATAAGAGAATGATATCACCAAGATGGATCAATATGTCTCTTTTACTCTCTTCATTTTTTAATGTACAGAGTTCCTTAAACAAAAACTGACAAAATACTCTAATGATTGTATCTTGTACTTCCCTATTCTCTATAAAATTTGGCTCTAAGAGATCTCTAAAGAAGTAGTCTTAGAAGTACTAAAATTATAAAAGTGACTAAACTCCCTCACAAATATAACATAATAACAATTTATAAGAAAACAGAAAGTAGGCAACTGGTACCACGATGCTTGATAAGTCGGAGCTGCTTTGCTCAACAAGAACTAACACCATACATAGCATCAAGTGGGTTGCCTCCCATAAGGGCTAATTTTTAAATCTTCAGTAAGACTATCCATTACAACATTTCAAATGAAATAAACATGCTACGTAATAAAAGTAGCCCCCAAACTCTCACCCTCTCTTTCATGGAAAAAAAAAAAAAAGAAAACCCCCCTAACCCTCTGAATTTGGGTCTTCCTCATCATTCTCGTCATCATCATGATATCCTTTTTCTTTAAGATGCCACACAAATAATTTGTAGTTAAGTATAGGGGGGAACTCAAGTTGTTCAGGATGCTCCACAAAAGGGCTACAATTAGACAACCAACAAGTGCATCATTAAAATATGAAGAATATCTATAATAAAGTTCTTATTGGTTCATGCTATGAGCCATCATCATTTTTATCACGAAATGTCATTCCTTGGTTTTCTCATGAAAGTGTGTCACCTCTTCCATTCTCCCCTTAGATCAACCACCTGCTCTCCTAATATTTTAGGAGCTTTACCACTCATACTACTACTTCTTCTTCCATGTCTACCAGATACTCTAGGATCACTGAAATTACCTTTCTCCTCATTATTTCCAACTTTCTTAAAACACAAAATCTTTCTTTTTATGAATCTTGAAGAGGGAATAAATGTTCTTCATTATATTCCCCCTAACACCATCTACTACACATAAAGAATTAACAAGAGAAAGATGCCCTAACCCAATAGATGTGGTACCCCTAATGATGTATATAAAATATGAAAATATAAGTTTCACTTCATCAATAGAATACCCCATTTGAATTGAATAATTCAAATGGGCACCATCACGAGTGACTTCCTTAATTTTAGGACTAGGTAAAAATCAAGTAGAAATAAAATAATGCTAGGCTTTGCAAATTTGGGTCATAAAAG
This sequence comes from Dendrobium officinale, assembly GCA_019514585.1. Classification (NCBI taxonomy): domain Eukaryota; kingdom Viridiplantae; phylum Streptophyta; class Magnoliopsida; order Asparagales; family Orchidaceae; genus Dendrobium; species Dendrobium officinale. The sequence continues at coordinate 44,496,477 of CM033691.1, read as the reverse complement.
GGGTAGGGAAATTGATAATTTTATTTTCTTTCAGTTTCCAATATATTCTACTATTAGGTTCACACAAGAGATACAAGATGCCATCCAGATTTATAGGTATATTAATGAAGGCATTATACTCATCAAATTAAAAGTTCTTAAGTTAGTAGACCCTATTTATGGATATTGAATAAAAAGAATCCCACTTACCCATAATGTAACAACCATTGTCCACTACCTCTTTTCCATTTGCAAGAAATTTATGAATAATATTTAGAAATGAAGCAAATGGTTCTTCATGGAATCTTTCCCATCGTCAACTTACTATGATTTGCAATGGGTGGAGTAGGAATATGAAACCTAATTTTTGAATCAATTGTTTTGATTACAAGCTAGTCAACTAATCAACATTGAATATAAGTAGAAATAAATATGCTCTTATCAAAAGAGGATTAAGATCTCTTCTCACCAAATATCTTAGGAGCCATTCTTCCAGAAAAGATTTTAAGGAAAAGAGAAGAAATTGAAGGAAATGGAATGTGTTGAATGAAATGAAAATTTGTTTTCTTACTTATAGCTTGATAAAGCACTACAACACTGCAAGATACGGTGTTGCGATGCACAAACAAAATTATAAAATAGTCAATCGACAAGCACTGCAGTGGTTTAGGCCACATGGCTTAATGGCACTGGTTTCTGAGGATTTGAGCATCTTTGTGAAGGGCCATCACTGTGGCATTTCACACTTATTTATGTCAAAGTGCTTATTTCAATGAACTACTACAGCATTCTAACTAAAAAAATTATGATGCCTAACAACGCCGTAGTTCTTTTTAATTATGTCGTGATGTTCACCTAACTTTAATAATTAAAGTCATAACAGTGTAATATACTTTCAAGATTTGTTAGGGGCACATTTTTTATTACTTAAGTGACTAAGCACTGTAACGCTCAGATAATAAGCACTGCGACATTTAATATTATACATAGATATTAAATACACTAATATTTAAATTATAACTTTAATTATTAGAATAAAATAGAATGCAAAAGTATTTTAAATATCAACTAATACATTAATAAATATGCTATAAAAAACAATATATAAAATAATGAATATAAGTAAGTCTAATTATGTAATTAATTTGATAATAAAATTAAAATTTTATACAAAGTAAAATACTCCCCCAACAATGGTGCCAAAAAATAAGATGTAGGTGCTACAGTGGAGTGTAATTTTGAATTATAAAAATACTTAAGGCTCTATCTTCCCAAAATAATGCTTATTTTCTTTGATATAAAATAACAAACACCACTTAAGATATGTAAATATACATGTCAAATCAAGTAATAAATAATAGAGTAGAGTGTCGAACCATGAGGAATTATATTATTCAGCAATTAACTACTATTATTTACTCTAATTACAAAATTATCCAACTAAAATAAAATTATTGGTTGTGAAGATTCAATCACTAAATAAAAATAGTTAACTAATAGATAGAATATTTAAATAAAGTATTTTGTACTGATGAATATAAATTACATATCTTTCCTAATGATTTTTTTTTTAAAGTAATTCATAGCATATGCATCAATAGATCTCTATCGAGCTTATAGGGGTGAATATGATATAAGCTAATTTCCTATAGTTATATCATCTCCTAAAAAACCTAGCATATTTTACATCTTATGTCTAGATATGTAAATAAAATATTTAAATATTATTGATTGTTCTTGCATTACTATATTGAGGTTATACATCTCACTTTCTTTTAACTATAAATATGGTCACTATGTGCATTAAATGAATAGTGGGATAACATTAAAAACTTCATTTCACTTTAGAGTATAAAAATTTTCTTTAGTACTTAATATATTCTCTCCATCAATAATTAAAAATAAAGAATTAGCAAGACTTGGAAGAATAATAAGTAAACCCACTTCCATTAAAATCATGGAAGAATGAAAATAAAAGAGAATGATATCACCAGAAAGGATCAATGTACATATTTTACTCTCATCGTTCCTTCAATGTACATCTTTTACTCTCATCGTTCCTTAATATACGAAGTTACTAAAACAAACATTGACTAAACACTCTAAAGATTTTATCTAGTACTTCCTTAGTCTATCTTAGAAAGAGAGAACTAAAGAAGTATTATAAAAAGTATTGAAAGTAAAAAAGTAACTTAATACATTATTTATACTTATCAATACCCTGATGTAATCTTTAAATTTAAAGGCAAAGAAAAGTAGTTAAGGCATTTAAAATTCAGTTGAGTAGTATCAATCTTCTTTACTCCATTTAGAAAATGGTAATTCAATCTTAGCTTCATTAAAAATTTTAAAACCCAAAAAATAACCAGGTTGAATTAGGTGCCACATATATAAATCGATGGATTGTAGGAAAGTGGATATTTTAATCTCCAAAAAATCAAACTGAATATTATCAAATAAAGGTGGCCAAGTAATATAATACCCCACCATGTTATTTTTTTTACAAAGTATGTTACATGATCAACTCAAAAAGTTTAAACCAACTAATGAGAAAATCCTTCTCTTATAACACTTTAAAGTGATATGCTTCACTGGAGGGTAAATTAGTATTTTAAAAATATTTAACTTGAAATCAGAATAATGTGCAAAAGTTTTAGATTTTTCAAATCATAAACTTAAACTAAATATTTTGAATAACAAGCAATAGTTCAACTAGAAATTTATCAACCAAAAAGTTCACGATAAGAAAACTAAACCAAAGTGCATTAAAATAAATGTCAAAAAGTAAAGAAAATGCAAACTATATTTTTATAGTGATTAGTTTGATATCAACCTATATTTACTCCCCAAAGATCCTCCTCTTTAGATATTGCACTATATCATGCTCCTTTAGCACTCAGTCATGCAAGGAATCCCTTCTCCCTTACTTGGTGGGGAATGAACTCTACAAACTCTTTTAGTCTTGAAGAATATCCCTCTTTCAGCTTCCCAGCACAGTGGAGATGTCTCTCCCTCCTTTTGCTCCTCGCTTGGAGGAGACGCCAATCCCTTTATCTTGCTCTTAACATAATAGAGATGTCATTTCTTCCAACTCTTCATATGAAAGTGATGCCAACCTTCTTTATACTACTTACAATGGTGGAGATGCCATCCCTTAACTTCCTTAGCTAAAATGTCTTTAACCTATAGCCTTTTTCATAGATTTCTTATCCTAGAGCTCCATAAACCCAACATGATTGACTTAAGGTGTAGGCCAACATAAACAACCATATGAAACCTATCACCCCTTGAATCCCTCATAGAAAACTCTCTCTCAACCTCTCCTCCATTCTTTCTCAAGAAGTTTGGACACCCTCTTACAAGAAATGAGACTCTCTCCCCTTCTATCAAGCTCAATCCTTAAAAAAAAAACTCTAATCACTCAACATTAGACACTCAAGTTTTCTTTTAAATTTATATAGTAGGTTATTTGAATAAAACCTTAATATTTAATTTAAATCTTCTAAATGTATAAACTAATACCCTAGTCATATTATCTGATTACTTCAACTCCTATTATAGATTATTTTATATGGTACACAATCATATAATATAATTAGTTATATTAAATTAAGTATCTTCCAGGATGAACTAAGGTTTTGTAAATGTGCTCTTTATTTAAATGGCTTGTATGGTATGGATTGTAGATACAATCATTAATTAGGATATGATCTTGTTTCAATTTCTTAATCTATGGGACAAAATTAGGTAATATTTATTAATGGTCGTATAGTATGAATGAGTTTGTATCTACGATCAGTCTAAATTTCAATTTTTAAATTTGCATTTTTTTTGGGGGAATATATTCATTAGAAGATTTTTATCAAATTAGTTAATCATCCTACTGTATGATTGAAGGTTGTATAGTATGAATAGTTGTTCTTAATTTCATTTATCTGATTTAATTATATACATAAATTAATTTTTGGTTTAATAGATTGTATGGTATAATAATGATTGTGCAATATGATTTAATAAATACTTTAATTATTTATTTTATATTCCCCTAATGAGTGTGTGCTCGGTCGCCCATCCAATATACACCTTATACATAAAATGACTCAACAACAACAACATCAAGCCTTTATCCCACTACATGGGGTCGGCTACATGAATCCTTTTTCTCCATTGTGTCCTATTAAAGGTCAAATTCTCACTTAAATCTAATAAAGAAAGGTCTTTCCTAATATTTTCTAACCAAGCCTTTTTAAGTCTTCCTCTACATTTCTTAACATAAGTCAAATCTAATGCCTCTATTCTCCCAACTGGGTCATTGGAAGGTCACCGTTTTATGTGACCAAACCATCTAAGGCGACTCTATCTAATCTTATCTTCTACTGGAGCTACTCCAACCTTTTCATGTATATGCTCATCTGGTATCCTATCTCTAAGGGTAAAGCCACTCATCCACTTAAGCATCTACACCTCTTCCACACTTAACATAGTATTATGCTTCTCTTTTAATGGCCAACATTCAGTAGCATAAAGCATTCCAGGCCTCACTACCATCTTATAGAATTTTCCCTTAAAGTTTGAGGGGTACTTTTCTATCACACAACAAGCCCGTTGCATTCCTCCACTTCAACCATCCAATTTGAATTCTACTGATAATGTCCCTTTCTATTTCACCATCACTCTAAATAATAGATCCAAGATATCCAAAATGTGTACTCTTATTAATAACTTGATCGCCCAAAGTCACAATTTCCTCACTAGGTCTATTACTACTAAAATTACACTCCATATATTCTTTTTTAGATCTCCTAAACCAAAAACCTTTTTTCTCTATTATTGACATCCATAATTTAAGTTTACTTTCTCCTCCCTCTCTAGTCTTATCAATAAGAAGAATAATATCAACAAAAAGCATACACAAAGGTACATGCTCTTTCAAATGTCTGTTGAGAGCGTTGCTACTTAGCTTTGCATGTTTCACATGCTTACAACTTATATATTTTGATGATTTCAAATTTTATTGTTTTGAGTATTATTTTCTCCTAACACTTTTTGGAAGAATTGTTTTTGGCTCTTATGTGTACTAACATTTCAGGAAAATTATACTCCAGATTGTTGAATACTTCAAATCAAGATCTTTTTATAATATTTTGTAACTTGGAGTATGTATTTTTCTTTTACTTGAGTCAGAGAGAGTGTGATTGTAATTAAATAACTCAGCATACACACACCAGGGGAGAGCTTTAAAATTCACTATTTTTAATACTGATCGTACAGGATGAACTATGTTCACACGGGACGATCAGGTAATTTATACTCCTCCAAGAGCAAATGGAATGAACAGAGGGTGAGTACAAATTTTTCTTAGTCCTATTAATCTAGATAATTTTCATGATCGTCCATGGACGATGTTCTCTGGATTCTCACTTTGAACTATTCATCCAGAAAATTTTCTCATTTGTCCCAGGACAATGTCCTCTAATTTCTCATTTTGAACTATTCATCCAGACGATTTTCCCGTTCGTCCCTGGATGATGTCCTCTAGGCTCTCATTTTTGAACTATTCGTCCAAACGATTGTTCCCATTCATCCCTGGATGATATCCTCTGAATTTTCATTTTGCACAATTCATCTAGACGTTCTTTTTTGTTTGTCACTAGACGATGTACTCTGGACTCATGCTTTGAACAATTTGTCCAGATGAATTGACCCCTTCATCCTAGGACAATGTCCTCTGTTCTACGAACTTGTGATCCATCCTGCTTTTTCGTCCCAACGAACCTTGGAAATAATGGATCGTACCGGATGAACCTTGATCATATGGGATGATGATCGGGTATGAAGGCAGTTCATACAAATGCATATTGAGGTTGTACATAATAGTTTTTATATTGTTCGTACGTACAAAAGTCGATCTTACGAGATGATCATAAACATACAAAATTGAAATTTTATAATTTTTGGACAGTTTTTTGTGTCTATCGTATAAAAGGGTCACTTAAAACTGTCAAAAAATCTTTTTATTCATTGGTTTTCCTGCATATTGAAGGAAGATTGAAGGAGAGAGTAAGAGAGAGTGTTTAAAAGAGATTTCTTACTACTTGAGCGTGAAGGGTTTACTGGGTATTTAAAGGTAATAATCTCCATTTGTGAATTGTAATTACTTTACTCTTTTTTCTTATCCTTCCATATTTCTCGTGAGAAGACCTTTCAAGGAGATCCGGTTCTCTGCCAACACTCGAAGAATTTAAATAGCCAAAGGGTTCTCTGCCTACACTTGAAGAGTGTAAAAGGATGATGGTTCTCTGCCTACACTTAGAGAGTGTTAAAGGACGAAGGTTCTTTTCCTACACTTAGAGAGTGTGAACAGCCGACGATTCTCTGCTAACACTTGGAGGGTGTAAAAGGAAGACGTTCTCTGCTGCACCAGGTAGTGGAGGAAGAGAGTTTTTCATGAAGGCTTCTCCGCCTTACTGTGGGGGCAAAAGGAGAGACACTTATGGTAATAGTGCAATACCTGAAGTGGGAGACTTCACGGAGTGGATGTAGGTCATGTTTGACTGAACCTCTATAAATCTTGTGTCTTTTATTTTCTACTGCTTTTATTTTATTTTTTACTTCATTTGTTATCTATGGTTGAATAATCATTTTAAAATTTTCAATAAAAATTTAATTGGTTTAAAAGAGGAATTTTTAAATTACCAATTCACCCCCCCCTCCTCTTGGTTAGCCGTTGGGACATAAGCTTAGGTCTAACAACCTAATTCATAATTAACAAGTTTCAATAAGTAGTATCAGAGCTTAGTTTCAAAATCATAAGTTTAGACTACTTTTTGATTAACGATAATGGCTACATTTGAAAACTGAAACACATCTGAAGATTACTCTATAACCAGACCTCCCTTGTTCGACTTTATTCCTTTTGTTTTTTGGAAAACAAGCATGTCTACATTTTTACAGTCATTAGATTATTGTATGTGGATCTTAGTTCAGGAAGGGTATACAAAACAACTAGATTAGTTGACGGAGTTAGAGTTGAAACACCCTTTGCAGACTGGACAGTAGAAGAATGTGACTTAGCACATTTTAACGCTAAATGCTTGAATAGTTTCTTTTGTGCTCTTAAATCTAAAGATTACATGTCGGTTTCTACTTGCAAAAGTGGAAAGGACATATGAGATAGACTTTGTATAACTTATGAGGGGACTAATGAAGTTAAACAATCCAGACTTAATATCTTGTTGCATGACTATGACCTATTTTGCATGAAACCCAATAAATCCATTTCTAACATATACTTAAGATTCACACAAATAGTCACATATTTACATGCATTAGGTAGGAAACTAATGAATGCTTAAATGGTTAATAAGATACTTCATTGTTTACCTACTACTTATAATGCTAAAATAATTATGATTACATAGTCTAAAGATTTAAATGTTTACTCTATTGACAATCTTCTTGGATCATTAATTGCTTACAAGCAAGGAGTGAGTTAAAGAAAGATTAATGCAGGAGAGCCACGAAAGGAGAAGAATATTGCACTAAAGGTAGAGGAGTTAGAGAGTGGTCAATATGTACCTGAGGATGAGGATGACATAGCTTTGATGACTATATAGTTCAGAAGCTTTTTGTAAAGGAAGAAAAGAGATGTCAACAATGGAATCGATGTAAATTTAATAAGAATGTTAAAGTTTCAAATTATGTTATTAGCTATGAATGCAGGAAACCTGGACATATTAAGTCAGACTGCCCAAAACTCAAAGCCACACCTAGCAAGGAGAAGGTAGAGGAGAAACCAATGGTGAAGAAGGGCAAGAAGAAATTCCAAAGAGCTTTCTAGGCGGACTCAGCTTCAAACTCGTCGGAGACTAAAAAGGAAGAGGAAGTCACAAATCTGTGCTTAATGGCAGATAATCTTGATCAGTCAGATCAAAAAGAGGTATGTGACTTGACTTACAATAAACTTTTAGAAGTATCAGAAAATATACATGTTGCATATATAAAGTTAAAGAAAATGCATGCTACTCTGAACTTAGAATTACAAGAACTTCAAAGAGAACAAGAGATTCTTAGGAAAGATTAGGCTTTAATTGATAACAACCACATGAAATTACTTGATGAGTTTGATAATTTAACTAAGAATCATGAAAACTTAAAATCAACCTATACATAACTTGAAAAATAATTTAAAGATTTTAAGGATGAATCTGAGAGTAAAAACTATTGGATAAATTATATAAATCGTATATTGAAAGATATGAATTCATTTTATTAACTGAAGATAATAGCTCTCGAGAAAAATAGGATACCCCCAAGTCTTGAAGATTTTATGAATCCTATTTTGTATCATAAATTTATGCAATTCATAAATAGACAGAAGAATTATAGAAGACAAAGAAATTCATTTTAGGAAGTTAAATGTTATAATTATGGATTATTTAGACATATAGCACACACCTGTACATTGAAGAAAAAAATCCATTTGGTGTGGAGACCTAAGATGCATAAACCTAGACATATCATACATGTATCTGTTTATAATTTGCAAAATGGTGAACCCAAACTTATTTGGGTTCCTAGGTCTAATATTTAATGATTTTGTAGGATTGCTATCACACAAGGCCTCGTGAGAGCATATGGTATCTAGACATCGGATGTTCAAAGCATATGACTGGAGATACTACACAATTTATATCGCAGGAAGCCAGGAGTGGAGGTAAGATTACACTTGGATATAACACCACAAGGAAGGTGGTAGGGTCAGGTATGATTAGAAATCTTAAAAACTTTTTTATTAAAAATGTTCTACTTATAGAAGGCTTAAAGCATAATCTGTTAAGTATTAGGCAGCTATGTAATAAAAGATACTGTGTTAAATTTTTTCCTACTAGCTGCATATTAAGCCTGAATGGTATTGATGTTTTACATGGTATAAGGGTAAACAATGTGTATATGCTAGACTTAAATTGTATCAAAACTCATACTACTTTTTATTTAAAAACTAATTCTGATTAGTCATGGCTTTGGCATAGGAGACTTTGTCACTCTAGCATGAAAAACTTTAGGAGAATTACCCAAAAGAACTTAGTGAGAGGTATACCAAAATTAGACTTTACTAAGAATCTCCTTTGTGATGCATTGCAATTAGGAAAACAGGTGAAGTCATCTTTTCAATCTAATAAGGATCTTAGAACTAGTAAACCATTGGACATATTACATATGGATCTTTTTAGACCAGTTGGAACTGTAAGTCTGAGGGAAGGTATACGGATTTATAATTATAGATGATTACTCTAGATTCACATGGGTTAGATTTCTATATCCTAAGAGTGAATCATTTGTGAAGTTTAGAGATTTTTTGACGTGGATTCAAAGGAAACTAGGATGTTAAATTTTAACAATTCAAAGTGATCATGGAGGAGAATTTGAGAATGAAAATTTTGAGAATTTTTATAAGGAGAACAGAATTGATCACAATTTTTTTTTTGTACCTAGAACCCCTCAAAAGAATGGGGTAGTCGAAAGAAAAAATAAAAAATTAATAGAAGCCGCCCGAGCCATGTTGGCAAAATATTCACTTCATAAATATTTTTGGATTGAGGCGGTTAGCACAACATGTTATATTCTAAATATGGTGAATGTTAGATTAAACTTAAATAAAACACCCTATGAGTTACTAAAGGGAAGAATACCTAATTTGTCACATTTGCATATTTTTGGATGTAAGGTGTTTATACATAACAATAGAAAATCTGCATCAGAAAAATTTGATCCAAAATCAGATGAAGAAAGTTTTATAGGATACTCAAGTGTTGGAAATCTTACAGAGTATTCAATAAAAGAACCTTGGTAATTTAGAATCCACACATGTTGTATTTGATGAATCTGGAATTTTGGAAGAGCCAATTATTGAAGAGGATGAGATAGAAATTGACTCCCAAAAGTTTGAGAAAATAAATTTGGATGAAAATTTGGAGATAGAAACCCCAATGCCTAGAGATTTGAGATTTTCTAAAGATTACCCAAAAGAATTAATTATAGGTGAACTTAGTGAGGGTGTTAGGACTAGGCATGGACTGAATAAAGAAGTTAATCATTTAGCTTTTATTTCAATGATAGAACCCACAAATACTGATCAACAACTTTCGGATTTATTAATTTTGAATATTCGCTATGCAAGAAGAATTAAATCAATTTGTAAGAAATGAAGTTGTAAATTAACTACAAGGCCAAAGGATCAAAGTGTAATAGGAACTAAGTGGGTATTCAAAAACAAAATGAATGACTCAGGAGTAGTAATTAGAAATAAGGCTAGATTGGTGGCTAAGTGGTATAATCAGATTGAAGGAATTGATTTTGAGGAGACTTTTGCCCCTGTAACTAGACTTGAAGAAATTAGGATTTTGTTAGCCTTTGCCTATTTTAGAGGATTTAAATTGTATCAAATGGATATTAAAAGTACCTTTTTAAATGGGGGTAATTCAATAGGATGTTTATGTGGAATAATCTCCAGGCTTTGAGAATTCTAAACACCCAAATCATATTTTCAAAATTGAAAGTGCATTATACAGATTGAAACAGGCACCTAAGGCTTGGTATGAGAGGTTGAGCACCTTCCTACTTGAGGGATCTTTTGAAAAAGAAAGTGTGGACACAACTCTCTTTTTGAAGAAATTGAGAGAGAATATACTCATTGTACAAATTTATGTTGATGATATCATCTTTGGATTTACAAATAAAAATCTTTGTGATGATTTTTCTAAAATAATGAGTAGTAAATTTGAGATGAGTCTAATGAGAGATTGGAGCTACTTTCTAGGCTTTAGCATCAAGCAAATTTAGGAGGGTATATTTTTTAGTTAGTCAAAGTATGTTAAGGATATCCTCAAAAAGTATGAAATGGACAATGCTAAACTTATTAATAATCCTATGAGTTCCTCAGTTCAGTTGGATAAAGACCCTAAGAAAAAAAATATGTTGATCAAAAGAAATTTAGGGGCATAATTGGATCTTTGCTTTACTTGATAGCTAGCTGACCCGATATCATATTTAGTGTTTGTCTATGTGCTAGATTTCAATCAGATCTAAAAGAATCACATTTGACAATAGTGAAAAGAATTTTAAGGTATCTCTTGGGAACTCAGAACTTAGGAATTTGGTATCTTAAGTTTAGCTCTTCATTTGAAATAATTCGATATTCAGATTCAGACTTTGTAGGTTGTAGGATTGATAGAAAGAGTACTTCTGGAACATATTAATTTATTAGATATTCTTTAGTCTCTTGGTCCAGTAGAAAATAAAATTTCGTAGCCCTATATACTGGTGAAGCTGAATATATTTCCTTAGGAAGTTGTGTGGCACAAGTATATTGGTTAAAATAATAGTTGATTGATTTAGGATTACCAATAGGCAATAATCTCATTTATTGTGATAACACTAATGCTATTTATATTTCTAAAAATCCTATTCAACATTCAAGGAACAAACATATAGACATCAGGCATCATTTCATAAGGGATAATGTATCCAAAAGAGAAATTGATCTCATTCATGTTTCAACTTAAAATCAACTTGCATACATTTACAAAACCAGTAGCCTTTTTTTTACTTTCAGTACATTAAGAACAAGGCTTGGTGTGATTGATTTGAATGCTTAATTAAAATGTTTTATGCAACATTGATGTGTTTTTGTTAGTGTGGTTTTTGTTTTCTCTTTTTGTGATTTTTTATGTGTTGTTTAGTTCTTGTTCATGCTTGTTTTTGAATTTTTACTTGTTTGATTGTTACAAATATTTATCACATTAAGATTCCTATTTTTTTAGCTATGGTATGAAAATTTCAGTGTGACAATCGTTTGTACAAAATTATTTTCATACGGGATGAATTGTTTAGCGTATTAATTATTGATTCGAATGGTTTGCATGTAGTTTTCATTTTTCAATACAGTTCGTCTGTACGATTGTGAAGATCGTCCGGATGATATGTATTCAATCGTATGTACGCATGTTGACGGTTATATAGATAAGATCAGTTTTTAATTCTGATCGTACGTATGAATGTTCAGTTCGAACATATGAATATGTGGCAATTCAATGTGGGGGATGTTTCAAACCGTCATAAAAATGATCTTAAATAACTGATCATCCAGGACAAACACCTATTTATCTGTACGATCATTTGGTCAAAAGCCTGTACGAATGGACGCCTCATAACTTATATGATTACGAAAAGCCGTTACATTTTTGGACACATTCAATCGTACATACGAAATTTTATTTCGAACGTACAAACCTAATTGTATGGGATGAAATTGTTTCTGTTCATACGAACGTTCATTTATTTCTTTAAATTAAAAGATTTAGAACTTAAACTTCATTCTCTTTAAAAATCCTTTCAATCTTCTAATCTCCTTCATCTTTTCCATGACAAGTTCAAGCAAAAGAGTTAGGCAAGCGAAGGAACTAACTAGGGTACCACCTTCCTCTAAAACTTCAGGAGAGAACTTTCTATTTAAAGCAAATGAAGAGTCTTTTCCTATGTTCGTATCTGCCAAAATCACACCCTCTAGAGTCCTTCTCCAAGAACAACTCACTTTTAAAGTGATGGTTCTTTTTTATTCTACCTAATTTGCTCTTATTTTGACTCTAATCCACTTCTACAATAAGGAAATATTTCACTACTTCCTTGCAAACATGTCTTTTAATTATGATCAGAGTGTGATTAGGTCTTATGTTTTTAAGAAGAAGGTAGAAATTACAAAAGAAGATTTGGGGATATTTTTGAACTTAAGGACTCAATGGATTAGAGCCCATACCCTGACCTCTTCCTCCAAATTTGACTGGACTGTGATAAATGAAGTTATTAGAGGGTTTGGAGGGATGATTCATTTACCTGAGGTGACAACTCTTAATCAAAATGCTCGAACCATCCAACATGTTCTTCGTACCTCTATTATTCCTAAAGCTGGTGATCGAGTAAATATTACTCCTTTTCTTTCCATAGTGACATATTTGATTATTACTAGCCAACCTATAGATGAAGCCTAATAGATCATTGACTATATGTACGGACTTTCTGAAATTGGCCATGTCTCCAACAAGAGAAAGAAGAATATAGCCTCAGGACACCTTGTGACCTACATTTTTGAGAAGAAGTATGAAATAGTTCACCCTGTTCAAAATCTAGAGGAGACTGTCTACTATAATGATGCATCATTCCCAGCAATTTTTAACAAAGATTCATATGTGCTAAGTAGTGACTCTGATGAGGAAAGGAGAAGAGCTGCATATACACCTGCTCGTGGACAAAACTTTCAGGATATGGTCCGGCGATGTAATCATCTTGAGAATCATTTTGATTAAGGTTTTAATCAAATTGAAACTCATCTTTAGCAGCAGGACTATCAATATCAATAGGATATGGGTTGGGTTAGAGGTCAAATTGAATCAGTCAATACGAATATAACTATGATGAATAGCTATTTTAATATTTTCAACCAACCTCCTCCTCCAGATTAGGGCCCTTCAGAGTGATGATTATACTTCTCTGATGCTTTTCTCTACATGTGATGATTTGATGTGTTAGAAAGTTATGTGTCGTTGGTGTTTATATTTTTATCTTTTTTTTGTGATGTAATGTGATTTGTTAGTTTTCATGTTTTTTATGTTTTTGTGTCTTGAATATCTTTGTATTGATAACATCCTTATATAATGTACTATCTTCTACCATTGATATCAATAAAAGTTATCATGTTATATTTTAGTGTTTTTTATTTCTTTTCAGAAATGTGTGTTAGCCTATATGATCTTCCTTAAAATATTGATCTAACAAGTGCTATATTTTGAATTGCAATACAAAATTGAATTCATTAGAAAATCTAAATTTTCAAAAAAAAAAAAAAAAAAGTTGTATTATTACTTGATCTAGTTAAAAGTGTCATTCTCATGTCTCTTGTTAGACTAACATAATTTTAATATTATTATTATAAATTTGATTTTTTCTTTTTTTTTTATTTCTCTTTTCAATATAAATATTGTACTTAGAGAAATTTGAGATTTTAGATCATCGATTTTGGAAAGTTCAAGAAAATGTACAAATGTACAAAAAATTAAAAGAATGTGCAATAGTAAACAATTTGAAAAAGATGCACAAAATAAGTCCACAAGTGAAAAAATGCACAAAGTGTGCCACAAATATTGAAAAGATGCGCAAAGCGTCACAAGTATATGTTATTTCCTCAATCGATTAATCTTTAAATTCAAATTAATCTTCTGTGCAATTTTATTTTGTATTGAATTTTGAAATATAAAAATTTTACATTCATCAACTCTGCAATAATTTTACTTATCTCATTGCCTAAACTTATTCATGATTTTGATATTTTTTTCTTGTTTATGTTATATCTATACTTAAATCATATGAATATTTCTATTTCTCTAATGACATTTAATTTCTATTTGCAAATATAACTCAATCTCTTAAAAGGATCGATTATCAAAGGCTTTTCATATGACTTCTTACATTTTTGTGGTTTGGTTAGTCACTTCTTCTCTTTTTTCAAATGTCAAAAAGGGTGAGGAATATTATTTAATGTGTTTTGACATGTTGTTAGTGTTTTTGTATTTGTTATTTTGTGTGTTTTGAATGTTGTTGTGTGTTTTTTAGTGAGTAAAAATTTTAAAATTAAAAAAAATTGGGATTAGTTCAAACAAAAATGCCCCTTATTCTCACATGCTTATTTATTCAGGGGGAGTTTAGGAAAAGCTTAGGAATTTGAAAATTATACAAACAATAATTATTTTGTAATCATCAAAAAGGGGGAGTTTGTTGAGAGAGATGCTACTTAGCTTTGTATGCTTAACATTCTTGCAACTTATATGTTTTGATGATTTCAAATATTATTGTTTTTAGTATTATTTTTTCCTAACACATTTTGGAAGAATTATTTTTTGCTATTATGTGTACTAACATTTCAGGGAAATCATACTCCAGATTGTTGAAGACTTCAAATCAAGATATTCTTATAATATTTTGTAACTTGGAGTATGTATTTTTCTTTTACTTGAGTTAAAGAGAGTGTGATTGTAGTTAAATAACTCAACAAACACACACCAGGGGAGAGCTTTAAAATTCATAATTTTTAATACTGATCGTATAGGACAAACTATATTCGTACGGTACAATCAGGTCAATTATACTCCTCTAAGATCAAATGGAACGAACAGAGGGTGAGTAAATTTTTTTCTAAGTCCTATTCATCTAAACAATTTTTATGGTCATCCATAGATGATGTCCTCTGGATTCTCACTTTGAACTATTCATCCAGATGATTTTCCCTTTCATCCCAAGACAATGTCCTCTAATTTTTCACTTTGAACTATTCATCCAGATAATTTTCCCGTTCATCCCTGGACGATGTCCTCTGGACTCTTATTTTTGAACTATTCGTCCAGACGATTATACTCATTCATCCCTGGACGATATCCTCTAAATTTTAATTTTGTACTATTCGTCCAGACAATCTTTCCTTTTCATCCCTGGATGATATCTTCTAGACTCATGCTTTGAACAATTCGTCCAGATGAATTGACCCCTTCATCCCAGGATGATGTCCTCTGTTCTATGAATTTGTGACTTGTCCTGCTTTTTCGTCCCAAAGAACCTTGGAAATAACAGTTCGTATCGGACGAACCTTGATCGTACGGGACGATGATCGGGTCCAAAGGTAGTTTGTACCAATGCACATTGAGGTCATACGCAACTGTTTTTACATTGTTCGTACGTATGAAAGTTGATCGTACGAGACGATCATAAACGTACATAATTGAAATTTCATAGGTTTTGGATGATTTTTGTATCATTTCTTATAAAAGGATCACTTAAAACTGTCAAAAAATCTTTTTGTTCATTAGTCTTCATGCATACTGAATTGAGATTGAAGGAGAGAGTGAGAGAGAGTGTTTGGAGGAGATTTCTTACTACTGGAGCATGAAGGCTTCACTTGGGTACTCAAAGGTAAGAATCTCCATTTATGAATTATAATTACTTCACTCTTTTCTCTTGTTCTTCCATATTTCTCATGAGAAGATCTTTCAAGGAGATCCAGTTCTCTGCCGACACTCAAGGAGTATAAACAGCTGAAAGGTTCTCTGCCTACACTTGAAGAGTGTAAAAGGATGATGATTCTCTACCTACACTTGGAGAGTGTGAAAGGAAGAAGAATCTCTGCATACACTTGGAGAGTGTGAACAGCCGACGGTTCTTTTCCAATAATTGGAGGGTGTAAAAGGACGACAGTTCTCTGCCGCACCGGGTAGTGGTTGAAGAGAGTTTTTTTGTGAAATCTTCTTTGTCTTACTGTCGGGGCAAAAGGAGAGACAGATGTGGTAATAGTGCAATACCTGAAGTGGGAGACTTCAGGGAGTGGATGTATGTCGCGTTTGATCGAACCACTATAAATCTTATGTCTTTATTTTTCGCTGCTTTTTTTTACTGCTTTTGTTATCTGTGGTTGAAAAATCATTTTAAATCATTTTAAAATTTTCATTAAAATTTAATCAATTTAAAAGAGGAATATTTAAATTACCAATTCACCCCCTCTCCTCTTGGTTAGCCGCTGTGACATAAGCTTAGGTCTAACAATCTAATTCATAATTAACAAATTTTAATAATGTATAGTTAGAACATCCATGACTAAAGCAAAAAGATATAGGCTTAAGGCTGGTCCTTGATGTAACCCAACCAAATTAGGAAAATACTTGGTCAAACCACCTTGTATTTGAAAACAAGTAATTGTTAAGAGAGTTGCTAATTGCATATTTTACATTCTTGCAACTTGTATTATTTTTATGATTCCAAATATTATTGTTTTAAGTTTTATATTATCCTAATATTTTTTGGAAGAATTATTTTTTCTCTTGTGTGGACTAACATTTCAGGATAATATAACTCCAGACTAATGATGACTTTAAATCAAAATTCAGCATGAGATAATTTATAAGTTGAAGCTTGTATTTTTCATTGTACTGAGTTTGAGAGAGAGTAATTATAATTAAGTAACTTAGCACACACATACTTGGGGAGATCTTTAAAATTCATACTTATCGTACGAGATGAAAAATGTTCATACGGGACGATCAATTCAGTTATCCCCTCGGAAGAGCAATGGAATGAACAGGAAATAAGAAAAATTTTCTAAGCCCTGATCATCTAGACGAATTTTTCTATTTGTCCCAGGACGAAATGCTTTCTGGAAAATTTTTGTTCAGACAAAATTCTATTCGTACAAGGACGAATTGCTCTCTGGAAAAATTTCGTCCAGACGAAATGCTTTATGGTAAAATTTCATCCAGATGAACTTCAATTCGTCCTAGGACGAAATGCTCTCTGAAAATTTTTGGCTCAGACGAGTTCCTATTCGGCCCAGGACGAAATGCTCTCTGTAAAAATTTCATCTAGACGAACTCTTACTCATCCCAGGACAAAAATGTTTTAACATTTTCAATTTTGATAACTTCCTACATTTTGTCAAACCTACCCATGGTATAACTGTTCGTATCGGACGAACTTAATTCATATGGGATGATAATCGGGTACGAAGTCAGTTCGTACCAATATGCATTGGGTTCATATGCAACTGATTTAAGTAAGTTTGTCTAGGATGATCCACGATTGTACGAGATGATCTACTTTGTAAAGACTTAAAAATCAATAATTTTTGTGTCTTTTCTATATAAAGTCCAATTAGAATTGCCTCTTAATCTTTTTACCTACTGATCTTCGTGCCAACTGAAAGGAGAGTCAAGGAGATAGTGTGAGAGAGTGTTTGAAGGAGAATTCTTACTACTGGAGCGTGAAGGTTTCACTTGTTACTCAAAGGTAAGAATCCCTACTTGTGATTTTTGTATACTCACTCTTTTCTCTCTTCCTTCTACATTTCTTGTGAGAAGATTTGTCAAGGAGATCCGGTTCTCTGCCGACACTTGGAGAGTGTGAATAGCCGAAGGATTCTCTGCCCACACTTGGAGAGTGTGAATAGCCGACCGGTCCTCTGCCCACACTAGGAGAGTGTGGAAGGATGAAGGGTTCTCTGCCTACACCAGGAGAGTGTAAAAGGATGACGGTTCTCTGCCAACACTAGGTAGAGTGTAAAAGTACGACGGTTCTCTGTCGTGCCGGGTAGTGGTCAAAGAGCATTTTATAAAGGCTTCTCCACCTTGCTGTGGATGCAAAAGGAGACTCACTAGTGGTATTTATGCAATACTCGGAGGGTGCCTCCGGGGAGTGGATGTATGTCGTGTTTGACTGAACAACTATAAATCTCGTGTCTTTTATTTTTCCACTGCTTTTATTTTTATCATTTTAACTTGTGGTTGAAAAATCTCTTTCTATAAAATTCACTAAAGTTAATTCTCGGTTTTAAATTTTTTAGAAAGAGGGATTAATTTTTAATTACCAATTCACCCTCCCTCTTGGTTAGTCGCTGGGACATAAGCTTAGGTTTAACAACCTAAGTCATATTGAACAAGTTTCAACAAGTGGTATCAGAGCTTTGTTTCAAAATCATAAGTTTAGACTACTTTTTGATTAACGTAGATGGCTATATTTAGAAACTAAAATATACCTGAGGGTTACTCTATAACTAGACCTCCATTATTCAACAATATTCTTTTTTATTTTTAGAAAACACGCAAATCTACATTTTTACAGTCACTTGATTACCGAATGTGGATCTTAGTTCAGGAAGAGTATACAAAACCAACTAGATTAGTTGACAGAGTTAGAGTTGAAACACCTTTTATGGACAGGACAATAGAAGAACGTGACTTAATACAATTAAACACCAAATGCTTAAATAGTTTCTTTTGTGCTCTTAAATCTAAAAACTACATACGGGTTTCTACTTGCAAGAGTAGAAAGAACATATGAGATAGACTTTATATAACTTATGAGGGGAGGGGACTAATGAGATTAAGTAATCTAGACTTAATATCTTGTTGCATGATTATGAACTGTTTCGCATAAAACATAATGAATCCATTTCTAATATGTACACAATATTCACACAAATAGTTACCTCTTTACATGCATTGGGTAGGGAACTAAAGAATGCTGAAATAGTTAATAAGATTTTTTATTGTTTGCCTACTGTTTATGATGCTAAAATTACTGTAATTATAGAGTCTAAAGATCTAAACATATACTCTATTGACAATCTTCTTAGTTTGCTAATTGCTTATGAGTAAGGAGTTAGCCAAAGAAAGATTGATGCAGGTGAACCACGAAGGGAGAAGAACATAGCACTGAAAGTGGATGAGTCTGAGAGTGAACAGTCACAACCTGAGGATGAAGATGACATTACACTGATGACTACATAATTCAGAAGCTTTCTGAAGAGGAAGCAGAAGAGACGCCAGCAATGAAATAGAGGTAAATTTAATAGAAATGTTAAAGTTTCAAATGATTTTATTTGCTATAAGTGCAGAAAACCTGGACATATTAAGACAGACTGCCCTAAACTTAAAGCCACTCTTAGCAAGGAGAAGGTTGAAGAGAAACCATTTGTGAAGAAGGGCAAGAAGAAATTCCAAAAAGCTTTTTGGGCAAACTCAGCTTCAGACTCGTCAGAGATAGAAAAGGAAGAGGAAGTCACTAATCTGTGCTTAATGGCAGGTAGTCTTGATCAGTCAGATTAAGAAGAGGTATGTGACTTAACTTATGCTGAGCTTTTTAAAGTTTTTAAACACATGCATGATGCATATAGGAAAATGAAGAAAATGTATGCTAGTCTAAGTTTAGAATTTGAAAAACTACAAAAGGATCATGAAGTCCTTAGGAAAGATCATAGTTTAATTAATGACCAGCACATAAAATTACTTGATAAGTTTGATGACATAAATAAAAATCATGAAAGTTTAAAATCATCCTATGCAGAACTTGAAAAAGATTTTAAAAGTTTTAAGGATGAATCAGAGAGCAAAATTTATAGAATAAATTATACAAATCGAATTTTGGAAGATATGAATTCATTTTATAGGATACCCCATAAACTTGAAGATTTCACTAATCCTATTTTGTATCCTAAATTTATGCAATCCCTAAATAGATAAATGAATAGTAGAAGACTTAGGAATCCTTTTCCAAGAATCAAATGTAATAATTATGGATTGATTGGACACATAGCCCATACCTATACTTTGAAAAAGAAAACTTATTTGGTGTGGAAAACCTAAGATGTATAAACCTAGACATATCATACATGGATCTCTTTATAAATTGCCAAAAGGAGAACCCAAACTTATTTGGGTTCCCAGGTCTAACATTTGATAATCTTACAGGGTCGCTCTCACACAAGTCCTTATGAGAGTATATGGTACCTGAACAGCAGATGTTCAAAGCATATGACTGGAGATACTGCACAATTCATATCGCTGGAAGCTAGGAGTGGAGGCAAGGCTACACTTGGAGATAACACCACAAGGAAGGTGGTTGGATCAGGTATGATTGGAAATTTTAAAAATTTTTACATTAAAAATATGTTATTGGTAGAAGGCTTAAAGCATAATTTGTTAAGCATAAGCCAGCTATGTGATAAAAGATATTGTGTAAAAAATGTTCCTATTAGCTGCATATTAAGCCTTAATGGAAATGATATTTTGAATGGTAAAAGGGTAAATAATGTTTATATGCTAGACTTAAATTACATTCAAACACCTACTACTTCTTATTTAAAAATTATTTCTGATGAGTCATGACTTCGGCATAGGAGACTTTGTCATTCTAGCATGAAAAATATTAGGAGAATTACCCAAAAGAACTTAGTGAGAGATATACCAAAACTAGACTTTACTGAGGACCACCTTTATGATGCATGTCAATCTAGAAAATAAGTGAAGTCCTCTTTTAAGTCCAATAAGGATCTTAGAAGTTGTAAACCATTGGAGATTTTGCATATGGATCTTTTTGGACCAGTTGGAATTGTAAGTCTAGGAGCAAAGATATACGGATTTATGATTGTGGATGATTACTCAAGATTCACATGTGTTAGATTTTTATTTCATAAGAGTGAATCATTTGAGGAATTTAGAAATTTTTTGACTTGGATTCAACAAAAACTAGGGTGTGAAATAATGACGATACAAAGTGATCATGGAGGAGAATTTGAGAATGAATGATTTGAGGATTTTTGTAAGGAGAAAGAAATTGATCAGAACTTTTCTGCACCTAGAACCCCTCAGTAGAATGGGGTAGTCGAAAGAAAGAACAGAACATTAATAGAAGCCACTCGATCCATGTTGGCAGAATACTCAATTCCTAAATATTTTTGGGCTTAGGCGGTTAGCACTACATGTTATATTCTGAATAGGGTAAATGTGAGATCTAAATTAAATAAAACACCCTATGAGTTGCTAAAAGGTAGAACACCTAATTTATCTCATTTGCATGTTTTTGGTTGCAAGGTGTTTATACATAACAATGGAAAATCTGCCTTAGAAAAATTTAATCCAAAATCAGATGAAGGAATTTTTGTTGGATACTCAAGTGTTGGAAAATCTTATAGAGTATTCAATAGAAGAACTTTGGTAATTGAAGAGACCACACATGTTGTTTTTGATGAATCTGGAATGTTAGAAGATCCAAATATTGTAGAAGAACAGATTGAGGATAACTCCCAAAAGATTAATAAAATGAATTTGGAAGAAAATTTGAAAGAAATTATGGAAGAAAATTTAGAGATAGAAAACCCTTTGCCTAGAGATTTGAGGTTTTCTAAAAACCACCAAAAGGAGTTGATAATTGGTGAACCTAGTGAGGGTGTAAGGACTAGGTGTGGATTAAACAAAGAAGTCAATCATTCAGCCTTTATTTCAACTGTAGAAGCTATAAATATTGATCAAGCACTTTCGGATGAATTTTGGATTTTGGTCATGCAAGAAGAGTTAAATCAATTTGTAAGAAATAAAGTTTGGGAATTAACTACAAGGCAAAAGGATCAAAGTGTAATTGGAACTAAGTGAGTTTTTAAAAATAAAATGAAAGACTCAAGAGTAGTCATTAGAAATAAGGCTAAATTAGTTGCTAAGGGGTATAATCAAATTGAAGGGATTGATTTTGAGGAGACTTTTGCCGTTGTAGCTAGACTTGAAATAATTAGGATTTTATTAGCCTTTGCCTATTTTAGAGGATTAAAATTATACCAAATGGATGTAAAAAGTGCCTTTTTAAATGGGGTAATTCAAGAAGATATTTTTGTAGAACAACCACCAGATTTTGAAAATTCTAAATACCCAAATCATGTTTTCCAATTGAAAAAGATATTATATGGATTGAAACAGGCACCTAGGGCTTGGTATGAGAGGTTGAGCACCTTCCTACTTAAAATATCATTTGAAAAAGGAAGTGTGGATACAACTCTCTTTTTGAAAAGATTTAGAAATGACATACTCATTGTAAAAATTTATGTGAATGACATCATCTTTGGATGTTCAAATAAAAATCTTTCTGATGATTTTTCTAAAACAATGAGTAGTGAATTTGAGATGAGTCTAATAGGAGATTTAAGTTACTTTCTAAGCTTTAGCATTAAGAAAATTGAGGAGGGTACATTTCTTAGTCCGTCAAAGTATGTTAAGGACATCCTCAAAAAGTATGAAATGGACAATGCTAAACCTGTTAATACACCTAATTGTTCCTCAATACAGTTGGATAAGGACCCTAAGGGAAAATCTGTTGATAAAAATAATTTTAGAGGGATAATTGGATCTTTACATTACTTGATAGCTAGCCAGCCTGATATCATGTTTAGTATTTGTTTGTGTGCTAGATTTCAATCAGATCCAAAAGAATCACATTTGATAGCAGTAAAAAGGATTCTAAGATATCTGTTAGGAACTCAAAACATAGGAATTTGGTATCCTAAGTTTAGCTCTTCATTTGAAATAATTGGTTATTCAGATTCTAATTTTGCAGGTTGTAGGGTGGATAGAAAAAGCACTCCTAGAACATATCAGTTCATTGGAAATTCTTTAGTCTCTTGGTCCAGTAGAAAACAAAATTTAGTAGCCTTATCTACTGCTGAAGTTGAATACATTGCATTAGGAAGTTGTGTGGCACAAGTACTTTGGTTGAAACAACAGTTGATTGATTTAGGATTAACTATAGGCACTATTCTAATTTATTGTGATAACACTAGTGCTATTTATATTTTTAAAAATCCTATTCAACATTCAAGAACCAAACATATAGACATCGTGCATCATTTCATAAAGGATCATGTATCCAAAGGAGAAAATGAACTCACTCATGTTTCTACTGAAAATCAACTTACAGACATTTTTACAAAAACTTTAGCCTTTGATACTTTCAGTGCATTAAGAATAAGGCTTGAAGTAATCGATTTGAATGCTTAATAAAAATGTTTTTTGCAACATTGATGCATGTTTTTAGTTAGTATTTTTGTGTGTATCCTTATGTTTGTGATCTTTTCGGTATTTTGAGTTTGTGTTTTCATTTTTTCATTTGTGTTTTTGTTGTGTTTGTGTTTTAGTTTTGATTGAGTGCATGTTTTAAAAAATTTGAGTGAAAATCATCCAGGACGAAAATATTTTCGTACGGGACGAATTGTGTAGTGTGTCAAACTGTTGGATTTGAACCGTTTGGGTGCAGTTTTTTAGTTTTTAATTTTAATTTCGTCTGTACGATCGTTCAGGATGGACTTTTTTTTCAAACGACGGGATGATTGAATGACAGTTAAACAGATAAGGTCATTTTTAATATTGTATTCGTACATACGAACCTTTGGTTTGTCCGGACGAATGCTTGGTGAATCGATGTAGGGGACGGTCTCAACTGCCATTAAAACGATCATATATTTTTGATCGCACAAGATAAACACCTGTTCTCCTGTACGATTGGTTGGTCAAATGTCTGTACAAAATGTCGCTTTGTAAGTTGTGTGATTACGAAAAGCTGTTTCATTTTGGACTCATTCGTTCGTCCATACGAAATTTTTTCGTACAGGACGAACTGAATTTCGTACGGGACGAACGTAATTTTGTCTGTACGAATAATCGTATTTCATTAAATTGACCGGCTTTAAACTCAATAGTCACACTCACACATCCCTTTTAGAACCCTTTCTTCCTTTAGATCTTATCCATGGCAAGTTCAAGCAAGCGACAAAAGGTTCTTGCCAAGGGTCCACACAGAAATTCTTCTGATAATTTTCTGTCTAAAGCCAATGAATAATCTTTTCCTAGATTTTCTTCTGCTAAGATCACCCCGTATAGAGTTCTTATTCAGGATCAACTGACCTTTCAGGTAATGAACTTGTTTACATCAACTCAATTTGGTCTCATTCTCACACTAGTCCACCTCTACAACAAAGAAACCTTTCATTATTTCCTAGCAAACATGTCCTTCAACTTCTTCCATTCTGTAATCAAGTCCTTTGTTTTTAAGAAGAAAGTTGATATCACCAAGGCTGACCTAGGAATCCTTTTGAACTTAAGGACTGAGGGAATTATAGCCCATACTATGACCACTACAGCTAATTTTGATTGGAGTGAAATTAATGAAGTGATTAGAAAAATTATATTTAATGAGCATATGCTTAAAGTGTCCTCTCTTTTTCGTAATGCTCGTATCATTCAACATGTTCTTCGAATCCATAATTCCTAAAGCTGGTGATAGAGTCAACATTACTCATCTTCGTTCAATAGTAACCTACTGATTATGACTAAACAATCTATAGATGAAGCCCAACTAATCCTTGACTATCTTTATGGACTTTCTGAAATTGGTCATGTAAAACATAAAAGAAAGAAGAACATAGCTTTAGGACATCTTGTTGCCTTCATTTTGGAGAAGAAGTATGATTTGGTTCATCTAGTTGAAGATTTTGAATAACCTCTCTACTACAATGACAGATCTTTTAGGGCAATTTTCAATAAAGATGAACCACGTAAAGCACATGTTATTAGTGACTCATAGGAGGAACATGAACCTACACCTACACCTGCATCTGCTAGTGAACCAAATTATCAGGATTTGGTTCAGAGATTTGATCACTTAGAGTCTCATTTTGATCAAAGATTTGATCAAATTGAAACTCATTTGCAGCAGCAGGATATTCAATATAATCAGGATATGGGGTATATGAGAGAGCAGATGAATGATATTAGTTCCAACATGCTTATGATAAGCAGTTATTTTAACTTCTTCAGTATTGTACCCCCTCCTCCTCCTCCAGGTCAGGGTCCATCAGTGTGATTCGTGTACTTGGTTATGTTTTTCTTTAGTTGATGTGTTTTATGATGTAGTAGTTTGTGATGTGTTACATTGTGATGTATTTTATTTTAGTTATGTGTTTGTTTAATTAGATGTTTTTGTATTTGAGTTTTATCAAGCATTGATATCATTCATAGATTGTAATATCCATTATAAAGATATAAATATAAGTTATCTTGTTTAAGTTTTAATGTTGTTTTGAAATGTGTGTTAGCCTATATGAAAATCTTTAAAGTTTTTGATCCTACAAGTGCTATACCTTGAAGTGCAACTTAAAATTAAATTCATTAGTAAATCTAATTTTTTTAAATTTAAGTTTTGCTTATAACTTGATTTAATTAAGATTGATAATTTCATGTTTCTTATTAGACTACATTAATGTTTAATATTATTATTACAATTGTGATGTTTTCTTATTTTATATTTCACTTATCAATAAATAATGATGCACTTAAAATTACTCTTGAAAAATATACAAATGTACAAAAATCAAAAGGAATGCGCAATGGTTTGCAATTTGAAAAAGAGGCGTAAAATAAGCCCACAAGTTAAATGATGCACAAAAATGTGCCATAAATATTGAAAAAGATGTGCAAAGCGCCATATATGGTAGTCATTTCTTTCAACAATCTTTTAATCTCTTAATTCAAATTGATCTTCTGTACATTTATATTTCATATTGACATTTGAAATATACAAATTTTATATTAATCCTTTTTGCAATATTTTTTTTATCTTAGTGTATAAATGGATTCATATTTTTTATATTTTTTTTATTATCGATGTTATATCTCTTTTTAAATTCTATGAATCATTTTTATTTACCTAACGATTTGATTTTATTTGCAATATTTATTTCAATCACTTTCAATGATCAATTATTCAATGATTATCATTTGGCTGCTTACATTTATGTTCTCTTTCTTCTTCACTTTTTGATGTTGTCAAAATGGGGGAGAAAATATTATTAGTATCATATCTTTGGTTTGTATCTTTTTTCTGTATTCATTTTTTTTTTTTTGTTTTTTTTTTTTTATTGTATCAGTTGTATTTAAAAAAAAAAGATAAGAGAAAGATAAAATTGTTGGGCAATGCCTCCTTATTTTCATATGTTCATCAATTCAGGGGGAGTTTATGAGATTCATAAAATTTAAAATTTATACAAACATTAATTGTTTTGTCATCATAAAAAAGGGGGAGATTGTTAAGAGTGTTTCTAATTTCATGTTTTACATTATTGCAACTTGTATTATTTTGATGATTTCAAATATTATTATTTTAAGTTTTATATTCTCCTAATGCTTTTTGGAAGAATTGTTTTTGCTCTTGTGTGGACTAATATTTCAGGATAATAAAACTCCAAAGTAATGAAGACTTCAAATAAAAATTTAGCATGAGATAATTTGTAATTTGATCTTGTATTTTTCATTGTATTGAGTTTAAGAGGGAGTGATTGTAATTAAGTAACTTAGCACACACACACTTGGGGAGATCTTTAAAATTCA
The DNA here is from genome assembly GCA_019514585.1 of Dendrobium officinale. Classification (NCBI taxonomy): domain Eukaryota; kingdom Viridiplantae; phylum Streptophyta; class Magnoliopsida; order Asparagales; family Orchidaceae; genus Dendrobium; species Dendrobium officinale. Next base: position 44,469,706 of record CM033691.1, on the reverse strand, counting down.
TAATGATCATACGGGATGAATAATGTTCGTACAGGACGATCAAGTTAGTTATCCCCTCGAAAGAGCAATGGGACGAACAGGAAGTAAGAAAAGTTTTCTAAGTCCTGATCGTCCAGACGAATTTTTCTATTCGTCCCAGGATGAAATGCTCTCTGGAAAATTTTCATTCAGACAAAATCTTGTTTGTGCAAGGACGAATTGCTCACTGCAAAAATTTTGTCCAGACGAACTTTAATTCGTCCCAAGACTAAATGCTCTTTATAAAATTTTTGCTTAGACGAGTTCCTATTTGGCCCAGGGCGAGATGCTCTCTGTAAAAATTTCATCCAGACAAACTCTTATTCGTCCCAGGATGAAAATATTTTAACATTTTCAATTTTGATAACTTCCTACAGTTTGTCAAATTGACCCATGGTATAACTGTTTGTACCGGACGAACTTAGTTCGTACGGGATGATAATCGGGTATGAAGTCAGTTCGTACCAATATGCATTAGGTTCATATGCAACTGATTTAAGTAAGTTCTTCCAGGACGATCCACGATCATACGGGACGATCCACTTTATAATGACTTGAAAATCAATAATTTTTGGACGGTTTTTTATGTCTTTCCTATATAAAGTCAAATTAGAATTGCCTCTTAATCTTTTTGCCTACTGATCTTCATGCCTACTGAAAGGAGAGTCAAGGAAAGAGTGTGAGAGAGTGTTTGAAGGAGGATTCTTACTACTAGAGCGTGAAGGTTTCACTTGATACTCAAAGGTAAGAGTCTCTACTTGTGGTTTTTGTATACTTCACTCTTTTCTGTCTTCCTTCTAGATTTATTGTGAGAAGATCTGTCAAGGAGATCCGGTTCTCTGCCGACACTTGGAGAGTGTGAACAGTCGAAGGGTTCTCTGTCCACACTTGGATAGTGTGAATAGCCGACGGGTCCTCTGCCCACACTAGGAGAGTGTGAAAGAACGAAGGGTTCTCTGCTTACACTAGGAGAGTGTAAAAGGACGACTGTTCTGTGCCACCACTAAGAAGAGTGTAAAAGGATGACGGTTCTCTGTCCTACCAGGTAGTGATGGAAGAGAGTTTTATAAAGGCTTCTCCGCCTTGCTGTGGATGCAAAAGTAGAGTCACTAGTGGTATTAGTGCAATACTCGGAGGGTGCCTCCGGGGAGTGGATGTAGGTCGTGTTTGACCGAACAACTATAAATATCATGTCTTTTATTTTTCCACTGCTTTTATTTTTATCATTTTAACTTGTGGTTGAAAAATTTCTTTCTATAAAATCCACTAAAGTTAATTCTCGGTTTTAAATTTTTTAAAAAGATGGATTTTTAATTACCAATTCATCCCACCTCTTGGTTAGCCGCTGGGACATAAGCTTAGGTTTAACATCCTAATTCATATTGAACAAGTTTCAATAGTAATAACTCCAGCATACATATCTTTAATGATTTGAATATAAGCATTATTAACTCTTTTCTTTTCAAGAATTCTCCATAGCACTTCTCTTGGAACTTTATCATATGCTTTTTCTAAATCAATAAATATCATATGTAGATCCTCCTTATTTTCTTTACATTTCTCCATCAAACCTCTTAATAAATGGATGTCTTCCATAGTTGGCCTACCCAGCATGAATCCAAATTGATTTTGAGAAACATCAATATCCCGCCTCAAACTATGCTCCATAACTCGCTCCCATAGTTTTAAAGTATGACACATTAACTTAATTCCTCTATAATTCGTACAATCTTTTGCATCACCTTTATTCTTAAAAATAGGAATTAACACACTCATTCTTCCACTCAACTGGCATCTTTTTAGTCTTCAAAATAGTATTAAAAAGTTTAGTAAGCTAAGAAATTCCTTCATCTCCTAAGCATTTGCACACCTCTATTGGAATATCATCAGGTCCAACAGCTTTTCCACCCTTCATTTTCTTTAAAGTCTCTCTAACTTCAATTTTACTAATATGCCAATAAAAACATAAATCTTTATTTTCATTTAGGGTGCTAAGGTCACTATAGTTAATTTTACTTTCACAATTTTCAATAAAAAGTTTTGCAAAATATCTCATTCACGTTTGTTGAATATCATCTTCTAAGAAAAGTATTTTTTGAGTTTCATCTTTAATACACTTCACTTGAACTAAATCCTTACTACTCATATCTCTTTTTTTGGCTAACTTATACATGTATCTTTCTCCCTCCTTATTATCTACTCTATTATATAAATCACTAAAAGCTAAGGTATTTACATCGCATATTGCTTTCTTAGATTCCTTACGAGCCTCTTTATATCTTTACCAATTATCAGAATTTTTAAAATTAAAATATTATTTATAATAATTCTTCTTATTTTTATTCTTTTCTTGCACATTTGGATTCTACAACAAACTATTTTTACTATTATGAGCTTTTCCCTTTGATACTCCAAGCACATCTTTTGCAATATCTTAATATAACTAACTACTTTTTCCCACATAACATTAACATCCTCATGCACAGATAAAATCTTAAGATCTAAAATATTACTCTCAAAAATATTTTTGTTAATATTATTTAAATGCCCCGATCTAATCCTATAATATCGTTTTATTTTATTTTTTATTTTCTGCCCCTTTATACTAGCTTAGACCTTAATGCTATACAATTTTGAACTTGGTTCTTTAAGTCATCTCAGTTTATGTTGTTCCTTGAATGATTAATGATACACAAGAGAAATAGGCAATATATATAAAAGTAGAAAGAAGTGGATATTAAAGCCCATAATGCTTATAATCATCAAAATATTAGGCTAGGCTCCCAAATTTTAAAATTTACCTTTGATAAGTTATGGTCATGTTTGATTGGCACCCATGTTCTAATGTACATTGATCATTTTGCCTATCAAATTTTTTATGACAAAGAAAGTTACCAAGATTGTATTGGTAAGGTAGATTATTTTGTTTTAAGAATTTGATGTAGAAATCCTAGATAAGAAGGGAACGGAGAACCAGGTGACTGATTAATTATCTAAACTATTATTAAAAAAATTACATGTAGTGAGTTCAAAATTAATGAAATATTCCTTGATGAGCATTTATTTATTGTGCATTCATATGATATGCATCAGTATGTTGAATTTATGAATTGCATTGTTAGTGGGGTTATCCCACTAATACATCTTTTCCTAAAGGTATAAATTTATGCATAACATTAAGTTATTTTTCTATGATGAGTCATTCTTATTTAGGAAGTGTAAGGACCAAATTATTAGGTGATGTGTCCTTGAAAATGAGATTAAATCCATGTTTAGGCATTGTCATGGCTGAGTATAGAGGTCATTTTAAAATTTTTTGAAATGCTTCTATCGTACAATGTGGATTTTATTTGCCTATGTTATTTCAGGATGCAAATGAATAAGTAATAAATTTCACATGTGTTAGAAGATAGGTAACATAACTAGAAGAAATGAAACACCTCTTAGCATTATGTTAGAATCACTACAAGATATTCATTGATTATCGAAAGCCTGGACCGGCGGTTGTCTAGTCGCCGGTAATAACGGCGGCTTAACCGGCGGTCTGACCGCCGATTATTTCCTGCGGCCCAACCGACCGTTATAAAAGTTTAGGCCGCCATAAATAGCGGCGATCATGAAACCACCGGGTAAACCGCCGGCCTTAAAACACGCCGGCGCTATTCCGGTGGCTCAAACCGCCGGTGTTATGTAATTTAATTACCGATGGTTTTAGCCACTGGAACGCCGCCATTAAAAGCCCTACAATTAATGATCCTGATGCCCCCGCTCCTCCGCCTGCTCTCTCGTGTGACCAAGAGCTTTTAGGCCGCCGACGAGCTGTCTCCAGCTGCCGACGAGGTACCTCCAGCCGCCGACTGATTGACGCCATCGAAAAGCCTTTATAACGCCTAATATTTGCCGGCAGTTTAGTGACAGTGGCCGGCGGTAGTCGGCAACACGCAGGTGGCTACAACCGCCGGCAATTCCTTCGGTTATGACCGCCGGTTTGTCGCCGATACGTTTCCTGGCGGTCGAATATGACGTTATTTATACCGGCGGACGGATGGCCGGGAAGTCGTCGGTGAAACAAACCGCCAGAAAAATACCGCCGATAACGATTTCCGACGGCGATGTGAAAACCGCCGAAACGCCACCGATGTTTTTAAGAACCACCAGAAAACATGAGTAAACGCCGGTAATGAGTAAATTTCCTGTAGTGAATTAGAGTTTTTTTTTATGTTGAGAATTAGATTTTATTGGACCTTTTGTGTGATCTTATGGAAAACAATATATTTTAACAGCGATTAATTATGTCTTCTAGTGGATTGAAGAAGCAACCCCAAAATAGATGCTCTTGTGGTTATTATATTTTTTATGAAAATTATTTTTCTAGATTTTGAATATTTAATGTGATTATTAGTGATGGGGGAAGTTATTTTAATATTAATATAGTTCATATTTTGATTTTAAAATATTATATAAATCCTAGAGTTGAAATTGCTTAAAATCCCTAAACTAGTTGTTAGGCTAAAATAACTAATAGGGAAATTAAGAGAATCTTAGAAAAAATTATAAGTTCCAATAGGAAGAATTTGGTTTGAAAATTAGATGACGCACTTTAAGCTTGCATTACTACATTTTATATACCTATTGGAATGTCTCCCTATTGATTGATCTTCAAAAAGGCCTAGCATTTATTTTTTGAATTAGAACATAAAGCATTTTGGGCTATGAAAGAATTGAATTATAATATTTAAGATGTTAAGGAGAAATGACACAACTGAATTAGTTGGAAGGAATTTAGAAATGGGGTTTGTAAGAATGCAAAGGTGTATAAAGAATAAATTAAAAATGGGCATGATTATAAGCTTATTAGAAAAGAAGTTGAACATGGATGGGAGGTTCTATTAAAGAATTTAAGATTGAAATTTTTTTAAGAAAATTGAAGTCCAGGTAATTAGGGCCATTTACTGTAATAAAAGTGTATCTTTACAGAATTGATGATATCCGAAATAATAAAACTAACAAGATTTTCTAAGTCAATGGTCAAAAATTGAAACCCCGTCTAAAAAAAGATGTTGATAGTCTTAGAAGCTCTTCAGAACAAGCTTATCTTGAATAGGATTTTAGCATAGTCTACCTAAAAACTATAAATATAGTGCTATTTGGGGAACTTTTATTACGTCCGGTGTAAGGACGTAGAGGAACGTCCTGTTGGAGGCAAAATCCCGCCAAAAAACTATGTATTTGCTTGGTACAACTAGGTATTATTTGATATTAACGAGGAATACCGCTCTTTGAAGACCAATACCGAGTTATACCGAGCTGTACCGAGAAATACCGAGTTGTATACCGAGTTGTACCGAGTTTTTCTAGGAAAAACTCGGTACAACTTTTGTATAACTCGGTATTTCTTGGTTTAGCTCGGTATAACTCGGTATTGGGTCTTCAAATGATGGTATTCCTTGTTATTGTTTGGTATTTCTCGGTATTTGCTCGGTACAACTCATTTTTTGGAGGGATTTGGCCTCCGACAAGACGTTCCTCTGCGTCCGGTCGGAGGACGTAATAATTGTTCGATATGGGAGGATACTCAATTGATCCGATTATTTATTGTCTGGAGTTATGTGATTGGTGTCTTTGTTGAGTTTAGAAAGTTCTATGGCCAGATTAGTGCTTAGATGCATCGTTGTGTGTGTGTTTTTCCTAATTTTGGGCATAGGAAATTAATTTAGAAATTTCAGCCTACCACCGTAGCATTGCCACCCTAAGCGCAACAATGTGGTGTTGATAATTAATATAAATAAATAAATTGATCAATCACATTATAGTGTTGTAGCACCAAATCACCCTTCGCGGCACTTTAGCACTGTCCATGCAGTGCCATAGTACAATGCTCTACAATCATTCTGACGAATTGAGTGCCATAATGCTGCCTAGAGGTTTAAGTGAGCCTAGCGAGCTAGTTCGGGCTCGTCTCATTTATGAACTCGCGAGTCGAGCTTATCGAGCTCATGAGTCGAGCTCAAACTCAAACTGGAGCTAGTTTAGTAAACTAGATCGAGTTCTAGCTTAATGAGGCTCGGCTTGTGAGTTAGCGAGCCAGATCGAATTACTTTTAGGTTTTTTAAAATTAAGTAATTACTAATTTATTAAATTTAAATCTTAAAAAGTAGAGGGCTGAGCAAAAAAATGTTAAATGTTTTGTAACCCCGCATCTTCTATATATATATATATATATATATATATATATATATATATATAAAGCTTTAAAAAATAATTAAAACAATGGATTTAAAAAGAATTTGGGCCGCAACTTTTTTTCGAAATAGGATTTTGTAATAAATGCTGCAGTTTTAATTATTCTTAAAGCAGTTAAATTAAAAAAAAAAATCATATAAAATTTAAAGATGCATTCCCAAAGCAACAATATGAATTATATTAAAAAAAGCTGTAGCCTTCTTTTTTTCCTAAATGAAAATCAGGTGGTAAAATAAAAACCGGGTGGGAACACGAAAATTGTGTGGGAAATCGAAACCGGGTGGAAAATCAGGTGGGAAATTTGAAACTGGGTGGAAAACCGAGCAGGAAATTGAAAACAAGCCCAAAATCGAGCGGCTCGACTTGCTGGCAAGCTCGTTTATAGTGGGATGATCTCAAGTTCGAGTTCGCTTTCCAAATTATGAGTTGTACTCGATAGTGCTAAAACTCGACTCATTTATACCCCAAATGCCTCCCATGCATTGCCATAGTGCTTGGTCAAATCATAAAATAGGGAAAATGAAGCACTATAGGATCAATGCTCTAGAACATAAGGAAGGCTATTTAAAAAAAAACTGCTAAATCATTCAATCATTTTTGTCAAAGACCTTTAATAGCATTTATTTAAATACTCATAATCATCTTCAAATGATTACCTACAATATCTGTTAAATCTTCTTCTGCTTTTCATAATATATGTGTAAATAGTCTTTAAGAGAGAAGCATAAAATTAATTTAATGGTTACGAGTGTGGATATGATATGGTGGATGTGGCTTAGCACTTAGAAGCAAAATGCGAAATCAGTATATCGTGAATAGGTTGGAGTAAAAAGAATAGAGAGAATCAAATTTGAAGTTTTGATGATGTAAAACGTCAACCTTCTAATAGCCCTGTTAGGAGAGTAGATGTATTAGATCCAGTCTATATTAAGAAAGGTATAGGTCGAATTAAAAGTGCCTGGTTAAAAAGTATTATAAATGATATTTTTTATTTAATTTAAATGATAATTTATCTCTTAATTCAACCCAACTTATTGGGATAAACGCTTGTTATTATTATTGTAGTAATTTTTTTTAAATAGTGACATTTACGTTTTAATTAGAAATTGAGTTAGATTGAATCAAAGTCATTAACAATAAATTCTAACAAATAACTGCGGACAAATAAAAAAGTAAATAAAAAAAAGAGCTCTAGAACCTTCTAGATAGCATATGTTGTTTAATGCTTTTGACCTTCTAAAATGGTACAGAGTGGCAGCGTAGCAGCTAGCGTTTACATGTAGCCTATTCTTTTCACCAATAGTTATGGCGTTCATTCAGATGATATCTTTAATGATAACACATATCCAAAAAGTCAAAACTATTCAAAAAAATTCTAATATAATTTTGCCTTCATCCAGGCGCAATGGCTGATGTAATTTTGCCGTCTAATGCTAGTGATGTAAGCTGACCAAATGGGCGTGTGTGTTTGTATGACTTCTTAGAAATACATTTCTTCATATTTTAGTAGTTCTATTTGATATATTACAAATAATTATATGCAAAAAAAAAAAAATTCTGAATGTCTTAAAAATAATATAAAATTATTATATTATATATGTTGTATACTTGAATATGTATATGCATGTATTTCATAAATTTCACGTATGTTTCAACAAGAGAATTGAGTCTAAATAGTCGTATAGCACACCAAATGCTCATCAGCATATGAAAGGAGACTCAAGTTGGTCGGTCACAACAAGGAGTCATCACTGACATGTGAATCAAAGGACCTGTGTAGATCCATTCAAACTTTCAGCAATCCCTCATCTTAATGGAGATAGTCATCCTATGGATAATCGCCATTGCCCAAGCTTTTAAGTGACCATTGACATTCCAAGATCTAGCTACAAAAAGCACACACCTCATGTGTACATGTCCGACGGGTTGCCGGGTCAACCCGCGAACCCGCTTAAAATTTTTAGGGCCCGCACTGCCCTGCTCGCCCGCGAAGCACTAGTACTCGCCCGCACGCACCGCGCTGGTCCGCGCGCACCCGCTCTCGCCTGCCCGCACCGCGGCCCCTCGCTGTCGCCCACGCGCTCGTCCGCGCGCCAGCTGGTGCTCGCCTGTGGGCCCGCTCGCGCTCCCCGTGCGCCCGCTCGCACTCGCCAGCGCGGCCACTCGCACACCCTTTTCGGGTCAACCCGGCAACCCGACGGGTCGGGTCCGGGTTCGGATATCCGACAGATTTACCTACCCGGGTCAGGTTAGGGTATACCCGTTTGAACCCTAGTCATTTTCGGGTTCAACCCGAAACGGACCCGTGAGCTGAAATTGACACCCCTGGTCTGTTGGTTAGAAGTTTTGGCTACTAATTAAGAGGTTGTGAGTTTGAAGCTTACATATGTATTGTGTGTGAGAGTTAAATGTCCAATATATATATATATATATAAACAGTCTTGTGACGTGAATATGAAAGGCTATATTTATTCTATAATTTATAGTCATGAATCACGATTAAAGACCAGTAGAATATTCTCTATTCATTCAAATATTCAGACAGCAACCTTGTAATTATCAACGCTCTTGGTTTTTAACTCTTGGGCATTTCAGGTATTGAAACAAGTGTCTTTCATTTAAACCTTTCGTTATTTCCAATATCATAAAGTACGGCAAAAAACAATACTTGGTGAGCATTAAAAACAATAAAATTGAGGGAGAAAACGACGTGAATTTTAACAATTTACTGAGAAGAAGTGATTTTGTTATCTAGAAGATGGATTTTAGTTGGAAAAAATTTGATGGTTTCAGAACCTTAGGATCTGGGAAAATTGCACACGAAATATTTTACTATGTCAAATTCAACGCCATCCAGAAGCACCGAGTAAGTTGAATAAATTGGTTGATCTTCCTTGAATATGAAGCTTCGTTTGACAACTATGCAAGTATTTAATTAATTGTATTTATGATCCACTTTCGATCTTCATTTTCCTAAAAAATAAAAGAAACTCACGCACAATAAAATCAAAGAGTTTAAGTTTTATTTGGGATAGTTTTCTTACTTTTTTGTAAAACAACTTTTTCATCTTAACCACCTTTTTCCTAACAGGGTTTAGCCTCCTTAGGGGATCGGCTTTTGAAAAGAAATTTTCCTCTATCAAAATCTTGTGCATACACAAGGATGGACCAACTCCTTTATGTTTGCTATGGTCTATCCAAAAGCTCCTTTATAAGCACTTAGAACATTACAACTTGCCCGCTTGGTCTTCTCCTATGTCAATATAAATAATAATAGCTAAGGTTGACTTTTCTCCTAAAAAGACATACTTCAAATGGGAGAATATAGCTTTTAGCTCTAACATAGGTGCCTATATAGTTGAAGGTTTCAAAGAAATACCTAGGAATGATGCATCAAGCACTTCAAACTTATCCCTATAAATCATAAGGGCTTCACAAATCATTGGTACAAAATCTCTATATCCCTCTCCTCTATCATCCTCACACAAAAGAATCCCCATAGAATTATCCATCAATAAATCCTCCATACAATTTTACGCATAATTATCAACTAAGTCAACTCTATGACAATCCTCATTTTGGTTACTAGAAAACTTCATTGACTTTGAGACATTGAAGGCCACTTTTCGATCTTGCACTCTCACAATCAATTCAACTTTTTATTGGAATGATTAACTCATATAGTTTAACTATCACATCCTCTATTATACCTATTAGATAGGTAAATGAATGGTCTACTAAATTGAAGGGTAAGAGTTGTAAGTTGAACATCTCTTAGATCCAATCTTTTAAATTATGTCAAAGGCATTAGATTATTACTAGCTCCTAATACACACAATGCCCTCCTATAAAATTTGTCCCCTATAACCATAGAAATGGTAAAACTACTAGAGTCCTTAAACTTTTGAGAAAGTTTATTCTATAGGATTGCACTAAATTATTTAGTCAAAGCTACAGTCACAAAATCTCCTAATTTTATTTTCTTATTGAGGGTGTCATTCATGAACTTATTATAGGAGGCATCATTTTAAGGCTTCTACAGTTGGAATGTTACTAATCAAAATTTTTAATATTTCCATAAACCTTGAAAACTTCTTATCTAAATTATATTTTAACAACCTTTGAGGAAATGGTGGTGGTGGCCTCTCAATAACCTCTCTAAAAAATTTTTGTAATTCATTTTTAGGTTTAGGTTCTTTCTTAGGTTTGGGAACCTCTACTAGTCCTTTTATAGTAACCTCATACTTAAATTAATCCTTATTCATATTTACTTTTTCTAGCAATTTTCCACTCCTCAATTGAATAGCTTTACATTATTCTTTACCTTTTTCTTTAGGATTAATTTTAGTATTACTTGATAAAGTTTCTTAGGGTCGAGTAATTAAGATGTAGCTTGTTACCCTAATTAGATTTCAATATTTCTATTACGAACAGCAAGACTTTGCAATTACGTACTTAGTTGCAAAACTAATTCTTCAAATGAAGGCTTCTTATCCTTAGGTTAGTTATCTAATTTAAATCTAGGAAAATAACTAGGCTTAGGTTTGCTAAATTTTAAGTTTGAGATTTGCAATTTCAAACTTAATGTGGTTGGTTTGAGTTCCAATTAGTATTAATATTTTGATTATTATTCCAACTAAAATTGAGTTGATTTCTCCAGTCAAGATTTTAGTTATTTGCGTAGGGGTTATTAGTTATGTTATTAATTGCATTTATTAGTTTTACTCTTGAAATATTAGGATCCATAAAGTATCCACAAATACTTTCTTCTAAAATCACACGTGAACTCTAAGGTGAATTAAGCCCAAGATTATCTAATATTTTAAAAATGATAGCTACTTGGGTAGTTAAAATTGATAAAGCAACGTATTCATAAATGTTATCTACCTTTCTAGGATTGATTCATACAAATGGCCATTGAAAATTATTGACAGCCATCTCTTCAATCAAAGCATATGCCTCATCAAATAGCTTTGACATCAGAGAACCACCACGAGTGGCATCTACAATTGATCTAAGTTAACCTACAAGGCTATTATAAAAGAATTAAATGATTAACTAATTTGGAAGATCATGAAGAAGATATTTCCAAAAGAGTTCTTAAAATCTTTCCCATGAGTCATAAATAGATTTAACATCTAATTGGTTAAAATATGTTATGTCATTTCTCATCATAGCGGTCTTAGATGACAAAAATTATTTGTCTAAAATTTTTTGGGCAAGTTTTTTCCAAGTTGTTAATGAGTAGAGGGAAATGAATTTAAGTATATTTTAGCTTTATCACTACGGGAAAATGGAAATAACTTAAGTCTAATAGCTTCATCAATAACACTATTACATTTAAAGGTTGTAAATATCTTAAGGAAATAAGCTTCATGCAAATTAGGGTATTCTAGAGGTGTCCCCAAAATAGAGAGTTTTGCACCATTTGAATTATGGTAGGTTTTAATTGGCTTGAATGTTTGGTATTTTTATACTTTGAGGAATACCTTTAACCATAGGGTTAGCATATTCTCTAAGCGGACCAGATTGATTATTTTCTTGAATTTATTCAACCATTTTAATTTCTTTTTAAAAATTTTTAGTTTTTCTAATTTAACTTTAAGTCTTTTCAATTTCACTATCTAAGAGAATTCTACTAGTTGTTTAGTTTATGCATGCAATAGTAAGTAACACTATAAAAATTTCATGAAATACTAAACAAATTTAATTAATCAGTAAGTAAAAAAAATATCAAGATAAAAATAATTAAAAGAAAATTAGATTAAACAAGCAATGGGTTAAGCAATATAAAATGCATAAAAGGATAATAAATTTAAATGTTGTGTGTCCTAGACAATGGTGCCAAAAACTTGATTGGTTTCTACTTCACCATGTTTAGCTATGTATGTAGAGCTACGTGCTATAGCTTACACTTACTATTGATGTCACAAAAGATGGTTTAATATTACTACATTGTATGACATGTTTATCATAAGTGCACATGTCATGTCAAGTAATATAGTGATGAGAGGAGTCCAATCCCATGAGGATGAATTAGAAATTACTAAGCTCACTCTAGTGCTGCTTAGTATATTACCCAATTTATCTGGCCTATTGAATTAAAAGGTTGCGTAGGTTAAATTTAAATAAACTTCAAATGTGTAAAGCAAAATTAACTATTTTTTGAAATTTTGAACCTATGATATTTAAAAGTACATGGTTATTATAGAGTGGTTTATTTCCTATTATTATTATAGAGTGGTTTATTTCCTATTTTTGTTATGGATCAGTGCATAAGTACTCATCATCTAAGTCAAACTCATTGGACTGTTAGCTAAGATTACTCCTAACTACCATTCTTCTATCTCTTTAAGACCCCATAATCCTAACCGCCATATGTCTAAGTTTTGGCCAGACTATATTTTTAAATCTCTAGTTGTTTGTTTATTCTTCCATCGAGGATCTAAATCACACTAGATTTTCAATTTATGTAAGGCTTAATACATAAATCAATTGAAGTGTAGAAAAGTTAAAAAATAGCAAGAATACTTCAAATAGTAAACCTACTTGTGTAGTGCTTAAGTTGAAGGAAGAATAGTAAACCTATTTTAAGATCTCTAGTCATTATTTGTTAAATTTTCTTAATTTTTTTCACTATTTTCCTATATAAAGAAAAAAATTAAAAAAATAAAGTATCATAATAAATATAATTATGAATGAAAAAGATTTATCTTATCAGGTACTTCTGTAGCATTTTAAATCATATATGGTGTATTACAAATAAGCTTGAGTTGAAGGAAGATCTCCATGGTTGGATGATTATAGAGGATAGCAAGTAAGACTGAGAAGTGAGGAAGATGAGCTCAATGTTTGGATAACTACATAAGGGTGAATTAGGGTGTCTCAATTATGGGTGTTCCTGTGATTGTGGAGAGCAAGAATGATGGCACTCTATCATGGTGTTAATTTAAAATAGAGTTCTATTTAGTGTATTTAAATTTAGTAAATATGTTATTTTAGCTTTCTTTATACAAGAAATGCTTTAAAAAGATATAAAAAAGTTTTCAAGTATTAAACTAATTCGGTAGTAATTTAATTAATGGTTCCATAACATCTATAATGCCTCAATGTCAGACTTGGGAATTGCAACACCAGCGTCAAAGGAAAATGGAAAATAATTTAGCACCCTAGATCACAGTGTCATAATTCTATGCCGCAGCAACTGGGAATCAAGAATTTGAATGCTATAGCACCAATCATTATAAAATCACAAAATTGAATTGCATATTAAAGTATCGCAATGTCAACTTTTCTAATGCCATGGTGGAGAAATTGATGAAAGATGAAGCCATGCTAATTTGCAAAGTGATGTACCTTTTTTAGCCAACAGGTGCACCAAGTTATCACAATGTAGTGGAGCAAGTCTAATAGTGTTGAGGCTCTAGTTCGATTAATAATTTTATAGCACCTCCATTTTGAGCATTGTGGCACCTGAGACAATTTTTGCACTTACTATAAATCGCTTTTCTATTCTTCTATTTATAAGTTCTATCACTTTTAGTAGAGTCATACAATATTAAGTGTAGTTCTTTTGTGCACCCTTAGAGAATGGTATGTGAGAGGCTAAGAAAGTGTAAGATACTTTCATTGGAGATCTTATCTTATATTGTGTAATCAATACTATCATTGGAGGAGGAAGGTGTGTACAAGTCAATTAAACTATCATAGTGAAGTTTTTCTTTATTAATTTTGCTGAATCTTTTCTTTAATAAGTGAAATGAAAATAAGTTTTCCTTTCATTTATCTATGCCTAGCTAAATTTTGAGTTTTGTGCTAATGATGCATACAAAATGCAAGTACTAATATAGATACTCATGCATTGAATGAATTTATCGATGTTTTTGATATCTCTCATTCTTTATTTAATGTATATAATGGCCATGTATATAGTAAATATTTAGTGTGATATATTACCTCAATGGAGGAATATTGGAACAAATAAGAAATTTAAAGGGAATGTTGGCATACCCTGATATAGGATGTTTAACCTTCTAGGTTCTATAGAGAGAGTATAATTATAGAAAGGTCTTAAATCTTCCTTTCCACCATTATATGCTTGATAGAGATCTAAGGATATATATGCTCTGATCCATGTCGACATTTAAGAGTTTCATTAGAAAATGTTATTATTTTATAACCATTTGTCAAAACATCTTTTATGTGTTAGCATCATATCATCTATTTTCATTCATTGTGAGTGACAGAAACTCAAAAACCTTCATTCTTGTTCAGTAGGATAAATGGTGCACATGTACTAAATATTACTTTCATGATTGTAATTTAATATAACTCTTCCTCTTGAGATCAACCCTCACTCATTCACTTATTACTTAATTAACACATAAGCTCATGTATATAGTGGGCAATTTTATATACAATAAAACCTTAGTTTATTCATATTCATATATACATAGTTCCCTAGTGTAACAATAGCAAGCCACATTGCACATTGATTATGCTACCATGTGCCCCATTACATGGGTAATGGAAAGAAGCTCCAATGAATGATATTTCTTTATGAGATAAGTGGTGAGCGTGTGACCCACGAGGACCCTTGATTGCTCTTGTGAATGGTAATTTCCCTCTACGCTTTCTAGAAAGGTGATTTGATGATCCTTAAGTGAACTTCATTTTTGGACAACTTGGTGTGAGTACCCTTTATGATGACCCCAAAACTATACAAGATACCAAAAAGGCATATGTGAATATACATTTAATTCCCTAATTAACTTGACCCTTTGTTAGGAAAGTGATAAAATTTATAAGTGAATTATTTATGCATTTAAATTTGGCTACCACATTGTAACTAGATAGTAAATGAATAGTTACTATCTTATGTTACTAAAGCCACAATCATTGTGTAGATTCTTCAATATTCAAGATGATGTGAAACCACTCCTATCTACTCTCTATAAGAAGCATATATATATATATTTAAAATCCTTCTTCTTTAATCATTTGAGAGTATCAAATGAAACATTTAACTACTATATTGAAGAACATTAGTGAGTTAGGTAGTTAAGTGAGAAATAGTCAAAAAGGGTAGCCTTTTGCTTGGGGAGAGATGACAAATTGGATAAGAGGGTGAGTAACCCATCGAGTAAAAAGTAAATAAAGGTACAAAAACCATATAATATTGCAATCTGAAAGCCCAAGCTTATATTATTTGATTTCTATTTTGATTCAATTTATATTATTAGTGCATATTTATCTTTTACACACTGACATTTTAGTAACATCGTACACCATTCATCAACAAAGGATCAAGAACCAAGACTGGGCAGAATATGTTTGATATTTTTACAAGAGTCAATATTATTATTTTTTATTATCATTCTCAAGTAAAATATCCTATAAAAGGTGTAAAGCTAAGCAACATGCAAACGCACACACAGACACGAAGGAGTGAGAATCTAAAATTAATTTTTTTTAAGTTCATATAGTATGATCTTGATTGAACTATACGATATGTATATCAAAAAATAAATTAGATTGGATACTTTAGATATTAAAATTATAAAATTTATGTACTATACAACCTCGATCATATAGGATAATTAATTAAAATTTGAAGCCCCCATCCACCAATAAAATTTAGGCAAGTATTTAAATTTTGATTTTTGAACTAATCACACTGTATGAACTAGTTTGTACTGTACAATGTTTTAAATCTTAGCTAAAGTAATCCATGTGATTATTTAATTAAATTAAGGTTAATTAATGAAAGCCAATCATATGGTACAATCATTATCAAACTAGATGGTCAACAGAGGTGAAATTTCACCCCCCTATGGGATCATCCTGGATGAACCTTGATAGGATTAAACTATTTGTAATGTATGATACTATTTGTATTAGTGATCGATATAAATGATGTTTGATCATCTCAAAGATCATCCATGATGAATGCTTAGTTTTTAATTAATCATACTAAACAATTAATAATATGTACTACATGATATTCTCAGAAATGTTGAATTGATCGTACTAGAGTTTGTTTATCATATAAAATAAATAGGGATTTTTGAACTAATTGTATTGTATAATTCAAGATTATACTATACAAACTGTGATGGATGACTTTCAAAATTATGATTTTTTTAGCCTTTTGTATTTAAACACATCTTAATTTGTTTAAGAAATTCTTTTGTCAAAATTTTTGTAGACATTTTCTATACAAAAGAGTTTAAACAAGGAGTTTTGATCTTAGAAGAGAGAGAGAGGTGAGGTTTTTAGAGAGAAGAGCCTTGTGTGATCAAGGGAGTGTATGAGAGGGGTTCTACACATGGTTTCCCTATGAACATTCATCATCTTCTTGTAAGAGTAATTATTTTCCTTGAGGGGAACTTGGGGAAAAGGCTTATGATATCAAATGATATGGCTACTCTGGCGCACTAGGTTGGTGGAAGGGATTCAAAGTTCTCTGCCTTACTAGTGGAAAAAAAGGATTCAGGTTCTTAGTCGCACCGTGGAAGTGATTTTGCAATGGCTTCTCCACCATGCTATTGGAATTAAAGGAGAGTCACTAAAAACGTTTTGTGTAATACCCATAGAGGAGCACTCTAGGAGTGAACATAATTCAAGTTTGACTAAACCACTATAAAATTTTTTGGTGTGCTCGTTTATTTTTCTTTAGCTTTAGTACTTTTATTTTTTCATTTTTAATTCATGCATTTTATATTATTAAAAATTTGGGATAAAAAAATTTTAATTTCTTTGGGTTAATTTTTATGGACAAGAAAAAATAAAAACAAAATTGTAATAATTGAAAAGAACAAAAATATTATTATGTTTGATTTTCAAAAAATTAAAAATATAAATTCGATGTGATTCTTTGATATTTTCTTTTGCTTATGTATTTGGCTAACATTTTTTTGTAAAGAATATGTTTTGAAATAGAAAATTTTTAAATAACAAATTAACCCACCCTCCCCCCCCCCCCCCCCCCCCCCTTTCTCGGTGAGCCTAGGGTGGTTTGACAAGGTTTAACTTCCTCATTTGAACTTTCATTTGGTATTATTTTAGAAATAGAAATATCACGGAGGGTTATTCATTAACTCAGCCACATTATTTGATAATATTTCATTTGATTTTTTGAAAGTAAGAATGTCAACTTTTGTTATAGTTTATTGATTTCACTATGTGGCACACTATTCAATCTGGTTATTTATACCATCAGGAATAGTTAATAGGGTTAAAAATTATATTTGAATAGAGTGTTAGAAGAATGAAACTTGGTACGATTTATTGCCAAATGCTTCAATTGATTCTTTTCTGCACTTAAATCTGAGGATTCCATGAGAGTTTTTACTTGTACAATTGGAAAGGATATTTTGGATAGATTGTGCATTACTTATGAAGTAACAAATTAAGTTAAGAATAAAAGCAAGAGATTGAATAAGAATATAAAATAAAAAATAATTCACTAATTTTACAACAATTATAACTATATGATACAGATCTATTAGAATATTAAAATGATCTTCTTATCAAAATCTAATTTGTAAATTGATTTAAAGTTTAAGAAGAAGAAAAAATTGCAAGGAAATTAAGTTGTGATGCAAAATATTTTAAAATTTTCTCTTAGATCAATATTAGTAATTTGAACAAAAAGACTTAAAGACAATTTGAGAGAATTAATATCAACACAAGATAAGCATTTCATTAAAAATACAATACATATATAACTAATATAGAAATACGAACATCTAAATGCCATTACATGAAAACTAAAAAATAAAGTACACATCAACTACAATAGAAAATAAAAACTAAAATGTTGGAGGATCTCAATCTGGAGGTGGCTGAGAAAGAGTGTACATGGTAAAGTAGTATTGATGGTAGCTACTTGAGTGTTTATTGTATCAAATTATCCTCTGACCCAGCCCATATCTTCATTGTATCGGGCATCCTTCTAGTCTAAAAGAGTCTCAATATTATTAAATTGGTGATAAAAATGATACTTAAGTTGAATAAATTGCTGGACCATTTCTTGATAAAAATAATGCTCAGGTCCAATAGCAGGTGCAGGTGCAAGAGCAGGTGCTTCTTCTTCTCCAATTTCATCTCCCTCATCCCATTGATCCCGATGAAAAAGAGTATGAAAGGAAGCATCAATAAAATAGAACGGAATATTATTTGGAGGATCAGGATGAATCCAATTATATTTTCTTTCAAGGATATAGGAAATCAAGTGTCATAAAGCCACATTCTTCTTCCTTTTAGTGGTAGGAAGTCTAATGTCGCCAAGATTATTGATATAGTCCATATTCAATTGGGCTTTACCAATTAGAGTGTTTTATATTATAAGAGATGTGGCTATAGAAAGCAAAGGAGTGAGGTTAATTTGATCACTAACTTTAGGAATAATGGATGTTCTTAAAACATGCGAGATGATCCTTGCATTTTGATTCAAAGTATTTACACGAAATAAGTGATAGACTGAAGGTACACCTCTAGGGGTTTGATTTATGATAGACTAGTCAAAATTAGCTCTTGAAGTCATAGTGTGTGCCCTTACTCCTTTAGTTCTAAGATGTAGAAAAGTGTCTAAATCCTCCTTAGTGATTTATACTCTTTCTTTAAACACAAATGAGGACATTTTGTTATGGTTTTCTCTCATTCTCAAATTAGTAAGAAAATAGTAAAATGTATTAGAATGAAACCCATATATTAGAGTGTGAATGAAGGAAAATTTTATAGAATTGAATAGAGACATTACAAAAAAATTAGTGTCTTCTTGAATAAGAAGATAAGATGTGATTTTTTCCTAAATGAAATGATCGAAGGCTTGTTTATTTTCTTTTGAAAGAAAGTTATCATTTACTTGATTAGAATGAGATGAAGAGCCTTTGGAGTGTCGAGCATGTTTACAGCTAGTGCTTACCATAAGTAGAGGATTGTATGCAAGATACTTTGAAAGTGAAAGAGACATTGAACAAAACTCAAAGAATAGCTTCCAATTTAAAGAAATTAGGCACATTCGTATAGCATGAAATAAGGGTCATACGTAAAACTATGATTTCATACGATATGAATAAATTTTCGTGCATACGAATGGAAACGGTCAATAATAGTTAGTATGATGAAACAACTTTTCCTAAACTATAATTCTCGAGGAGTCATTTTATACAAATTTTGACCAATCTGATTGTATAGATGAACAGGTGTTCATCTGGGAAGATCAAGAAATAATGATCATACTTGCCTAATAAATTCAATCAAATACAGATTGACAACACGATCGTATAGATGAACATGTTTTCATACATATGATCTTTGAAAAAAAATTGTTCTCGAAAATCCCGCCATTTTTTTACAGATTAAAAAATGAAAGGTTCGTACATATGATGTCGTGTTCATACAGTATGATATCTTAACCAACCAAGAAAAAAATTATCATTTAAAATCTAGTGATTTCATACAGTACAAAGTGGTTAGAATAGTAAGAATGGAAAAGGAATTTTAAGATTTGCACATGATAATCAAGATTATTTTCCAAAAATAAATCAACAAGATTCATGAGACACAAAAACAAAAACAAAAAAAATTCGAATGAGAACAAAATAACTACAAACAATCATGAAATCAAACAAAAATCAACCAAAAACTTATCACAATTAAATAAAAAAACAAAAATATAAACATAAAAGAAATACACAACAAAAGCAAGTTATAGAATTATAATTGTCATGCATGAATATCAATAACACCCGATCTGGTTCTTAAGTTGCTAAATATTTTAAAAGAAAATGGTTTTGTAAAAATATCTGCAAGTTGATTTTCAGTAGCTATATGATGTAGCTCAATTTTTCCTATAATAACATGGTCTCTAATGAAGTGAAGCCTTATGTCTATATACTTGGTCCTAAAGTGTTGGATAGGATTATTTGAAATGTAAATGACACACATATTATCAAAAAAAATTGGAATTATACTAATTGAAAATCCCAAATCTGAAACTTGTTATTTTAACCAAAGAACATGTGCTACACAACTACCTAAGACTATGTATTCTGCTTTCGAAGTAGAAAGGGCTACTGAATTCTATTTTCTACTAAATAAGGAAACTAAAGAGTTTCTTAAGAATTGATAAGTTCCAGAAGTACTCTTTCTATCAACCCTACACCTTATAAAATTTGAGTCAGAATATCTAATTATTTCAAAAGTGGAGTTATACTTAGTATACCAAATTCCAAAATTTTGAGTTCACAAAAAATATCTCATAATTCTTTTAACAACAGCCAGGTGAGATTCTTTTATATCAGCTTGAAATATAGCATACAGATACAGCCTAATCATGATATTAGGTCTACTTATAATTAAATAAAGTAATGATCCATTCATCCCTCTAAATTTCTTTTAATCAGAAGATTTGCCTTTAAAATCCTTATCTAACTGACCTGAGGAACTCATGGGAGTATTTATTAGTTTAGTATTATAAATTTCATATTTCTTAATGATGTCTTAGACATATTTTGACTGACTAAGAAAGGTGCCTTAGTCTATTTATTTTACGCTAAAATTAAGAAAGTAAGTTAAGTCTCCAATCAAACTCATTTCAAATTCCTTAATCATTATTGTTGAAAAGTCATCACAAAGATTTTTATCAGTGGATCCAAACAAGATATAATCAACATAAATTCGAACAATAAGAATGTCATCTCCTATCCTTTCTATAAAGAGAATGATGTCCACTCTTCCTTTGAAAAGAGATTTTTCAAATAGGAAAATGCTTAACCTTTCATACCAAGCTCTACGTGCCTATTTTAGTCTATACAGTGTTTTCTTCAATTTAAACACATGATTAGGAAATTGTGAATTTTAAAATTAGGAGGTTGCTTAACATAAATATTCTCTTTAATCACTCCATTAATAAAAACAATTTTAACACCCATTTAACATAATTTAAATCGTTTAAAACTGGCAAAAGCTAGAAGTACCATTATTTCTTCAAGTCAAGCTACAGGGGTAAAAGTCTCCTTAAAATCAATTCCTTCTATTTGATTGTACCCCTTAGTCACCAATCTTACCTTATTTTTAATCACTACACCTGAATTATTCATCTTATTTTAGATAACCCAGTTAGTTCCAACAACACTTTGATTTTCAGGCCTTTCAATCAACTCCCAAATATTTTTTTTTAATAAATAAATTTAATTCTTCATATTTGGCAATCCAAAATTTATCAAAAAGTGCTTGATTTATATTAGTGGGTTCAATCATTGAAAAAAAACTGAGTGATTCACTTCTTTGTTAGGTCCATGCCTATTTCTAACCCCTTCACTTATGTCTCGTAAAATCAGTTCCCTAAGATGACTTCTAGAATATTTTCATTCTCTAGGCAGTGCATTTTCTGTTCAAACCTTTTCTTCAATATTTTCTTTTTCAATTCCTTTAGAAATCTCTTTAATATGTTCTTCTTCCAATCTTGACTCTTCAGAAATACCATATTCATCCAAAACTACATCCGTGGTCTCTTCAACTACCAAAGTCCTTCTGTTAAAAATTATATAGGATTTGACAACACTTGAATATCCAAAAAAAAAATACTTCCTCAGATTTAGGATCAAATTTTTGTAAAAGAGTATAACCATTATTATGAATGAACACCTTACATTCAAAGATATGTATATGTGAGAGGTTTAGTGTCCTTCTTTTAAAAAGTTCATAGGGAGTCTTATTCAATTTAGATCTAATATTCAATCTATTCAGAATATGATAAGCTATATTAACCTCTTCTGCCTAAAAATATTTAGGAAGTGAATATTCAGCTAACATGACTCTAGCAGATTCTATCAAAGTTATGTACTTTCTTTCAACAACCCCATTTTGTTGAGTTGTCCTAAGAGCTGAAAAGTTAGGATATATTCCAAGCTCTTCATAGAAAACATCAAAATTTTCATTTCACCATGATCACTATGAATTATAAGAATTACAAAACCTAACTTCCTTTGGACCCAAGTAAAAAAATTTCTAAACTCTCCAAATGATTCACTCTTATGAGATAAGAATCTAATCCATGTGAACCTCGAATAATCATCGACAATTACATACACATAAACTTTCTCTCCTAGACTTACATTCCTAATAGGTCAAAAGAGATCCATATCAAGGACTTTTAAGGGTTTGCTAGTTATAAGATCTTTGATTAAATGAAAAGGAAGACTTGACTTATATTCCTAATTGACATGCATCACATAGGTGATCCATTGTGAATTCTAATTTGGGTATATCTCTAATCAATTCTTTCTTGATAATCTTCCTAAGATTTTTTTATGCTAACATGACAAAGTCTTCTATGTTATAACCAAGATTTATAAGTGATAATTTTGATACAAAAAGTATTAGAAGATTTATCATAATTTAAATCAAACATGTAAATATTATTTACCCTATTTTCATGCAACACATCAATTCTATTTTGGCTTATAATGTAGCTTGTAAGTAAAAAATTAATGTTAAAACCCTTATAAAAAAGCTAACTAATATTTAGCAAGTTATATTTTAAGCCTTCAACCAATAAAACATTCTCAATAAAGAAATTATTCTTGTTGACAATCATACATATACCTATCACTCTCCTAGTGGTATTATCTCTCAGTGTCACTTCGCCTCCATTCCTGGCCTTGAGTGCTATGAATTGAGTTGTATCTTAAGTCATATGTTTCAAACATCTACTATCCATGTACTAAATGCTCTCACGAGAGCATGTATGAGTGTTTCTACAAAGTAATCAAACATTAGACTTGGGAAACAAAATAAATTTGGGTTCACCTCTTGACATTGATAAGTAAGATACATGTTTGATATGCTATAATTTATGAACCTTAGGTCTCCACTCTAAATATTTTCTATTATAA
The DNA here is from genome assembly GCA_019514585.1 of Dendrobium officinale. Lineage (NCBI taxonomy): Eukaryota > Viridiplantae > Streptophyta > Magnoliopsida > Asparagales > Orchidaceae > Dendrobium > Dendrobium officinale. The sequence continues at coordinate 44,446,541 of CM033691.1, read as the reverse complement.
ATAGTGTAAATGTGAGAAATATGCCTTATCATTTCATATGAAAAGCATTTAATACGAGGAAAAGTATATATGTGATTTGAAATATCTTTTCCTAGATTTTGAAACTATATGCTTTTGATCAGGATTGTAAAATTGTTCAAGTGCGTGAGGTGTCTTACCTTCCTTAAAAGCTTTTAGTTTTTCTTTAAAATATGAGTTTGCACTTTCTAAAACTAAATTATCAACTTTCAACTCATGTTCTCTTTGAACAAATTCAGTCATAAACAACTTAAAATCATTTTCAAGTTCATTATAAGATATTTTCAATAAATCATGCTCCTTATTCTAATTATCAAATTCATCTAACAAATTCAAGTGGTTATTATTTATCTTTGCATGATCTTTTCTCATATTTTCATACTCTTTTTTATAAATTCAAATACTCAATGTTAAGATTAGCATGTAAATTTTTTAGTTTCTTATATGCATTTTTTAGTTTCTCAGAAATATCAAATAATTCATCATAAGATAGGTTATATACCTCCTCTTGATATGAATGATTAAGCTTATCTACCATTAAGCAAAAATTTTTACCTCCTCTTCTATTTCTATTTCTGAAGTAAAGTTGAGTCAGACTAGAAAGCTCTTTGTATCTTTTTCATGCCCTTCTTGTCATTAGTTTTCTCCTCAGCTTTCTCATTACTAGGATTAGCTTTGAGATTCATGCACTTTGCCTTTATATGTCCAGGCTTTCATAACTCATAACAAATCACTTCATTAGAAATCTTTGGATTTTTAATGAACTTACCTTTTTTCCAATGCTAACATCATCATTGCTTTCTCCAAAGGAATATTTTGAAATGCTTAGTCATGAGAGAAACATCTTCATCATCTATGGTATTGATCGATCAATTTTTGATCATCAATCTTCAAAGCTATATTTCTCTCCTTCCTTTTATCAAGTGCATCAAGCTGTCTTTGATTCACTCCTTACTCATAAGTAATAAGTGACCTAAGTAAAATGCCAATAGAGTATACATTTATATCTTTAGACTCAGTAATGGCAGTTATCTTTGCATCGTAGGTAGTAGGAAAACAACATAAAATTTTATTTGCTTTCTTTGAATTTATAAGCTCTCTACCTAAAGCATGTAATAAGATAACATTATAGCTAAACCTTATATATATATATATATATATATATATATATATATATATATATATATATATATATATATATATATATATATATATATCAAAAAATAACTTATTTGATTTCATTTGAAAAACTTCATAGTCATGTAATAAAATATTCAACCTCATTTTCTTTACCTTATTTTTCCCTTCATAAGTTATGCAAAGTCTAGCCCAAATTTCTTTTCAAATTTTAAAAGTTGAAACATGCATATAATCATCAGATATCAAGACATAGAAAAACAGTTTAAATATTTTATATTTAACTGTGCTATATCTCTTTCTTCTACTGTCCATTTAGTAAATTCTATTTAATTCTAATGTCATCTACTATTCTAGTAGGTTTAGTATAACCTTCACGTACTAACATTCAGATGGGATAGTCAGGTAATTGCAAAAAAGTAGACATGCATGTTTTTTTCAGAAATCAAAAGGAATGGTGTTAAATAAAGGTGGTCTAGTGATCAAATATCCTTCAGTAGTGTTTCAATTTTCAAAATTAGCCATAATATTTTTTTAAAAGTAGTTTAAAACTTGATTTTTAAAATTGGCTCCACCACTTAAAAATTTATGTAGATTGTAAAACCGAATAGAACTGTCTCAAGGCTAACCAAGAGGAGGGTGAATTTGTTATTTAAAAATTTTCTTAGATTATTAAAAACCTCTTTAGAAATTTTAATCAATGATCCTCAAATATGTGGTTGCTTAGTGAAATAATTATCAAAAAATCTATCATCCACAAAGATTTAAATGTAGGAAATAAAAAAGGAAAAAAAAAAATAACACAAGAAGAACATCAAATTTTATAGTGGTCAGCCAAACCTGACCTACATCCCCTCCTTGGAGACTGCTTCTCCAAGTATTGCATTAAAATAGTGACTCTCCTTTTGCCCCCCTTGCAAACTCTCATCCACCAACCTGGTGGGGCAAAGAACCGACGCCTTTTACACTCTCCATGCGATGCAGCATACCCGTCACATCATTTTTCATCCTTCTAGTGCACTCTTCCTTTATGGGTTGCCCGGCCCTTTTGTTTGAGGATTTGGTGGTTTCTCAACTTGCTGCACCATTTTCTTTTACTCTTGTTGACAAATTTGTTCTATGTAGACCAAATCTGGATGTGATTCGAAAATTTTTTCTTTCCCTAAAACTATATGGATCCTTTAACGTGGGATTGCTTGACCCCCGACATATTGCGATACAACTGTCTAATGATTTAGATTATAGTCTCATTTTTTCACGCCTTTCTTATTATATCCAAGGTTGTCAAATGAGGCTTCTTAAATGGTCACCAGATTTTGATGTAAGGGAGGAATCTCCCATTCCCCCGATGTGGATTGCTTTTCCTAATCTTCATTTACATTTCTTTTACACGCAAATTTTATTTGGTCTGGCTTATGTTTTCGGTAGACCCTTACAAACGATCAAGCTACTACATCTTTATCTCGACCTTTTGTGGCTCGAGTTTTAGTTGAACTTGATGTTACAAAAAAGCAACCGCATGAAATTTGGTTAGGTTCGAAATTGAATGGTTATTTCCAAAAAGTAGAGATTGAAAATTTACCTATCTTTTGTTCTCATTGCAAGATGCATGGACATGCGATTAATGAATGCTTCTATTTACATCCTAATCTTCGTAAGGAGAAAGGTACTTTAAAATCTAATGCTAATGTTGTTAATGAAAATTTGACTTTGGTTCAAAATGAGGTTGGTAACGATTCTGGCATGATGGATATGGGGGTCCATAACTGTGATCATGTGGGGGAAGTTTCATTGGCCAAGGAATCGGAAGAGAATTTAATTACTAATGCTTCTATTACTAATGTCCGTATCCCTGTCTTGAATACTAGTGATCCTATTATTAACAAGAATGGTAATAATGCTCATGAATTCTCCTCTAATTTAGCTAATGATCTGTCCCCGATGGTTGTTCAGGAGGATGGTTGTGCTTTAAGGAATCCTGCTCTTTTAGAACAAGACAAGTGGCAGAATGCGGTGTCTGTAAATAGATCGGATAATCTAGTTATTGTTCTTGACCTTGGGGATGTTGAGTCCTCCAGGTCCCATGCTATTAATAACATTATAGATCATGAACTTGTTGGTATTGATCTCTTAATAATGGTCAATCCAATTGTGCTAAGGTTTGTTGTGATTGTTTGGAAAGGAACATCTCTACGGTGGAAGATGGTGTATTTTATTTGGAAGGTGGTAAGTCTTCTTTGAAGCCTTCAGGTATTGTGAATAATGATGAATTACTTTTATCTGACCATTATCATTGTGATGCTTTTACTGACACTGAAGTTGAAATTTTGGCTAAGTGTTATGCTAGAGAGGATAATGATATGAGCTTCTCTAAAGGCCGTGGTAAGAGAGGTAGAAAACCTAAAAATATTATTTTCTAGTCTCCTAGGAATACCCGTTCGCATACTACTCATTAATTTGGTTATTTATGTTTATTGCCATTATTTGGAATGTGAGGGGTATTGATTACCCCTCCACGAAACTTAGAGTTAAAAAGCTTTGTCGCATTCATAATATTTCTTTACTTGTTTTGCTTGAACCTCTTATTTCTATGGATAAACTTTTAGGTACTACTAAAGCCTTGGGTTTTAAACATGCTATGTCTAATGTTGCCAATAAGATTTGGGTTTTGTGGAAAGATTTTGGTAGAATTGATATAATAGATGATTTTGCTCAAGTTCTTCATTGCAATATTGAAAGTTCGAATTTTCAATGTGGTACTTCTTTTGTTTGTGCTGCTTCTTCTCGTTATTCTAGAAAGATTTTGTGGGAGCAAATTGTGAATTTTCATAGTGTTTGTTCCCTTCCTTGGTTGGTTGATGGTGACTTCAATACCATTACAATTCCGACTGAGCACATAGGGGGTTCTCTCCCTATTTATCAGTTTATGGAAGATTTTAATGATATGATTATGACTTGCAACCTTATTGACATTGGTTTTTTGGGTAACAAATTTACTTGGCATCGGGGGCATTTATGGCAACGGTTAGATAGAGTTCTTTTTAATAACTCGTGAATTAATTCTTTTAACTCCACTAAGGTGGAGATACTTAGCTGAACCCTTTCTAATCACTCTCCTCTTCTTATCAATGTTAAGTTTAAAATTATGGGTTTGAATTCTCAATTTAGATTTCAAAACATGTGGTTAACTCATGAATCATTTCTTTATGTTGTTCAAAATAATTGGCATGCCCCTCTTTTTCCTGGCGATTATATTTTAGGTATGGCTAGACTTTGGTTTAAATTGAAATGGTTAAAGCTTGTTTTGAACTGGTGGAATCATAATATTTTTAAGAACATTTTCTCCAATATTTTATTGGCTGAAGAGAGGATTAATTCCCTTGAGGACATTTGTCAGTTGGACCCCTCGGTTTCTAACCTTGCTCTTTTAAATGAGGCCAAAGGGGAACTTAGTAAACTTCAAGGGCAGGAAGAAATTTTTTGGAAGCAAAAGGCTGAGGTCAAGCACTTGGTGGAGGGGATAATAACACTAAATATTTTCATGCTTTAGTCAACAAGAAACGCTCTATTAACTGTATTAAAAAAATTACTCGTGAGGATGGTTCTTTTACTGAGAATAGTGATGAGATTGCTAATCTTGCTGTTAATTTTTTCAAAATCATCTTAATAAGTCTTTCATTCCTAAGTCTGTTGATGAGCATTCATTTATTCCTAAAGTCATCTCTCAAGAGGATAATAGGGGCTTATCTTTATGTCCTCTTATTGATGAAATTAAAGATACCTTATATGAGATGAATGCAGATTCTGTGGCTGATCCTGATGGTTTCACTACTAAGTTTTTTCAGTATTTGAGGCATATTATTGTTGATGATATTTTTTTTGCTATAGTTGATTTCTTTAATGGTACTCCGATTCTCAAGTTTTTTTCTTCTACTTCGATTGTTTTGATTCTTAAGAATAATGATGTTAATACTTGGAATTACTATAGACCCATTAGTTTGTGTTCTATTTTTTATAAATTAATATCCAAAATTTTGATGAATCGGCTTTCTTTACTTTTTCCTAAGATCATTTCTCCCTTCCAATTGGGTTTTGTTAATGGTCATGCCATTGTTGATAATATCTTGTTGGCCCAGCAATTTTGTCATGATCTGGATGTGAAGGTTAGAGGTGGCAACATGATTATGAAATTGGACATTGCTAAGGCTTATGATAATATCAATTGGTGTTTTATTTACAAAATGTTGAGCTTTTTTTGGTTTTGATGATAAGTTTATTTCTCTTATCAAAGTGTGTATTGAAAGTCCTTTCTTTTCTATTATTGTTAATGGCAAGAGTCATGGTTTCTTTAAAGCTTCCCATGGTTTGAGACAAGGCGATCTCATTTCTCCTGCGATCTTTATCATAACTGTGGATTACCTGTCTAGGGGCTTTCTGATCTGTTTTGTAAATATCCTAGTCTTTATTTTTGAACTTTGGGTGGTATTAACATTTCTCACTTATGTTTTGTTGATGATTTCATTGTTTTCTTAAACGCTTTGAAGAACAAGGTTAATTAAATTTTGAGCTTTTTTGATCAATTTGAAGTCAGTTTAGTGGCCTTATTTTTAATAAGAATAAGTGTTGTTTTTGTTATTCCTAAAAATGTTCTGTCTGAGAGGGTTTTAGATATTAAAAATCTTACTGGTTTTTCTCAAGCTTATTTACCTTTAAAATATTTGGGTATTCCGCTTTATAAGGGTAGGAAGAAGTCATTTCTCTTCGATGGTTTAATTTCGATGGTGCACAACAAACTGTCGACTTGGGACTCAAAGTTTTTAAGCTTTGGAGGCCGGCTTGTTCTTATTAAAAGTGTTCTCTCTTCGATTCCAGTTTATTGCTTTCAATCTCTTTTTCCTCCTAAGTTGGTGTGCACTAGAATTGACAGAATCTTCAACAAATTTTTTTTGGAAGGGGTCTGCTAATTACTCTAAAATTCATTGGATCTCGTGGGGTAATTATTGTGGTTCTTTACAAGAAGGGGCTCTTGGTTGTAATTCTATGGTTGATTTGGTTTCTATGTTTCCCTTTAAAATGTGGTATAATTTCAGGGCGAACGGGAGACTTTGGGCCAATTTTATGAGGGCTAAGTATTGTGGGGGGATCCATCCTTCCAATTGTCTTTACTCCACAGGCAAATCTAAGGTGTGGCATCTGCTTTGTTTGGTGAAGTGGAAAGTGGAGCCCTATTTAGCTTGGGGGCTTGGAGAGGGTAATATTTTCTTTTGGCAAGACCGTTGGATCGATGGTCATTCTCTCGACTCGTTACTTAATACCATCTCTATTGACACTGTTAAGGTTAATTTTTTATTTTCTTTCAATGGGTGGGATTTGGATAAGCTTTCCAATATTCTTCCTATTTCTTTAATTCATCTGATTCTTAAGATTTCCCTTAACTGTAATTCCAAGGATGTTTTGATGTGTACTTTTACTAAAGATGGTCTTTTTAAAACTAAAGATGCTTGGCATGTTTTAAGAACTAAAAATGAGACTTCTAAGCTTTTTAAAATGATCTGGCACAAGAGCATCCCCACTATGATTTCTGTGTTTATTTGGAGGATTCTTCACAATTACATTCCTACTGATGAGTTATTACGGAAGAGAGGTTTTAATATTACTTCTAGATGTCAATGTTGTTCTAATGTTGAAAATATGCATCATGTTTTTATATCATCTCCCATTGCGGTTAAGGTTTTGAGTTTTTTTGAGGACTTATTTCATCTTAATTTTTATAGTCCTAATATTTTTGTTCATAATTTGCTCAATGGTTGGTTGGTGAGGAATAAAGGCCACATTCGTAATGTGATCCCAGCCCTTACCTTTTGGTTCATTTGGTTGGAGAGAAACGATTCTCGATTCAATGGTAATTTTATGGATCATCAGAGAATCATTCACCAAGTTAAAGATAAGGTGAAGGCTCTTTTTTTCTGCTAATTTACTTTTAATGAAGAATTTTAAGATGGTTCTTTATACTTTGGAGGGTTTTGGCATTAAGTTGGAGGAGGCTAACGCCATTGCTGAGACTAGATATACTTACTGGTGTAAACCTATTGCTAACATTTTTAAATTGAATATCGATAGTATTCTAGAGGGGAATATCTCTAGTGTTGGTGGTGTCATTAGAGATCATAATGGTGCCTTTATTCTGGGTTTTGCTGGTAATATCACGGAAACTGATAAGGTTGGTGGCTACTTAATTGCTGTTCTTCATGGTTTAAATTTGTGTGCTAGTCTGGATATTGAGAATATTATTCTGGATCTTAATCCTTATGTTGATTTAAATTTGTTGCTCAAGTTGGATGGTAGAAATTGTTATTTTTCCTTGTTTTACATTAAGAGGAGTTTAAGGGAGATTTTGGCGTCTCTTAACTGCTCTTTCTAAACCATTCCTGATGTGGCCAATGGCTGTGCTCAGGCGTTAGCTAAGATGGGCTGTAACTATGCAATGATAACTGAGTTCTCTCTTAAGAAGCTGCCTGTCCTGATTCAAGGTTTGGTTAAATTGGATCAAGTCAGTTTGCCTTATGTTAATTGATCTTCTTCTTGGTTCCTGGTTGTTCGGTGCTTTCGTTGGGTTTCGTTCTGTTGCTTATTTTGGTGTCGGTGGTGTCATTCTGGTGGATGTTTTTTTTGTCTCTAGGTGTCGGTGGTGCCTTTCGGCTGTTCCAGATTGTTTGGGAAGTTTCTTGTAGTATCATTTGGAGTGTTCTCTTTATGTGGTATTTTGCTGAAGTGCTTCCTGCTATTGGTTGCTACTCCAGTCCGTTTTAGGTTAGTCTTTGGGGGTTTTGCTTCTACAGCTGCTGCCCTGTTTGCTTGGTTCTTCTGCAGGTGTTATGCTTTTTTCCTGATCGTTTCGGCTTGTCAGATTAATCTGGAGCATTGCGGGGTGTATCGCAATTGGCGATATCCTTTTTTAAGTTACTCTAAATTATTATTTAGGATTGTTTTTTGCCATCATATATGTTTCGTGTCTCTTGCCTATTTTTTGTGGTTGCAGGCTTTTTTTTGGGTGATGAATTGGAAGATTTTGGTGGAGTCCCGTCAGCTGGGAGTTTTTTGGTTGTTTTTTGTTTACTCCCATTTTTTGGGTGCTTTTCTTAAGCACCGTAGAATGTTACTAGGTATCACTGTATTGTTTTAGAGTGGGAAACTCGAGCTCTTAGGTTTCTTTTTTATCTTTTTATTTGTAGCTCTTTGAGCGTTAGTGAGTTTGAGTTTCCCTTAAGGACTTTGTACTTTTTTCTTGATATTAACGCGTAGGCCCCTTTGGTGGGTTTCCCCTAAAAAAAAAAAAAAAAAAAAAAACCTACAAGAGCTTTATAATAGATTTGAAGATATAAAAATTGAGTTGCTTATGTGTGTGACATGTTTAAATCCAGGTGACTCGTATTCAACTTTTCACATACAAGAATTGATAGGCATGGCTAAATTTTATCTGTTAGATTTTTTGGATATAGATCTCATTATATTAGATAGTTAACATGAGAGTTTTACCATTAATATGAGATCAAACTATGTATTATGCAATTTAAGAGGTATTGAAGAACTTGCACAAAAAATAGTAGAGACCAATAAAATGATATTTATCCTATTTTATTCTCGTTTATAAAGCTTGCTCTGATATTATCAATTGCTTCAACAGTGTTCGAATGATCATTCTCCGCTATGAAAATTATAAAAAACGTTTGCGCAATCGTATGTGAGACTCTTGGTTTAATGATTGCTTAATTACTTATGTTGAAAAAAAATATTTTTAAAAATATTGATAATGAAGTGATTGTAGAATGATTTCAAAGTACAATGATTTCAAAATATGAAGACTTGAATAGAGAAATTATAATGCAAGAAAAATATTAATATCATGTGCCTTTGACTGTAAATTTTTTAATCTTATAATTTATCTTTTTTATTTAACAGAATAAAAAAGGTTTTTAAAACCGTCAATGCCGGTCCTAAGCCCGGATGAAAAAGTTTTAGGATTTTTTCTCATTTCAAAATTTGTGCCCCCACAAAAAAAAATTCTTACTCCGCCGCTGCTTGCTTATGAAGTGAAAATATTTGATATTGATTGTTTAATACTAACGCCAACCTTCAGAAACTGGCAGTTCTTTCAAAGGCCAAAAGGAACTTATATGAACATGGAGTCGGATAAGACAAATGTGGAGCCGTATTAATCAACCGCAAATGAAGCAATGCGATATGCAAAAGGAAACGCTGGGAACCAGCATGCTTAAGTACTATATAAACTCAATGGGGACATCAGTAGATGAAGGTTTCGTTTGGGACGGCTTTCTTACTGCTTTTTTAAAATAACTTTTTAGTACAATTTTTTTATTTTTTACTAAAAAGTTGCTTTAAAAAGCAGGAAGAAAGCCGTCCTAAACGAAGCTGAAGAGAGCATAAATAACAGTATGGTGCCTATGATTTTGCTGTTGCATATGTGGCCCTTTAAGTCTAATGAGTAAGTGGTGGGAGCAAGAAAAGAAGGGAACCTTTACATGCTTTGTGTGAGTAAATTAGAATCTGTTATCATTGAGATATGAGGTATATCAAGCAGTATTTGATAGTTAAGAAATGTGTTAGGCTTCGTTTGGGACGGCTTTTTTACTACTTCATAAAGCGGTTTTTTAGTAAAATTTATTTTTTACTAGAAAGCGGCTTTAAGAAGAAGAAAGAAAACCGTCCCAAATGGTTTGGGACCTTAGTTTTGTTCTTCTTTGATTTTCGTTGATAGTAATATAGATTGGCACAGATTCCTAATTATAATTTAAATGCTCACATAAGGTTGACTCTAATATCCAAACAAGATATAGCACATAAGATAATACATTCATTAATATAACTCTTTCAAAATATCCTTTTTATTGAATTCATTACATATACTAAGCATAAAATTGCTTTAGATGTTATAGTCTAGTATATTGATTTATAAACAAAAAAAACAATTATAGTCTATGTATATACTGGAATATTTTAAGTGTTGTAATGAAGAGGATGCTCAGGTGGATGAGTGGCTTCACTCTTAGAGACAGAATGCTCAGGTTGGAGTAGCTTCAATAGAATATAAGATTAGAGAGAGTCGGCTTAGATGATTTTAACATATAAAACATTAGTCTTTTGATGACCTGATTAGAAGAGTAGATGTATTAGAATTGACCTATATAAAAAAAATGGTAAAGATAGACCTAAAAAGATTTGATTAGAAAATATTAAAATTATTATTTATTTATTAAATTTCATTGAGAATTTGACTCTTAACAAGAAAATAAAGAAAAAGGATTTATATAGCAGGCCCTACATAGTGAAATAGAGGCTTGTTGTTGTTGTTGGAACTGATTATATGTGTCATATGATGTCGATCCTTCAATACGACTAAGATATTAGCAGTTATAATTGAACTATTAGAAAATATAAGGATAAAAAAAATCTCAAGATCTAAAATTTCACTGATTGACAAATTCTTTTTTTTTTTTTGTATTATTTACCGCTAGCTGCAATAAATTGCTTGAGCGAATTTTCTCGCTTCAACAAGCTATTAATGTATACTGTTCAAAATGGAATACACAATCACTTTCATTTATAATAATTTCACACATAAATGAATAATTTAATTTATTAGCTATTTCATAAAGTGATTCTAGATATAAATACTTTTCTTTATTGTGAATATAATGAAATACTAATTTTTAGTAATTTGTCTATAAAAAAGGGGTAAAATCAATGCTATAATAATTACACTTTTAGTTTTCACATGTATGATAAAAAATATAATAAATAATTATGCAACTAAATATTTTAATTATTTTTTAATAAATATTATTTAATAAATATTTTTAAACATACAAACAATTATTTCTATAATTAATAGTCATATTTTTGAAAAAATCGTTAGAAATGAGAAAAAGGATAAAGTACATTTTACCGTTTTTATAGGGACTATGTTAAAAAATGTTATTTTCAAACTAACTATTAAAAGATAATTATAATTTATGAAAGTTATGCTATGTGTGGGCATGATATATGTAGAACTAACTAGACCTATTTTTACACTTTTACTTGTCATTTAAAGGCCTAAATACTAACTACAAGGAAAAAAATTAAATTAGTATCTTCAACTCTTTAAAGATAAGTTAATGTAACTGACTTATATAATAAACAGAATTACATAAATTAAAAAAAAAAAAAGAATTACATGAATTTTAATGAAAATTTAAGGATTTTAATGCTATTTCGGATCTATTTATATAAAAATTATTCTAAATTGACTACACCTCAAACATTACATGAATATAATAAAATCATAAAAAGATAGTAATATTATATTTTTTATAAAAAGCAAAAATTAACTATTTTAACAAAGTTATCTAATTCAAGAAAATTTTTGTTCGATATCTTGTGTTGACATAGCGCCCGCTTTGTTACCTTTAGCTTTTTAACATATTTAGTAAGTTTTTTTCGTTTTTTTTTTTTTAAATTATTATAATATATTTGTAAAATTTCATTTTTAATTGTGATTTATTATCTGAAAAATTATGGCTATTATCTGATAAAATAAAATTATGACTATTATCTGAAAAATAAATAAATGAAGATTTTCTCACAAACAACCTTATATAGGCTTGATAACATTAATTTTAGCACAAATTTAAGAATTTTGAAGCCTATCTATCCTTCGTGCTATTCTGATAAAATTAATATTTTTTATAAAAGGAAAAATACTAATTTATAAAATATGCATAATTGAAGAAAAAATTCATTGGTTATAGCCGTCCGCTTCGTTACAAGTTCGTCGTTAGATATTTTACTATAAAAGCCAATAAATTTTTATTTAGCATCTTACCGGCGTATTAATATTTTCTTCATTTGACCCATTAAAATTAGTCCGGCGAATCGCAGCTATTTAAACACCACAAAAATCTCCAATAATTAAAGAAAAAATAAAAGCTGTAGAACATACCAAATCAGCAAATCTCTCCCCTATCTTCTTCATGAGCCATCTCCCTCCCTTCCTCCTCCTCCTCTTTTCCTTCCTCCTCCCCCTCTCCAACGCTGACGTCGGAACAGCCTCCTCTTACAGCCCACCGTACATTCCAACAAGGTGCTTCGGCAACGACCGGTCGCAATTCCCCTCCGACGGCACCATAGCTGCCGCCGGCTCCGGGATATGGAACAACGGTGGGGCGTGCAGCCGTCGGTATGTTGTGCGTTGCATAAGCTCGCAGCCGGCGGCGGCTTGCATTAGCGACGCTACCGTGGAGGTCACCGTCGTCGACCAGGCCGCCAGGCTTGGGTCGCAGCAGTCAATGGCGGGGACTACCATCGCACTTTCACAGGCCGCGTACAGGCGGATAGCGAGCCTGGATGCGCGGGTGATTAATATTGAATTTGCACCTGTATGAAGTTTCTCGGTTTTGCTATGATTTTTGGGTTATTATTTTATTTTCTACAAATTTGACTCATATTTATTCAGTACATTATAAAAACATATATTATTTTTTTGCTATAAAAAATCGCATTGGGTTAATCGTGATGTGAAATGTATAGTTGGATTTAAAGAAATCTAGATTTCTGTTGAAAATCTTATTGTTAAGATATCTTAACATCATAAATTTGTGGGCAATGAAATTTATCTTTTTTTTTTCTTTCTTTTCACCTAAAAAATAATTTTTTTTCTTACAAATTTGCACCTGTATGAAGTTTCTTGGTTTTGCTATGATTTTGATTATTATTTTCCTACAAATTTGACTCATATTTATTCAGAACATAATAAAAATATATCTTATTTTTTTCTATAAAAAATCGCATTGGGTTAATCGTGATGTGAAATGTATATTTGGATTTAAAAAAAAAAATATATAGATTTCTGTTGAAAATCTTATAGTTAAGATATCTTCTCATCATAAATTTGTGGGCAATGAAATTTATCTTTTTTTTTTCACCTAAAAATAAACTTTCTTCAACCTAAATGCAGAGAAGTGAAAAAAAAAAAAAAAAAAAAAAAAATCAAAACCTTCTCTTCCTAGCCGACGCCATGCTTTCTTCTCTAGAACCTCCCATAACACAGCTCAACACACTTGTTCTGTACAGACCCCTCTCCTTTCCTGGCTTTCATGACTCTAATCTACCAAAATCTCGTCTTTCTCTACTCTTTCTCAAAAAAAAAAAAAAAAATTTGAAGGAAACAACGACTCGTGCCTCGTAGTAACAGTTCTAATAGTGGAAACCCTATCAATAACATTAGCATAGTATGGTTCAGAAGAGGCATCAGAGTTGCAGACAACCCAGCTCTTGCAGCTGGGGTAAGAGCTGGATGTGTGGTGCCTGTCTTCATCTGGAGCTATTATTTTGTGCGGACACTGGACAGTTCTCCGATCCGGTTAAGCGCTTGGTTCCGAGCGCGACATATTTTGGGGTGATGTAGCGCATTTTTATTGGTCTCCGGTCGGCCGCTGGACTCGCACAGAATAATAAATTCTTCATTTGGGCTCCTGAAAAAGACGGCCATTACAACCTGGTAGGGTTTCAAGGTGGTGGTTGGGCCAAAGCTTGAGGCATCTTGATTCCTTCCTTAGGAGCCTTGGGACTAGTCTCATCACAAAGAGGTATTTTGACACTGCCTCCACTCTTCTTGATCTTTTGAACTCTACTAGCAATGAAATTTTTCTTGCATTTTGCATTAGGAGAATATTAGGTTTTATATGGCAAACAGTTTTTGTATTTTTTTGACTGTTTTGACTAATTTATTAATATAAAAGAGAGATTTTCTTTTTTACGTCTAATAAAATTTTCTCGCATTTCATTATGAATATGTACTAATCAAATGTGAAACATAGTGGATATTTCGGAACTCCACTGCGCAATGACGGAAAAAAAAAGAGTTATTATATAATTTATAAAAAGTTTTAAAATATTTGATTTAGTTTGAAATTAACGTATTAGAATAATAAGCTTATAAAAAGGCTGATCTGGAAAAAAAAAAAATCTGAAATGTCAATAGACAAATTGATTGTCAAATTTAAATTTTGTTTGGGACAACTTTTGTAAATGGTAAAAAATAGTGACTAAATATAAATTAGAATTGCCGCCTAAAAGTTAAAGCTGGAAGAAAATGGTCCAAAATAAAGCTTCATTATTTGAAAATTAAATCCCACAATAAACTATCAAAGCAAAACTTTGTACTTTTACGGAGTACGATGAAATACTAAATAAAAATACTATTTACATAAATATATTATCCAAATTTAATAATTAGGTGCAGCAGTTCTCACCATAGAATGATGAACTGCAGATTAAATTTATTCAATGTAAATAAATAAATAAAAATATATCATCTTCAACAATATGTTTTATGTTGCATGTAGATTTTGTCTTGCAATTTAAAAGTTTGACAATTTCATATATTTTTTTTAAATCTAATATCGAAACTTTCAATAGAGAAAATGATGATGGTATAATAATAATAGTATTTATAAAAATCTTTACAAATTTATAGCTTGAATGGTAATTGTTGAGTCAGCAAATCAACCTCGACATTAAGGGAACAATTTCTGTTTTAGATGCTGCTATGGGCAATTAAAAAGTTTAATGGATTGCAAAGTAGCCGGTCATGCTACTCTTCTTAGTCTGTTAGTTGGAAGTTTTGACTACTAACTAAGATGTCTTATATTTGATCTCTTGCGTATTTGGTCTATGTATGAATTTGCCTTAATTGATCTAAATGTCGCATGGAAAAAAAAAAATGCCAGTCACACATGAATCTACTATGAATAATTTAGATTTATATGATGGCAATGACTACAACTAGGGGTGTCAATTTCGGGTCACGGGTCGGGTTCGGGTCGAACCCGAAACTGACCCGGGTTCAAACAGGTCGACCCTAACCCGACCCGGTTAGGTAAACGGGTCGAAAATGCCAACCCGGACCCGACCCGGCGGGTTGCCGGGTTGACCCGACCCGGCCCGGGAAAGGCCGAACACTGGTCGCGCTGGGCGAGTGCGGGCGGCGTGGTCGGGCGCGGAGCGGTCGCGCGGCGCGGAGCGGCGTGGTCTGGCGGGGTCGCGTCACGGAGCCGGAGCGGTCGCGGGGGGTCGCGCTGCAGGTCGCGGAGCGTCGCGCGCGGGCGGCGTGATCGAGCAGGGTCGCATCGCGGAGCGGCGTGGTCGGGCGAGGTCGCGTCGCGGGGTCACAGTCGCGTCGCTGCAGCGGCGTGGTCGAGCAGGGTTGCGTCGCGGGGTCGCACTCGCGTCGTAGGGTCGCAACGCCGCAGTGGGGCAGGTCCGCACGGTTAGGTTAAACGAGTTGGCGGGTTGACCCAGCAACCCGTCGGGTCAACCCGAACCCGACCCGTTTTGAAATCGGGTCGGGTCCAACCCGAATTTTTCGAGTCGGGTCCGGGTCGGGTTCTCGTGTCGTGTCAAATATTGACACCCCTAACTACAACATGAAGCGAAGTTCACCAACAAAAAACCATATATTTTTCGTAGAATTACTAGCATATATTGTTTTGTTGAAAACACCAATGAAAAATCCATCATATGCATCAATAAACTACTAAGGGATATTCTATTAGTTTTAAGTATATATAGATGAAAATTATATTAAAAATTTATAGATAAGTCATTTGGTACTTTATGCATAGCTCGATAGGCCTTATGAACCCCATTAAACTTCACAACTTGCTTCAAATCATTATTCACGTCCTAGAATGACTCTCCACCATCATGTGAAGTTTCAGAAGAGATAGAGAGAGGAACAGAGAGAACGAAACGGAAAAAGGAAAGAATGAAAATATTATTACTATCTCTACTTGTTATTACAACGGTACAAGACTATATATAGGATGGATAAAAGAGGTTTTGCATACAGGAAGGTTCCGAACACTAGAATGTGTTCGTTACCTTAACACTCCCACTCAAATTGATCTTTCGGTAGCCGAATGGTCAATTTGGATCTTAATTCCAGAAATCTGTTAATTGGAAGCGTCTTAGTGAGAATGTCGGCGATTTGATCGTTTGAGCAGATATGAGTTATGCGGATGTGGCCTTTGTTGAATGTGTCCAAGTATGAAATGGTGATCAATCTCTATATGTTTGGTCCTTGCATGAAATATGGGATTGTTTGCTAGCGCGATTGCTGAAATATTGTCACAATGAATTATAGTTGGTGACATCTGCGGAATGCCTAGATCAGTTGCTAAACGACAGATCCATAGTACGCCCGATGTAGCAGCTGACAGGGAATGGTACTCAGCCTCTGTTGAAGATCTAGCCACCGTGTTCTGCTTTTTGACGGGCCATAAAATTAAGTTTGGTCCGAGAAATGTGTAGAATCCTGAAACTGATTTTCTGTCCGTGACGTCGGCGGCCCAGTCGGCATCTGTGTAGCATTGTAAAAGTAGTGCGCCTGGAGTTATCGGAAGACCGAATGCCATCGTGCCTTTGAGATATCTAAGCAGACGTTTGAGGGAGGTATAATCGCTGATGCGAGGGGCATGCATGTGTTGACAGATGGTGTTCATGGCGAAGGCTATGTCTGGCCTTGTGATGGATAGGTATTGAAGAGATCCAGCTAGTTTCCGGAAGAATTGGGGATCATCGAACGGTTGATTGTCCGTGTGCTTCGAGGGACGAGGCGAAGCTGGGGAAGGAGAGGGCTTGCAGTCCGAAAAACCTGCCATAGATAAAAGATTTTGTGCGTAATGTGCTTGAGACAAAAAATAACCTGAGGAAGTTTTAATAACCTGAATGCCAAGGTATAAGGAGATGTCTCCTAGTTGTTTAAGCCTAAATTCTTATCGAAGTCGTTGAAGAGTTTCGTCTAGGATTGTTGTATTGCTACCGGTTATCAAAATGTCGTCGTCGTAGATAAGAATGAATAATTTTATGTCGTTCTTGGTGAAGATGAGAAGCGACGGATCTGCCGTACTAAAATGAAATCCCAGCGTCTGTAAGAATGTCGTGAGTTTTTGGAACCATTGTCGCGGAGACTGTTTGAGCCCGTAGATCGATTTCTCGCAGTTTGCAGACATACTTTGGGTGGATGATGTCCTCAAATCCTTGTGGTTGTTTCATATACACTTCATCATCTAGGTCACCGTGGAGAAAGGCGTTTGAGACGTCTAGCTATTTTATTGGCCAGTTTTGAGTTAGAGTAACGGTCAAGAGCATTCTGATGGTTACCATTTTGGCAACCGGACTGAAAGTCTTGGTGAAGTTGATGCCGAGTTCTTGCGAGCACCCTTGTGCCACAAGCCTTGCTTTGTGATGTAGAATAGAGCCGTCGGTGTTCAACTTTTTCTTGAATGTCCATTTACTGCCAAGGACTGGCTTATCTGTCGGATGAGGTACCAGAGTCCAGATGCCATTGGTTTGAAGTGCCTGGAATTCTGAGGACATCGCCAGTGAGCGTGCTTGACAGCTTCAGTATATGATAATGGGGTGGAGTTGGTGGAAGTATTCGCAGTCAATGTGAACATTTTTCTTTGGCTTTGAGATTCCCGATCTTAGTTTAGTCTACATCGGATGTCGAGGGAGAGGATCCGGATGCGATCCATGTTGGGACAAGGTAGCAGGAGATATGTCGTTTGGGATTGTCGAACTTGAGGCCTGCGAAGCTGGAGTGTGAGCAGATGAGTGTGAGGAGTTGATGTTGTGTTTGCCCCAGTTGAAACTTTGTTGAATGGTAGAGTGGATGTGGGCACCAGCAGAAGTGGTGAATAGTCCGTAGATAGAGGAGTATCTGTGTTAGGCAAGGAATGATTAGCATAGGGAAATATGTTTTCGTAAAATACTACGTGCCGAGAGATGTACAACCGGTTGTGAGCTTTGTCGAAGCAGCGGTATCCTTTGTGCTGAGTAGAGTATCCCAAAAATATGCATTCCTGAGATCTTGGGGATAATTTAGAGGGAGCATATGGTTTTGTCCATGGAAAGCAAAGGCATCCGAATGTTCTGAGATGATTGTAAGATGACGAAGTACCGTGTAGCTGAGCATAAGGAGTTCGATTGTTAATGATGGACGAGGGCAATCTGTTTATGAGATAGTTTGCGGTGGATACCGCCTCTGCCCAGAAGGAGTTCGGCATACTTGCCGTGTGAAGAAGTGTACGGGTTAACTTTCGATGAGATGCCGATGCTTCCTCTCCGCAGTTCCGTTCTGTTCGGGTGTGTGAGGGCAGCTCGTTTGATGAGTGATGCCCTGTTGAACCAGGAATTGGCGAAAAGCATAACTGTTAAATTCTCCCCTCCGTCTGTACGCAGTGTTTGAATTTTGGAATTAAATTTGTTATTAATAAGAGCACAGAATTGCTGAAACTTTGTAAACACTTCAGCCTTGGTTTGTAAAAGGTATAACCATGTAAATCTTGTAAAATCGTCGACAAAAATGACATAAAAGTGAAAACCGTTACACGAAAGAGAAGGACACGGCCCCCAGACGTCCGAATGGACTAGCTGAAAGGGTTTATTACAAACAGATAAACTACGAGTAAGAACTTGTTTGTGACTCTTAGAAACATTACAAGAAGTGCAGACACTATTGTTAGAATCTAAAGAGATTTCAGGTATTTGTTGAGAAAGATATTGAATCTTGCGATCTTGAGGATGGCTGAGACGTGCGTGCCACAAAATTTTGTGGGTTTGAGCGGAATGAAGAGCGGTTTCTTCACGGTTGATAGAGAGTTTGATATGGTAAAGGCCATTGCGAATTGGTCCCATGAGTAGCACCTGATTGTCCTGTAGATGCTTAATAACAAATTCATGAGCAGTGAAAGATATTGATATATTGTTATCGGACGTTAGTCGAGAAACAGAAAGAAGGTTATGAGAAATTGAAGGAACATGTAGAATATTTTTCAGGTTGAGCTTACTGTTGGAGTCAGGTAAAGGGAGAAGGCCCTGACCCGAATTTTGTATAGACAAATTGCTCTCGTTGGCAATGGAAATTGAATATAGGCCATTGTAAGGTGTAGATTGCTGCAGGTTGTTGACATCCACTTTGAGATGTGAGGATGCCCCCGAGTCCAAGATCCAATCGCTAGTAGCGACTTGCTGTTGTTATGCAGTGAGAACCCGCGGGTTGGTGGGTGGTGCATAGCTGAGATTACACCGATGCCAGCAATTTATCATGGAGAGACCCTTCTTTCCGCAGATTTGGCATTGAGGTCTCTGTGATTGATTTCTTGTAGGCGCTTGAGAGTCCGAGGTTGGCTGACGAGCAGGTTCTGTGACAGAAGAGTGAACGTTCGATCTGCCGCGAAATTTGGAGGATTTCGATATGTAGTTCTGCTGCGATTCGTGAAAAGAGCCATAGATTTGGAGTGCTGAGTTTCATGAGCTTGTTGGTGTTGAATGTTTATTTCTTCGCTGTTTAAAAGGGAGTATAGATCGTCCAGTTTTATCGGGTGCAGAGAGGTCCGAATAGCGGTTTTGAACGGATTATACAGAGTTGGCAGTCCGTTGAGAATATAAAGAACTATATCCTCAGTGTCGACCGTGGATCCAATCGCAACTATGTTGTCTACTATCTTCTTGATTTGGTCCAGATATTGATGCATCGTCCGATCCCGCATTTGCACTTGATGAAGCTCGTTCTTGAGCTGTATTACCCGAGATCGGTTTGTGGGCTGAAGAAGACGTTCAAGCGTTGTCCAGACATCGTGAGCGGTGCAGAGAGAGATCACATAAGGAAGAATGGAAGAAGATATCGTGGAAAGCAGAGCAGAGACAAGGTTGCGATCAACCAGAGTCCAGCGATGTCGCTCGGGCTCGTCCGTCTCCGGCGGGCAAATGGATTGACCAGTGAGATGATCATCAAAACCATTTGCAGCGAAATGCTGGAAGAGTTGGAGCCTCCATATTGAGTAATTTTCGGATGTAAGGGAGGTGGGAACCAGATTCTTGATATTTGAAATCAAGAACTTGAGATGAGGAGGTATAAGGAGGTCTGTCTCTCTGTTGGAGATCGTCGAGATGTTCCGACGTGAACCTGCTGATTCTTCTTCCTCCGCCATGAAGGATCAAGAAACGCTGAGAGAGCTTTTTAGCTCTGATACCATGTGAAGTTTTAGAAGAGATAGAGAGAGGAATAGAGAGAACGAAACGGAAACATGAAAGAATGAAAATATTATTACTATCTCTACTTGTTATTACAGCGGTACAAGACTATATATAGTATGGATAAAAGAGGTTTTGCATACAGGAAGGTTCCGGACACTAGAATGTGTCCATTACCTTAATACATCATTGTCCACTATTTAAACAATTTAAAGCCCAACCTTACAGAAATCATTTAAATCAATACAAATTTCCGCCTTATGTCTCTAAAGATGATCTAACCTTTCTACCAAAAACTATAAACCACATACTCACCTAATAAACAAAATATCCAAAAGAATTTCTTAGCATAAATCCCAACAAAATCCCTCTCATCAACAACATATTTGAAATTAGAATAAAGTTTTGTAATAGCGAAATCGGTTAGAATATTAACCTTAATCATATATTCATGCATTTCTATATTTTTATTTTTCATGCATAGTAAATGCTAAAGTATGCTAGTAACTAAAATAAGAGTTCTAAATTTTTAATCGATCGATACTCAAAATAGCAAGAATACAACAATGACAACATCCAGGAGCAGAGCCATAAATTTTTTTTAATGGGGGCACAAATTAATACTTTCCATTAAATAACACTTCAAATAATATTTTTTTTAGTGTAATCGTAGATCTTGAGATAAGATTTTTAATAAAAAATTTATAAAAAAATTGCATTCAAAATTATAGTTGATCCCATTACAAAAAGTATATATATATATATATATATATATATATATATATATATATATATATATATATATATATATATATATATATATATATATATATATATATATGGTTAAAACCCCCGGTAGGGGCTTACGCGTTAATTATAAAAAAAAAACGGTTACAAAAGTCCTTAAAAGGACCCTCCAGCTCGCTAATGCTCGAAAGAGCTACAATGAAAAAGTAAAGAAAACCTAAGAGCCGGTGGGTCCTTAACCTATGATTACAAAAAGAACATAAATAAAGACACGGGCTGTAAGGATACAACACCCAAAATTGGAAGATCCGTTTAGAATCATTCAGCGCAATCTTCCTGTAAAAAAGATGAAGAAAAAAGAAAAAGCAAAGTATAAACCCAAATAAATATACCTGGTAATCGAAGAGATATTCTCTGTATAGCGCGAAAAACCGGTATAGCAGAACCAAAATTTGAATCTGAAAAAACAAGCTAATAATAGAGCAGGTGTTATAAAACCAACCCTTAACAGTAAAGGTCAAAATGCCAAATCAACAAAAACAGAACCACTGGGTAACCATAAACCAGCAGAGCACACATTTAGTCACATAAGGATAGAAGATAGAAAACAGCTGCAGCTTCCCAAAAAACCAATCCCCCAGAACACCATAGAACACCAGGATAAAGAAATAAAGCAACGTAATTCTCAAGGCCTTGAAGTTATCAGTAAAATTCCCGTTTAAAGCCCACCCAGCATTTCTCCAGTAAAAAAACATAACAAAAGAAACAGAGTTAAGCCAGCAACTGCAGCAACCAACACTAAAGAAGAGGTGGTGATCGAAAAACCAGAACAGGGTAACCAAGAGATTGAGCTTAATGTAAATATCAAAACTGGTTATATAAAGATCAGAATGACAATTAAGGAATTCCCAAACAGAATATCTAACAAAAATTGTATAAAAAGGATTCCCAGAATGCAACGAATCAACAACAGTGTGAATTAACACAAAACCCTGCTCATACCAGACAAAACAGGCACCAAAATAAGGCAAGAACAGACTCCAAAAACCCAACCTAAACATTGAACACAATAAGGGAATAGTAACATAGAATAAAAAGGAACCATACAACAGAGAACCGGCATAACAACTCATAAAGTAAGTAAAGAACCCAAAAAAAAAAAAAAAACAACTAAAGCTGTTTGATATAAGGTAAAGCAGTTTTGTCAAGATTAATCATGTCTTTAAGAGCAGGATGTAAAGCATTAATGTTTAAATCCTTACTGTTATCCAACAAATAGCCCTAATTGGCTAACCAATCCGCACAAGCATTAGCCTCACGATAAATATGAGAAATATTGTAATTGACATAAGATAATAACTGTTTAATCTTCCTAATGAGATAGAAATTATTAGGATTTCCAATCACCTGATCGTTAATGATTTGGACAACAAGATGGGCATCCACCTCAATCTAGATGAAATTAAAATCCATAGTAGTACAGATTTTGATACCATAAGAAAGAGCATTGAGTTCAGCAGTAATGACCGAGCAGTTAAAGAGAGGACCAGCAAAAGCCGCAAGAGCATTGCCAAAATGATCCCGAATGATTCCTCCAATACTCGGACAATTATTTTTAACAGAGCCATCAGAATTTAATTTAACATAAGGATAAGTCGGTTTGACCCAGTAAATAGTTTTATCAAAACCAGTTAAAAACGTATCACCCAGATGAATGCCAATAGTAGCAGCAAAACCTTTACAATTGCTAAAATGCTTGGCCAAAAGCAGTTTACAAGAGAAAATATGTCTAACTTTGCAATTAATAGCAGAAATAATACCATCAACATTCATCTTAATACCATTATATTTTGCTTCATTTCTAGCCTTCCAGATGTGCCAAATAATAAGAATAGGTAATAAATTAAGAATATGGCCTTTAGAATTAATCATCCACCCACTAATAATACTAGATAACTCATTCATATTGGAATTCAACTTGATGTTAGCCAAGGTAGAAAAATGATACCAAACCTTTTGAGCAATATAGCCATTAACGAAGAGGTGATTAACCGTTTCAATATTAGAACAGCATTGACATTTGGAAAGAAAGTTAAAACCTTTTCTCTGAAGAAGATCATCCACGGAAATGAAGCCTTTAATGCATCTCCACATCAAAATAGTATAAGAGGCAGGAATATTATGATGCCATAAATTAGCAAAATTAAAATTAGAAACATAATGTTCTCTGAAGGTGTCCCAAATATCTCTGATTTGGAATTTACCCGAAGAGGAAAGCTTGAACAAGATTTTATCATTGCAGGATAAGTCTAAAGGAATTCTAGCAATCTTATCAATGATAGAAATAGGTAAATAATCTAACAGTTTGTTCATATTCCAGCCACCGTTCAAAAAAAAATTCAGAAACTTTAGTACTATCAAGAGAATTGGTATGTAAAAGATTGTCAATAGAAGAAGTGCCTAACCAATTATCTTGCCAAAAATAAATATTGCCTTTACCAACACCCATTTGATGTTTTGCTCCGCATTCCATTTAATTTTACAAAGTCTTTTCCAGGTATGAGAGTCATAGGTTTTGTACTCCCCAAGTAAGGGATGAAGGTTTTTACAGTATTTTGCATGCATGAAACGGGCCCATAAACTGGAATTAGTTCTAAAAGAAAACCAAAGTTTATGAGAGAAAGCCTGAGATAAATCCATTAAATTTTTACAACCTAATCCACCTTCTTTTAGCTCACCACAAATATTGTTCCAAGAAGACCAACGAATACCATTACTATACTTAGATCCCCAAAAAAAAATAGTTAATCAATCTTTCAATTCTAAGGCATATAGTAGCAGAAAGTTGAAGAGTATGAAATAAGTAGACAGGAATAGAATTTAACACAGATTTAATAAGAACCAATCTCCCACCATAAGAAAGGAAGTTAGAGGACCAATGATTTAATTTTTTTCTGAAAATGAGCAAAAATATCTTCAAATAACAAACTTCTCTTTTTACCTTTGTAAATAGGGGTACCCAAATAAGTAATAGTCAACGATTTGGAATGGAAGCCACATCATCTTTGAATGGCCAAAATCCTTTCCCTATTAATAGTTTTTCCAGCAATGAAAGAACTTTTCTCCTTGTTAATAGCTAAACCGCTAACCTTATTGAAGTAATCCAGAAAATTATGCAACAATTTAATATTATTGATAGAACCATTAGAGAAAAGTATGAAATCATCAGCAAAACTAAGATGAGAAATAGGAATACCACGAATAGTACGATAATAAAGTTTAGGATTCCTTAAATATAAATCATCAATACCCCTGGAAAAAAATTCCATCGCAATGATAAAAAGAGCGGGGGATAAATTATCACCTTGTCTTAATCCTTTAGAAGATTTGAAAAAACCATGGTTCCTACCATTGATGATAACAGAAAAATAGCAGTTCTCAATGATGTTTTTAATCAAGTTAATGAAAACATTACTAAAGCCAAATAAAGAGAGCACTTTATAAAGAAAATTCCAGTTGAGATTATCATAGGCTTTAGAAATGTCCATCTTAACAATAATGTTGCCACCTTTAGACTTGGTATTGATCTCATGAGCCATCTCTTGGGTAAGCAAGACATTGTCAAATATACTTCTACCTTTCACAAAACCTGTTTGATTAATAGAAATAATTCTAGGAAGGATGTTCACCAGATGATTAGAAATAATTTTAGAAATAAGCTTATTGAAAAAAGAGCAAAGACTAATAGGTCTAAAATTTTTCCACTTGTTAGCCCCATTGACTTTCGGAATAAGAACAATATTCGTAGAAGTAAAAAACTTAGGGTGAGGATTACCAACAAAGAAATCATTAACAACATCAATAATATCTTTCTTAATAATACTACACATTTTTTGAAAGAATTTAGTCGTGAAACCATCTGGACCAGCAACAGAATCACCATTTAAATCCATAATAACATTGTAAATCTCCAACTCAGAGGGAGGGAAACACAGCAGGATATTATCATTATCATCAATGATTTTAGGAATAATAGCAGGATTAGTAATAGGGGAATTGCAAAAACTATCATTGAAAGTATTCTTAAAATAATCCACACTAGAATTACAAATAGAAGAATCTGACTCAATAAAAGAACCATTGTCGTTCATAATTTTACAAATGAAGTTCTTAGATCTATTTCTATTAGCAATAGCATGAAAGAACTTGGTATTTCTATCCCCCTCAGTGGTAAATTTAGCATTAGCTTTTTATTTCCAGAAAATTTCCTCTTGATCATGAAGATGAGCAAGATTAATTTTATCAGTATTGAGTAAATTAAGATTAGCAATAAAATCATCTAGTAAGTAAGTGTTTTCCATCTCAATAACCACATTCTCAGCATTCTTGATGTTGTTAAAAATATTTTTGAAAACATTTTTGTTCCACCATTTTAAAACTTGTTTAAGACGACTTAATTTAGACCATAGACGGCACATGCCTGAAATATTGTTATCAGGAAAAACAGGAGCAGACCAATTAGTATTTTGAAATCTGAAAGAAGCATTGCCAACATAATTATTATTATTAAGAGATAAAAGAAAAGGAGAATGATCAGAGAGGGTTTTACTAAGATGTTCCACACTAGTTAAATAATGCATAGAGTGCCAATCATTGTTAAAGAGAAACCTATCAAGTCTTTGCCACAAATTAGCTCTATTCCACGTGAAAGGGCAACCAGTAAAACCAAAGTCATGAAGGTTGCAATCATAAATCATAGTATTAAAATCTTCCATAGCAGCAGGGTTAGGAAGATTACCACCTCTTCTTTCAGATGCATTAGAAATAATATTAAAATCACCTCCAATGCACTAGGGACCATTAATGGCAAGAGCAAATTGATTAATTTGATCCCAAAGAGGAAATCTCTTACTTCTAGAACAAGCAACATAGATAAAAGAAGCATGGCATTTGAAATTAAAATATTCAATGTGACAGTTAATAATTTGAGGATAATCCGAAAAATGTTCACCTTCATATTGCTATTCCACATGATCCAGATTTTATTAAAACAATTGGCAATAAAATTAGAAAAACCCAAAGAATTAGCCGTAGAGTTAATTTTAGTAACAGAAATAAGAGGCTTAAGTAAAACCAAAAACATAATGTTATGAATTCGAGTGAGATTCTTAACTCTAGCAATGGATATCTTACCCCCAATACCTCTCACATTCCAAAGAAGAGCTTTAATCATTAAGGAATTTTGTAGAATTTTGAGCTCTGGTGGGTCTAACTGTGGAAGTAGGGTTCTTAACATTCTTATTCTTCTTTTTTCCAACTTTAGTAAAAGTTTCGTCATCATTAGAAATATGATCAACCTTAATAGGAGAGGAAGAAGAAGCCTTACCATTAATATCATTATTATTAGTGATCAAAGACGTTTCTTCACCATCGGAATCAAGGATGATTTCTCCCTCTTCACACGTATCGTTAATAGCCTCCAAATTTCTCCTCAATGTCCCTGTTAATAGCAGCATTAGAGATTTGATTAGTAATGGAAGAGAAGGTGTCAATATTTATAGCATTTGATTTCAAATTCTCAATATTCGAAGCACATTTTCCTTAAACATGGATTCAATAGAAATAAAAAGTTTAGGGGGTCAGGTTCATTTCCATTCTCAGTGTAATGATTTTGATCCTTTCCAATGTCGGATTTAGTATTAGGACCAGTATTAGGTATAATAGATTTTTCATCATCCACATTCTCAGCTTCAGTAACATTTCTCGGTATTTGAGAGACCCCCAAAATTTTTAACAGGCTCCACAGACGCGGAAAGGGGTACCTCCTGTATTGATTCGTCTCTTTTATCGATAGGCACATATTGTTTACCGGAGGATCCTTCCTTTCCTGTCATCTGTGAAGGATGTTTTTTAAGTTCCGGGTGCAATTTGAAACATTCAGTTAGAGCATGACCATGGATTTTACAATGAGGGCAGAATTCCGGAACTTTCTCAAACTCCACTTTTTGCATATATCCAAAAGCTTTGGATCCTACCCAGATTTCCTTAGAATATTTTTTGGTTATATCAACTTCAACCAAAATACGAGCTACAGAAGGTCTCGTCCGAGAAATAGTAGGCTGATCGGTTTGCAAAGGTCTACCGAAAATTGAACCCAGTGCATGTAAAACTTTGGGGTTAAAGAAATGCAATCGAAGATTAGGAAAAGATATCCATATGGGAACTATAGGTGATTCTTCCTTAATATCAAAAAACGAAGTCCATTTAAGGATGCGCATTTGACAGTTATGTATAAAGTAAGATCTTCTAGCAAAAATTCTACTATAATCGAGATCATTAGAAAGCTGAATGGCAACATGTATTGAATCCAAAAGACCAATAAAAAAAAAAACTCGAGAGTTTTAAATTATTAAAGAAAAATCGTATAGAATCAAGATTAGGTCTATTCAAACCAAATTTACCGACCAATGTAAACTGAAAAGGAGAAGCAAGTTTCAGTACATCCTCATCAAAGAGAAGTATCTCAAGAACGACATTAAAAGTAGATTGAGATAATACATGAAGGACATCACCTGCGGGAGATTCACCCGATAGAACTTCCTTAAATGAACGAGACTTAGGAGGCGAGGAAAGATCGCCCGCATCTAGTTCGAAAAAACCTTTTTTTTTTTTTTTGAATCTGCTCCTTCCCCGAAGAGGAACCCCAAGGGTTCTGAGAAGAAGCCATACATAATAGCCCAGAGGGGCTCACCAAGAGAAAGGGAAACTTAAACTAGCAACTTAACCAAGAGAAAAGCACGAGGCGGCTAGGGGAAGCGGCCAGAAGACGAAGAAAAAAAAGGGAACCCTAAATCGCCAGAGCGGCGCAAAGAGAGATGAGTTTGCTTATGTACAGGCCTGCCAAAGTATAGATATATAAGTCTCTATCGTATTATTTATTGAGAAATTAATATTTTTCTCATAAGATTATGTTAATGAATTGTGTTTGAATAAATTACTTTTATAGTTAAGATTATTTTTGTTTGAATTAATTCAATTAAGTCTTAATTTTAAACAATAATTATGGTAACTTAATTTAAATTAGTTTGAGATAATATTCTAACTTTTTTTTAAATTAATTATATATTAACTTTATTTGATATAATGGTTCACATTTTATTAAAGAAAAATATAAATAATACAAAATTATGAAGTTTGTGTTAATTAATTATTTTATTTACTTTCTAAAATTTATTATAAAATTTTATTAATTAATTAAGTTATTGCAACATAATCTTACCTTACTTTTTTCTAGATCATACCAATGCCTTATCTTTTTTTTCCAAAAAAAAAAAAAAAAAAATTTTCCCAAAACAGAGAAGCAAAAGAAATAGAAAGAAAGAAACAAAGAGAATGGAATAGAGAAATAAAGAAGAGAGAGGGAGGGGGAGGGAGAGAGAGAGAGAGTGAAGAGAGTTAGCAAAAAGAAACAAATTACCACATAAAGGAGGCGGAGGGATTAATTTGTTTTGGAAATTAAATTTATTGTATAATAAATCTTATATATGCTAAGTGTAATATTAATAGAATTTGAAATGGGTTGATTTTTATTTGTTCAACCATTCAACTTGAAATGGTGTAATATTAATATTTATTTATTTCACCATCACTTTGAAAAATATACCCATGATATCTAGAATGTGTACTTTTATTAATGACTTGATTGCTCAAAATCACAATCCCCACACTAGATGTATTACTACTAAAATTACACTACAAGTATTAAACTTTAGATCCACTCAAATGAAAACTTTTAGAATCTAAGATTGATCTCCATAATTCAAGTTTACCATCAACTAACTCTCTAGTATCTGTTGCAAATCTAAGATCCCTAGCCTATGACTTTGATGATGACAAACCTTTTTGATTGAATTGTACATTATCATGAAATATGTTAGATATTATTTGTGTTTGGTTCGCTAATGATTACAGGTACAATACTCTAGAAGAATAATAATTCAAAATTGGGTATGTTAGGATGTCAAGTCAAAAGAGTATCTATTTTATTTTTTAAAATTTTCTATTTTCTTGAGTTAGGCCAATTAGAGAGTATGCAATTGAGTGACCGTGCACACACACACACACATGGAGAGAGAGAAAAGTTTTTAAAAATTAAAATTTTTTGAACTAATCATACTATATGAAATTCAGTTAATACCGGCGGTTTTTGCCGGCGGCTTTACTGGTAAAACTGGCGGTTTTCCAAAACACTGTCGGCTATCGACGGTTCTCAAGCCGCCGATAAAAATGGCGTTGGAAATCATTGCCGGCGGTCTTTTTCCGGCAATTTTATTTGTCGACGGCGTTCCGGCGGCTTATTCCGCCGGTTATGACCGGTTTTTGCACCGACGGTGTTCCAGCCGTTGAGCCGCAGGTACTTTTACCGACGGCTAACTGGCGGTCTATATACCGATGGCATGCCGGCAGTTAGAGTGGCCGGCGTGAGTTTGAACAACCGCCAGCAAGCGTCGGTACACCGTCGGTACTACACCGGCGGTTACTCGGCGATCAATACTGATGGTCCATTCGGCGATCTACACCGTCGGTATGTCACTGGATAACCTCCAGGTGATGTCGGTAAACCGCCGGTATATTACCGGCGGCTGAAAGAATTTACCGGTGGCGTCAATCAGCCATCCGGTATCGTCATTTTTGGTGGCCAAACCGTCGGTTGGCCGCCGGAAACCTTTAACCTGCGGCGAAACCGCCGGCGAAACTACCGTTGTTACCGGCGGCCATGTAACCGCCGGTCAAGGCCGCCGGTAATAGCTGAATTTCATGTAGTGTGATTAAACATTGTATTGTATGATAAGTTATTTTAAAGAATAGTTCAATGGTATTTGAAATCTCTTATTATATTAACTAATCGTAACATACGATATATATCATACTATATAATTTGTTCATTATCAAAATCCTAATTGCTAGATAAATTTAAGTAAGATTTTAAAATTAATATTTTGAACTAATTGTACTATACGATGCAAATCATACAGTAAAAAAATTTAAAATCTTGCTAAAATTAATCCCCATGATTAGTCAATCAAATCATGATTTAATTAATAATAGTTGATTTTACTATACGATGTCGATCATACTAGACGACTAACAGAGACAAAATCTGGTTGCCCTAGATATCGTACCAAACAAAATCTTAATTTTTGACCTAATCATATTATGCGATGATGATCGTACCAAATAACTATATGAGATGAATTTGGTCTTCCAAAAAAACATACCAAATGAAGAAGTGATTTTTTAAACTAATCGTACTGTATAATAGTCATATCGTACTCGATTATTTACCTAAAAGTAACTAACAATACTATACGATAACAACAGTATGGGATGAGTGATAGAGGCGACTTTTAGTCATCCAAAAAATCATCCCATACAAATAGATAAAATTAAACAGATCTAACTAGACAATCTATGGATCATTTTTTTTTACCCACGAGAGGGGCCTACATGTTAATATAAGGTAAAGATTACAAGGTCCTTTAAGGGGTTCTCAATCTCACTACCGCTCAAAGAGCTACAAAATCGAAATAAAAGAAAACCTACAAGCTCGAGATCCCCGCTATAAATCAAATTAAATAAAGTAACCTAGGAACATGCTACAGTGCTTAAGGGAAAGCACCCAAAAAAAGGGAGTAAACAAAAAACAAACAAAATGCTCCCATCAGCAGGTTTTCGCAAAGATCTTACAATCAAAAGCCCAAAAAGGATCATGCACAACCAAAAAATAGACCAAAAACTGCAAATAGAAAATAAAGCAATTGACAATATTAAAGAAAAGATTAAGGTTCTTCAAAAAAGGATACAGCCAAGCATTGATCAACCAGCAGTCAGGATAAAACTGCATCAATTCTTAAACCCCATCACACTTACCAAAGAACAACAGACCACTCAAAGGCAGCCCCTAACTAAGCACAAAAATAGCCTACAGCAACAACATAGAGCAAAAAAACCCAGAACAATGGAACAGCACCCGAATACACAGCAGGAACCTCCACCCTGCACCACCACAACAGAGAAATAGAACAAAACAACCAAGTAAAAAGCTAGAAATGCAGAACAACCTCCAGCACCAAATACAATTAACATAAGGCAAACCCATACGGTCCAATTTCACCAAGCCCTTAATCAGAATAGGCAGCTGCTCAAAAGAGAACTCAACAAAATTAGCAAAACTACAGCCCAGCTGAGCCAACGCCTGAGCAGGGGCGTTGCCCTCCTAAAAAATAGTTGAAAAAGAATAGTTAAGGGATGGCAGAATTTCTTTAATACTCCTTGAAATGTAAAGTAAGTGTTAGGAAAGTTGCTATTTGCATGTTTTACATTCTTGCAACTTGTATTATTTTGATGATTCCAATTATTATTGTTTTATGTGTAGTTATCTCCTAACACTTTTTAGAAGATTTGTTTTTGCTCTTGTGTGTACTAATATTTCAGGAAAATCAAACTCCAGACTACGAAGACTTCAAATCAAATTCAGGATGAGATACTTTGTGAAATTGAAGCTTGTACTTTTTATTTGAATTAAATTTGAGAGGGAGTGATTGTAATTGAGTTAATAAATTTACACAAAGTTAAAGGAGATATTGAAAAAGTTTTTGTATTGATCGTACGGGACGAACATTGTTCGTACGGGACGATCAGATCAGTTATCTCCTTGTAAGAGCAATGGAACGGACAAGAACTGAACTGGAAATATTTTCTAAGTCCTAATCGTCCAGACGAAATCATTTTCGTCCCAGGACAAGTTTCTTTATGTAAAAATTTCGTCCAGACGAAGTCCAGTTCGTCCAGGACGATGGGAACCGACTATGGCAGTTTCTGGGAGTTTTCGGAACCGACTTTTGATATAACTGTTCGTCCAGACGAAATATTTTCGTCCCGGGACGAACCAATTTCGTCCAGGACGAAATTGGTTCGTACAGATGAACAAAATTTCGTACGGGACGATCCAGTGCGCAGAAAAAAAAACATATTTTTAGCACATTTTTTTGGACGGTTTTTTCTTCTCCTTTCTATATAAGGAGTCCTAGAAACTATTACAAATGCCTTTGGAGTTGTTTTCTCTTGAGAGGGATCATTGAGAGGGAGAAGATCCTTGGAGGGGATTTCAAGGGAGTGTGGAGGGGATATTCACACGGTTGCTCCGGCGAAGGCTCTCAAGTGAAGTTCAACAACATCGGTCCGGTTCTCTGCCGACACTTGGAGAAGTGTAAAAGGACGACAAAGTGTATCTTTGACAGTCATTGTGTCTTCGTTCTTGTGGAGAAAACTTGAAGAGAGAACTTGAAAGGGAGAGAGGAAAGGGTGGAGTTTGAGAGGGAGAAGATCCTTGAAGGGGATTTCAAGGGAGTGTGAAGGGGATATTCACACAGTTGCTCCGGCGAACTTGCACCTCATTACCATCGGATTCAAGGGTCGTCTTGAGGGAAGTTTTGGCAAGAAGAAGATCTCTTTGGTGTTAAAGAACCCGGCTACTCCGCCGCACCGGGGAAGGTGAAAGTGATTTTGTACAGGCTTCTCCGCCTTGCTGTGGGAGCAAAAGGAGAGTCACTTTGTGGTATTAGTGCAATACTCAGAGGGTGCCTCTGGGGAGTGGATGTAGGTCAAGGTTTGACCGAACCACTATAAATCTGGTGTGTTCTTTCTTATTTTTTTTATTCCGCATTTAATTTCATTGCAAGTTGTTTACTCTGGTTGAAAAGTTTTTTTTAAACTTTAATTTTAACTTGCATCAATAATTCAAAATGTTTTCTAAAATTCCAAGAGTTGAAGTTACATTTTTTAAATTGCCAATTCACCCCCCCCTCTTGGTTAGCCTTGGGACATTCACTTAGGCTTAACATCCTAATTACTAGACTCAACAAGTGGTATCAGAGCTTTGTTTCAAAATCATAAGTTTAGACTACTTTTTGAAAAATAAATATGGCTATTTTTAGAAACCATAAATTGTTAGATGGATGTTCGATTGTTAGACCACCTTTATTTGAAAGTATTTCTTTTGATTTTTGGAAAATTTGAATGTCTACTTTCTTGCAATCCATAGATTATCGCATGTGGCATATGATTCAAAGTGGTTATTCTGTACCGTCACGTATTATAGATGGAATCAAAACTGATATCCCTTTTTTTCTGATGGAGTAGAGTAGAACAAATTTATTCACAATTAAATGCTAAATGTATGAATTGTTTGTTCTGTGCTTTAAATTTTGAAGATTATATGAGAGTCTCTACATGTACTACAGGTAAGGAAATTTGGGACAGTTTATGCATTACATATGAAGGTACTAGTGAAGTCAAGCAATCTAAGTTGAATTTTTTGATGAATGACTATGAACTCTTTAGCATGAAACCTTATGAGTCGATCTTAGACATGTATACTAGGTTTATTCAAATTGTAACATCATTGCATGCTTTAGGTAAAGAGTTTTCAAACTTTGAAATAGTCAATAAAATTCTACGTTGTTTACTTGACAAGTTTGATGCCAAAGTTGTTGCTATTTGTGAATCGAAAAATTTGAATGAATATTCTATTGATAATTTGATTGGCTCACTCATTGCCTACGAGGAATGTTTGGGTCAAAGACTTTTGGATGCAGGTGAAACAATAATGCTAAAAGCGGAAGACATGGAGAAAAGTGGCTTAGTTGGTGAGAAAAGCGATGACTTAACAAGCAAATTGAAAAAGTCCACTAAAGCACAAGAATAAGCATCAACAAAAGTGGAATAAAGGTAAAAATGGTAAGAATGTTCAAATTTCTTCTAATATTATTTGCTTTGGATGCAGGAAATTTGGACATCTAAAAAGCCAGTGCCCTAATTTGAGAACTCTTCCTACTAAAGAAAAGGGCAAAGCTAAGCAAATTATAAAATGGGAAAAAATAATGAAAAGCAAAAAATCTCCTGGGCAGATCTAGCGTCTGAATCATCAGACCAGGAGAAAAATGATGTTTAAAAACCCTTTGTTTATTTGTTTTTGTTGTATTTTTATTTTTTTTTTGTTTTGTGTGTTTGTGTTTTTTTTTTTTTTAGTGTTTTGAATGATTTTGAAATGTTTTCTCATTTGATTTCATGTTTTAGATCGATGTTAATGTTCTTAATCTTTATGAAATTCATTTAGTACTTTTAATCTCTATTGTGCCTAAACTAAAATTGTAATTAGAAATTAATTTCATTAGAAAATCTAGTTTATCTAAATTTAATTTTTTGCCTATAACTTGTTTTAGTTAGAATTTTTTTAATTTCATGTCTTTCATTTTAGACTACAAAATCTTAATTATTATTATTGTATCTTAGATGTCTATCTTATTTTGTATTTTTCATTTCAATTAATATTTATGCACTTAGAAAAATTTGAGATTCTAGATTATTGTCTTTGGAAAGAATTCAATTACTCTTGAAAATTGTACAAATGTACAAAATCAAAAGGAATGCGCAACAAAGTTGCAAATGTGAAAAAGAGGCACAAAATAAGCCCAATAAAGAAAGATGCACAAAAATGTGCCACCTATATGAAAAAGATGCACAAAAATGTGCCACCTATATGAAAAAGATGCGCAAAGCGCCACTTGTGGTGATTTTTCTTCTTTCCAGATTCTTTTTAGTCTATTAATTCAAGTAGATCTAATGTTCATTTATATTTTCAATTGATTTTTGGAATATGCAATTTTTTACTCATCTTTATTACAATGATTTTTCATATCATAAATGTCTAAATTGAATCATGTTTTTCATAAATTCTTACTTATTACAATGTTATATCAATTTTTTAAATTCTATGAAATTCTATGATTTGACTAATGTTCTTAATTCTTAGTTGCATTCTTATGTCAATCACTTTTTTAGATTAAATTTACACATGAATTTTTCATAAGATTTTCTACATTACTAGTCTATTTTTTCTTCACTTTTTTGTTGTTGTCAAAAAGGGGGAGAGATTATTGTTTGTATTGTTTTGTTTGTTTGTATTGTTTAGGGGGAAATTTTTTTTTAAATTTTTTGTGTGTGTTTGTAATGTTTTTTGTGTATTGTTTTTTGTGTATGTGTGTATGTAAAATTTTAAAACAAAAATTGTTTTTTTAAAATGCCTCCTTATTTTAATGTATTTATCAATTCAGGGGGAGTTTAGGAGATTTTAAAATGGTTTGAAATTTTTACTAACAATAATTGTTTTGCCATCATCAAAAAGGGGGAGATTGTTAGGAAAGTTGCTATTTGCATGTTTTACATTCTTGCAACTTGTATTATTTTTTGATGATTCCAAATATTATTGTTTTATGTGTAGTTATCTCCTAACACTTTTTAGAAGATTTGTTTTTGCTCTTGTGTGTACTAATATTTCAGGAAAATCAAACTCCAGACTACGAAGACTTCAAATCAAATTCAGCATGAGATACTTTGTGAAATTGAAGCTTGTACTTTTTATTTGAATTAAATTTGAGAGGGAGTGATTGTAATTGAGTGAATAAATTTACACAAACTTAAAGGAGATATTGAAAAAGTTTTTGTATTGATCGTACGGGACGAACATTGTTCGTACGGGACGATCAGATCAGTTATCTCCTTGTAAGAGCAATGGAACGGACAAGAACTGAACTGGAAATATTTTCTAAGTCCTAATCGTCCAGACGAAATCATTTTCGTCCCAGGACAAGTTTCTTTATGTAAATATTTCGTCCAGACGAAGTCCAGTTCGTCCAGGACGATGGGAACCGACTATGGCAGTTTCTGGGAGTTTTCGGAACTGACTTTTGATATAACTGTTCGTCCAGACAAAATATTTTTGTCCCGGGACAAACCAATTTCGTCCAGGACGAAACTGGTTCGTACAGATGAATAAAATTTCGTACGGGACGATCCAGTGCACAGAAAAACATATTTTTAGCACGTTTTTGGACGGTTTTTTCTTCTCCTTTCTATATAAGGAGTCCTAGAAACTATTACAAATGCCTTTGGAGTTATTTTATCTTGAGAGGGATCATTGAGAGGGAGAAGATCCTTGGAGGGGATTTCAAGGGAGTGTGGATGGGATATTCACACGGTTGCTCCGGCGAAGGCTCTCAAGTGAAGTTCAACAACATCGGTCCGGTTCTCTGCCGACACTTGGAGAAGTGTAAAAAGACGACAAAGTGTATCTTTGACAGTCATTGTGTCTTCATTCTTGTGGAGAAAACTTGAAGAGAGAACTTGAAAGGGAGAGAGGAAAGGGTGGAGTTTGAGAGGGAGAAGATCCTTGAAGGGGATTTCAAGGGAGTGTGAAGGGGATATTCACACAGTTGCTCCGGCGAACTTGCACCTCATTACCATCGGATTCAAGGGTCATCTTGAGGGAAGTTTTGGCAAGAAGAAGATCTCTTTGGTGTTAAAGAACCCGGCTACTCCGCCGCACCGGGGAAGGTGAAAGTGATTTTGTACAGGCTTCTCCGCCTTGCTGTGGGAGCAAAAGGAGAGTCACTTTGTGGTATTAGTGCAATACTCAGAGGGTGCCTCTGGGGAGTGGATGTAGGTCAAGGTTTGACCGAACCACTATAAATCTGGTTGTGTTCTTTCTTATTTTTTATTCCGCATTTAATTTCATTGCAAGTTGTAAGGGCAATAAAAATTGAAATGAAATAAATCCTCAAAAAACTCCAAACCTTCACAGCAATAGGACCAGAAATAAAAACATGATTCATATTCTCAACGTGAAAGCAACATTGACATCTAGAAGTGATAATAAAACCTCTCTTTCTTAACAACTCATCCGTAGGAATATACTTATGAAGAATCCTCAAAATAAACACATAAATTGTGGAGGGAATGCACTTGTGCCAAATCATTTTAAAAAGATTGTTCACATCATTATGACAACGAAAAAAATGCCAAACATCTTTCGCGCTAAAGAGACCATCTTTAGTAAAAGAACAAAGCAAAACATCCCTAGAATTCAGGTTAAGAGGAATCTTAAGAATAAGGTGAATAATAAACTCAGGAAGAATCTGTGACAGCTTCTCCAAATCCCAACCATTAGCAGAAAAGTAAAAGTTAACCTTTACAGTGTCGATAGACATGGTATTAAGTAAAGAATCCAGAGACTAACCATTAACCCAACGATCTTGCCAAAAGAAAATATTCCCCTCCCCAAGACCCCAAACCAAAGAGGGTTCCACTTTCCACTTAATCATACAAAGACGATGCCAAACCTTAGACTGGCCTTTAAAATAAAAATAGTTGGAAGGATTGAACCCCCCACAGTACTTAGCCCTAATAAACTTGGCCCAAAGACTCACGTTATTCCTAAAATTATACCACATTTTAAAGGAAAATGCAGAAACCAAATCAAACATAGACTTGCAACAAAGAGCCCCTTCATGAAGAAACCCACAACAATTCACCCAAAAGGTCCAATGAATTTTAGAGTTGTTACCAGACCCCTTCCAAAAATATTTATTAAAAACTTTGTCAAGCCTCGTGCAGACCAACTTAGGAGGGAAAAGAGTTTGAAAGCTATAAACCGGCAAGGAGGAAAGCACACTTTTAATAAGCACAAGAAGACCACCAAAGCTCAGAAAATTGAAATCCCAAGAGAAAAGTTTATTCTGCACAGCCAAAATCAAACCATCAAACAGGAAAGCCTTCTTCCTACCCTTATAGAGTGGGATACCCAAATATTTTTTAAGGTAATAAAGCATGAGAAAAACCAGTAAGATTCTTAATATCCAAAACCCTATCAGAGGAGACATACCTAGCAATAACAAAACAACTTTTATTTTTTAAAAAAACAAGGCCACTAACAGCTTCAAATCGTTTAAAGAGACTCAAAATTTTGTTTAACCATGTTCCTCGAAGCATTCAAAAACATAATGAAATCATCCGCAAAGCATAAATGAGAGATGTCAATGCCACCCGACGTTTTAAAATAGAGACTAGAGCACTTAAGAAACAGATCCGAAAGCCCCCTAGACAGGAAATCCACAGCAATAATAAAAAGCATAGAAGACATGGGATCACCTTGACGGAGCCCATGGGAAGCTTTAAAGAAACCATGACTCTTACCATTCACAATAATAGAGAAAT
This sequence comes from Dendrobium officinale, assembly GCA_019514585.1. Classification (NCBI taxonomy): domain Eukaryota; kingdom Viridiplantae; phylum Streptophyta; class Magnoliopsida; order Asparagales; family Orchidaceae; genus Dendrobium; species Dendrobium officinale. The sequence goes on along the minus strand of CM033691.1, from coordinate 44,408,432 downwards.
AAGGACTTTCAATACACACTTTAATAAGAGAAATGGACTGCTCATCAAAACTAAATAAATGCAACATTTTATAAATAAAACACCAGTTAATATTATCATAACCCTTAATAATGTCCAACTTTATGATCATATAACCCCCCCTCACCTTCACATCAAGGTCATGGCAATACTCCTGAGCCAAAAAAATATTGTCCGTAATCGCATGACCTTTAACAAAACCCATCTAGTACGGAGAAATGATTTGAGGTAAAAGTAACATAAGCTGATTCATCAAAATTTTAGAAACTAATTTGTAAAAAATAGAACATAAACTAATGGGTCTATAATCATTTCAAGAATTAACATCATTATTCTTTGGAATAAGAATAATCGAAGTAGAAGAGAAAAACTTAGGAATCAGAGAGCCCTTAAAGAAATCAAACACAGCAGAAGAAACATCATCCACAATAATATGCCACGATTGCTGAAAAAACTTAGTAGTAAAACCATCAGGACCAGCCATAAAATCTGCATTCATATTAAACAAAGTATTCTTAATCTCATCAATAAGAGGGCTACCAGATAAACCCCTATTATCCTCTTGAGAAACTAAGTTAGGAATAAAACAATGCTCATCCATAGAAATAAGGGTAAAAGACTTATAAAGATGCTTTTGAAAAAAAAATAACAGCAAGATTAGCAATCTCCTCAGAATCCTCAGTAATAGAGCCATCTTCCCTAGTCATTTTGTGAATACCATTAATAACACGTTTATTAACCAAAGCATGAAAGTATTTACTATTCTTATCACCTTCCACCAACTGTTTGGCAGAAGCCTTCTACTTCCAAAAAATTTCTTCATGCGCTTGAAGCTTACCAATATCCCCTTTGGCTTCTTGAAGCAAAGCAAGGTTAGACACTGAAGGGTCTAACTGAAAAAGTTCCTCAAAGGAGTTAACCCTATCTTCAGCCAGCAAAATATTGGAAAAAATATTCTTAAAAATGTTATGATTCCACCAGTTTAAAACCATCTTTAATCTTTTCAGCTTAAACCAAAGCCTATTCATACTAAAAATAGAATCATACAGGAAAAGAGGAGCATGCCAATTATTAGGAATAACATCCAGAAAAGAATCATGAGTTAATAACATATTCTAAAATCTTAACATTATTGAGGAGAGGGGAATGATCAGAGAGGGTGCGGCTAAGGTGCTTCACCTTAGTAAAATTAAAGGAACTAATCCAAGCATTATTAAATAACACTCTATCCAAATGTTGCCATAGATGACCACGATGCCATGTAAATTTATTATCATAAAAACTAATGTCAATAAGATTACAAGACATAATCATATCATTAAAATCATCCATGGACTGATAATTAGAGAGAGAACCCCCTAAACGCTCAGCCGGGTTAGAGAAAGTATTGAAGTCACCACCAACCAAATAAGGAAAGGTGCAGACATTATGAAAGTTTATAATTTTCTCCCACAAAGTCCTTCTAGAATAATGAGAAGAAGCAGCATACACAAAAGAAGCACCACATTGAAAATTCGAACTTTCAATATTGCAATGTAACACTTGAGGGAAATCACCTATAATATGAATTCTAACAAAATCCTTCCAGAAAACCCAGATTTTATTGGCAACATTAGAAATTGCATTTTAAAACCCAAATATTTAGCACTAGCAAATAATTTATCCATAGAAACAAGAGGTTCAAGCAAGACAAGAATTGAAATGTTATGAATGCGACACAGGTTTTTAACTCTAAATTTCGAAGAAGGGCACCCAATGCCCCTCACATTCTAAATAATAGAATTAAACATAAAGAAAGAAATTAATGAGTAGTATGCGAGAGAGTATTTCTGGGAGATTGTAAAATGACATTCTTAGGTTTCCTACCTTTCTTATCACAGCCTTTAGAGAAGCTCAAATCTTGATCTTCTCTAGCATAGCATTTAGTCATTAATTTCACTTCAGTGTTAGTGTAAGCATCACAATGATAATGATCATACAAGAGTAAATCATCATTATTCAGATTAACTGAAAGCTCCATAGAAGGCTTAAGACCTTCCAAGTAAAAGACTCCATCTTCCAAAATAGAAATATTCTTCCCAACACGGTCAAAATAATTTTGGGTAGAAATAGGAGGTGATGCTGTCTTCTGCAAAATTTGATCATTACTAGCAATATCAAGCTCATTAACATTAAGAAAATCATTAGCTTTGGAGGATTCAATATCCCCAAGATCTAGGACAACAACAAGATTATCCGAGCTATTCACAGGAATAGCATCCTGCCACTTTTCATGCTCTAAAGGATCGGGATCCCTACTAGAGCAACCATCATCCTGAATAATCCTCGGATTCAAAGAAGGAACAAGATTAGAAGAAGAATCATGAGCAATATTATCCTTTTCATTGGCAATCAGATCAAAAGAAATCTTATCATGATTAGGCACAATAATAATAGAAGCATTGTTAATAGGATTCACTTCCAAGTCCTTAGCCAAATTAACCACACCCATTTGCTCACCTTCTTGCAAGCCCATCTTCAAAGAACCAGAATCATTCCCAACTGCAATTTGTGCCATAGGAAAATCCTCTTTATCAACATTCACATTAAATTTTAGAAGAACCTTTCTCTTTACGAAGATTAGGATTTAATCGGAAGCATCCATTAATCGCATGACCATGCATTTTACAATGAGAGCAAAATATAGGTAAATTTTCAATCTCTATTTTTTGAAAGTAACCATTAACTTCCGACCCTAGCCATATTTCATGAGGATACTTTTTCGTAACATCAAGTTCTACTAAAACACGTGCCACAAAAGGTCAAGATAAAGAAGCCGTAGCTTGATCAGTTTGTAAAGATCTACCAAAAACTGAAGCCATGTCAAATAGAATATGAGTGTTAAAGAAATGTAAATGAGGATTAGGAAAAGCAATTCACACCGGGGCAATGGGAGATTCGTCCCTCATATCAAAATTCGGTGACCATTTAAGAATCCTCATTTGACAACCTTGGATATAGTAAGAACGGCGAGAAAAATAATGACTATAATCTAAATCATTAGATAATTGAATCACAATATGCCTGAGATCCAACAATCCCACGTTAAAGGATAACGATAGTTTCAAAGAAAAAATTTTTTTGCGAATAACATCTAGATTAGGTCTACGCAAAATAAATTTACCAACTAGAGTAAAGGTGAAAGGAGCCACAAGTTGAGAAACCACTGGATCTTCAAACAAAAGAGCAGGACAACCCTTAAAGGAATAATGCACAAAATGCACCCTAGAAGCTGAAGAAGAAGAACCACCCGACAGAACATCTTTGAATGATATGGTGTTACCAGTCAGAACAGAAGTTACCATCGAGCTAGATGATGTCGGAGACGCCATCGCCCCCCCCCCCCCTCTCCCTCACCAACCGAAACCTCAATGAGACCTTAAAACCCCGAAAATAGACACCCAAACAGGGCAAAAAATGAAAGAAAACCCTAGGAAAAAGGGCCAGAGAGAAGATCGGGTTTACCAGAGAGCAGGAAGAGAAAGAAAAGACCAGCAACACCAATCGGAGAATGAACGGACCACTCGAGGCGGCAGAGCGATGAAATCACCATGAAATCACACAGAGGAGCATAACGGCTAAGGCAGAGTTGCATTAGCTCCAAAATTTGGATGATCTATGGATCATACTATATGATATATTCATAAAAATTAAGTTGTTTGTTTGAACGACTTTTGCATCTTACTAGATGGGACTAGTTTTGAATTGATCATACTGTACATACTTAGATTGTACTAAATAAACAGTGACAACCAAATTATATTTTTAGGGTTTCTTGAAGCCTATTATAAAAGTAATTCTTTAACCTTTTTTTAAGGAGGTGATGAGAGGCACGTGACTGTCGGAGGAACTCTAAAAGGAAGCTCTAAAAGAAAAATAAAGTTTGTGAGAGGAAGAAGAAGGTGAGCTTGAGATTGAGGGAGAACTATTGTGAGATTAAGGATCATATGATTGCTCCGGGCTAACTACATGCTTGCTCCACCTATGGCCTAGGTGAGTCTTGTGGGAGCTCTCAAGGGAGAGAAGCTTCTTATTCTAGTCCTTGAGGTTCTCGACCTTCTCTATGAAGGAGAAAAAGGAGTCGAGGTTTCTGCCTTCTCTAAGAGAGAGAAAAATGAGTCAAGTTTCTCTTCTTGTAAAAGAAGCTTCGATTCCCTACCGTACCAAGTTGGTGGAAGATAGTTAGTAAAGTCTTCTTCACCTTACTGAGGGAGAAAAAGGAGAGTCACTTAGTGTTAGTACAATACTCAAAGTGGAGGACTCAATATCACTTATTAGTTTTAGACTTTATGATTAAGGAGTAGAATATAAACATAAATTAAATTGTTATCCTAAGACTAGATGGGTGATATTAAAGAACACTAACAAATTTTTTTTTGTGAGTAAGATTCAAGATCATAAAATTTTGACTTTACATAAGGAATTTATTGTTATGTGGTAAAGTATCTAATGATATTAAGAATGTTGCAAAAGTAGTGCATGGAGTATCAAAAGAAAGAACCCCCAATAGTAAAAATAGTTGGGGTTGGAAGAAAATGTTCTAGAAAAGTGTTAGTGCAATGCATTGATCCTTTAAACGGATCGTATTATATGACCATGATCACATAGTTTGATCAAATAAAGAAGGATTACATAATTCTAATCTGTTTGAAATAACTGTTGACCTCATTTTTTTAGATAAGGTCATTCAAATCCAAAATTTTTGAAACCCTTCGAAGCCTGACACTGTGTTACTATATTGTTGTATGGCTTCATTAAGCAGTTAGTGACATAAGTCCTGATTACTCACATTAGCCTATGAAACCCTATTTCATCTAGTTTCCATGTCTTGGATCTAATGACTAGTTTATGTAACATTGATCTAACTATTGGACCCTAAACTCAAATCTCTAAACCCTAAAACCATGTTATGGTTGACTAAAGAGCCAAGGGCTAAGCCAAATCTACATTGTACTTGCCTGGTAAACTCGAGTATGAATGAAACTAGCTTGCTTACTTTAAACTCTGTCAAAACATCCACCCTAGGTGCTTCATAAACAAAATTCATCAATCCTATCTACCAAAGCTAGTGGTTCTCCTAGTCATAATGATACTTTTTCGACCCAGTCATTCTACTTAAGCTATCTCAAAAAAGCCTAATTGGTCAATGCCTTGCATAGACATTTAAAGCCTACATCATTCCATAAAACTCACCTAATATAACCTATGAAAATTTGTAAAGGATTATACATATTTGTCCCCCAATCCTTGGATCAAAGGTTTACCTGGTTAACTTAACCCAAGATTGGTCAAACCAACCTCACTTGAGTTAAACTCTTATATATAAATAATTCTGCACGCCTCCTTACTCAAGCCTAGCCAATATAACCTCCTAAACACACCTGAACTATGGCCTTGTCATTTGAGGTTTAAGTTGACTTTGTCAATCGATATGAAGTGGTCAAACCCAGCTAGCATTGGTCTCATGGTTTTAAATGTCAAACCCATAATATGAAATCCCTTGTACTTGACCTAATTAACATTTATAGAATCCTAAAAGTCAATCCTATATGACTTAACTAGCTTTAGCCACTCAAATTGGTTAAATAAGCAAATACTCAAGATAATTCTAAATGATCAAAGTATTTATATTCATTAAACTAGCCTATTCCATTATTTTAGTATGCTTAGGAATTTTTATAGAACATTCCTACACACTCCTAAACCAAGCATAAGGGCTAGCTCAACTTGGACCTGACCCGAATGGCCCCCACATTATAAATGACCCCAAGTCATTTTCCCCTTTTCACAGCCACTACCCTACTCAGTCCCTACTCCATAATGGCATACAACACCTTGAAAAAATCTTGGGAATAATCCTAAGCCATCCTAGCCATTGGATTAGCCTCCACTACTTAGAATAGGGAAAGACACTAAAAAATTGCAGGCCGACTTTAATGGAGAAATTGTGGTTAATAAATAGTAGTTAGAGAAAGTGGCTCAAGAACTATAGCAAAAAACATAGTTTATGAAAGATTAATGGATGGATGTGAAATGAGTTGAACCATGAAATGATACACCACGAGGGTAATAAATGGTGTTTTAAAAATATTTTTTAAAAATCCCATTAGAAACTTTAATAACCAAATTCAAACTTTAAAATCAAAATTTAATTTTTTAATGCAGAAGAAATTAATAATACAAATACTTATCTTTTTATTTTTGATTTTATAAGAAAAATAATTAATAAATTTTTTTTGTTCTTTTATTTTTTTTTAATTTTTTTTTTATTTTTCAAACAAATTGTAAATCTCAACACAATCACAGGGATGTTCTAACACAAAGATAAAAATGCTCAAAAAAGATTTGCAAAAATTAAAAATGCAATAAAGTAAAGTACATAAAAAAAATAAAAAGCACACTAAAATTTTATAGTAGTTTAGTCAACTTGACCATCATCGACTATCGAAAGTTCTCCTCTCCTGGTACTGCTCTAAAAAGTTTGAAACTCATCATTAGCCCTCACGATAAGGTGTAGAAGCACTTATATAATTACTTCCAACAACCTGGTGTGATAGAGTAGTTGAATATCTTTCACTAATATGGTGTAGTAGAGTAGTTGAATCCCTTTCACCAATCCGATATGGCAAAGTAACCAAATCCCTTTCACCCTCTTAGTGAAGTGGAGTAGCCCAATCACTTTCACCTTCCTAGGTGCGACGGAGTAGCCAGAATCCATTTCATATTTACTAAAGAGACAAAATAATTAGTGGCCCTTTGACACCAAAAGGGTCTTCTTCTCAAAGCCTCCCTAAAGACCAACCTTGACAAATGGAGGACTCAGGTGAAGTTGGTTGAATCAACCTTGTAAAACTCCCTCTCACACTCTCTTGACCCACAAGGATCGTCTCATTCTCTCATAACTTCACCCTTTCTCTCCCTTTCCTAAAAGTCCTCTCTCCAATACTTTCTCATAGAAGATTCAATCCAATGACTATCAAAGACTCTTACAAATTATACTAAATCAGTTTATTTAGTGGGCTTCCAAAAACCATAATTTTTCAATTCTGCCAACTCTATTTGTACAGTACAAACAAATGAATCATACAATAAAGTTTAATTATCCCACTATAGCACTATATGATGAGACAATCAATTCAGTTTCTTAATTGATCATATTGGATGAATGAATAATAGTGCATTACCATTAGTTTAAATTAAGTATTGGATCATACAAGATAAACTAAACTTCATCCAAAGAGTCCTTGAATGCTTCCTATAATATGAATTTATGATCTTTTTATACAAACTGAGCTTCACCGATTGACTTCTTGAGTGATTCGTACGATTCAATATGTACTCAATTCAGATATGATTTAATTCCTTAATTAAATAACCTAATTAAGCAATAATTCAAAATATTGTATAATATGAAAGGCTTTGTATAGTATGAATAGTTCAAATTTTAACATTAAAAGTTACATATTTTAGGTAAGTTTGAATTGACAGTAGGGATTTTAGTTATAGCTAATCATCCAATACGATGTGGTATTCAAACTATAAGATTAGTTATAATTCAAGTTTTATTTTTAATTTAAATTAAATATTTTAATAAATTTTTATTTCAAATAATTATACAGTATGAGTAATATAAAAATTAAAATATAATTTTCACTCTCCTTGTGTATGTGTGCATGGCTACTAAGCTAGCATACATTTTTTTACATATATTGACTCGAGAAAAAGTAGAAGTATGGCCTCTTCAATACATAATTTAACTCATACACTAAAAAAGCATATTCTTGAACCTAAATCTTTAGTCTTTCTTCATGTATATTGGTACTTGAAAGGTTAGTAGTATAAAAAAAAGATCCAAAATAATATACAAGAATAAATAAATAATCATCCATAAAATTTATAATTATCAAAACACAAGGTCAGGCTTCTAGATTGTAACAATCTCTCCACTTTTTATGATGGTAAATATTCTAGATTGAAATTACAAGTTAACTTTAATTTCCTTATAATCTTCCCCCCTTACAATGCAATCTCTTTAAGAAATAGGGATAAACTTAAAATTTTAATTTATTTTAGTAAAATGCAAAAAATAAAAAATAAATTACAAGGATAAAACTACACAACATATAACACACCTACTTGTAGGAGGGACCTTTATCAAGTAATTGTACTGGTGGCTAGAATTTCTGATGAATGGAAGCAAACTTGTCACTAAATCACTGATGGTCCTACTCGTGCTATTGTTGGAGATGAATCTAATGCTGACTAGACTGCTCAATATGGAAATCTACTTTTAGCTCAAGTTAGCAAAAGTACTCTGGCCAAGCATCATGAGTATAATGATACACAGTATGAGGGGCTAGTTGTTCTAGTGATCCCCTACTTCAACTTCTTCATCAAACTTGGATACATCTGATGGGACTTGATAGCACTCTCTATATATGATGTGGAAAGAATGATTGGTGAAGAACATAGGAAGGTGGTCATGTTGTACTTGTTTTTTAGAACATAGCTCATAATGTTTTCTAGAGCTATGTTCTACTTTCTTTGGGCTCTAGGATTCCTAGTGGATGCGTGATTTTCTATGCACCTAAGAATCATGTTGCAAACATTGAATTATGTGTGAGACATATAATAACAAGTGACTAAGGATAATAGGGGACTAATATTATTTCATTCAACATCTTTAGGTATGTAATTATTTTGAAAAACATGTAGAATGATACATTCATTGAAGACTAAGAAACTCATAAAGTATTGGTATTTCAGTGAAGGTGAGTTCCTAATGATTGTGTTTACTATAGTCTAATGTAGTCTAAGGAATCTAAAATAAAGTGGGGAGATACACCAACATTTTAGAGGTGGAGGTATTAATATGTTAATCTAATTTCTATCTGAGGTCAGTAGGACCAACTTGGATTTCTTTTTGGCGACCTAATGATTGTCAGGTCGTTACTTGACAATCATATAGGTCCCATTCAAAATCCAATCCAATCCCAATCAAATCCAATTCTACATTTCAATTCAATATTTAGATTCTACTCAAGTCCAACCTTTAATCATCCTTCAATCAAACCCTAAATCATATCCAATCAATTCCAATCATCCATTTGATTGTAATTGATATGGGTTGTTCAAACTCAACCATTAAAGTCCAAAATCTAATCCAAATCCAAGATTCTAAACCAAATCCCAGAGTTAAGGACCCACGTCATGAAACCCTTTCTGGGTGGTTTTCATACCACCTTTAAAATCCAGTCAAATGACTTTTGATTTAGGGTAAATAATTTCATAATATTTAGACATGTCTTTATGATCATCCCATAAAATTTGAGCACATTCTGAGACTCCTAGCTCTAAAAATAGAATTTATTTCTAAAGGCTATAAAACCTTCAAATATTTACACCATGTGCCACTACACTTGTCATTCAATGGAATTTGACCTTGGGACCCTCCCCAAAGCTTCTAACCACATCCAAGACCTAGTTGATGAATTTTTTATTTATAATCCACACTCTGTTGGATCCACCTTAACCCATGGCTGACTAGAGGTCAAAATGACCAAAATGTCTTTTAAGGGAATTTTTTGGTACTTTCTCCAAAGTTCAATATAGCTCAACCACATTAAGCCTTAGAATCTCTTCCAATGCATCCTAAATATCATTAGGAGCACATTGGACTTAAAACCACCCTTTGGTTTGACCTAGTTGACCAAGTCAACCATTATTCACCAAAAAGCCCTTTAAGGGTTTAAACCCTCATTAATAACCAAAGTAACTCCTCTTGATTTGAAATCACTTTCATTGAGTTCATATCATCAACTTGAACTTAATGGACCCAACCCTTGACCATAAGTCAACTTGGTTGAATAAGTCAACAAAGTTTGTACTAACCTCCCACACACTTCTATCCCTTTCAAACCCCATGATCAAGGCTTTTCTAAACCCATTCAAACCCAAGGGATAACCCACTAGGAATCCAGGGAAGCTCCCTTGATATCCCATGGATTTGGGCTCACTTAGGTTAGTCATTTGGCTTGACCCAAGTGTCAAAGGAGGTCTCCTATGAGCTAAATATGAACCCTAGCCAAATCAAATCAAACTAATTATTGCATTGGGTTCCCATTGATCTAATACACCTATGCTAATTGACCTAGCCCTTGGGATTGGGCTAACCCAAAGTTGTCAAAACCATTATAGATTGAGAAAATTTTTAATGTAGGCCACACCAGCCCAATTCAACTTTTGAATTGGCTTGCCTTAGACCCAAGGCAACTACCTTAGCAAGCCCAACCCTTGGAATGACTTGAGTCAACCCCTAGACTAGCCCAAAGTAGTCAAAATCACTTTGACCTGACTCATTTCTCACTACATACCATATCATGCCCAATTTCTACATGACTCAACTTACCTCCCTAATCAATCCCATAATATGAATCAACCCAAGTCACACCCAAGCTGACCCAAACCGTAATGGTTTGGGTCAACCATAGCTCATTCTAGTAATTGGGCTGCATCATCCCCAATTGAGCTTATGGATGAGTTCACTAGACCTCCAGCAATATTTCCAGCTCAACCTGACCTAGTAGTAGCCTGCAGCGACCAGAACAAAATGAAAAGAGCTCCAATGGTCCCCCCTTCATGAGCCCTAGCTAAAGTCCTCCTCAAGACCTGGGCTCACCTCCTTTGGACTCAAACAACTCCTTGAGGATTTCCCTTTCTAGTTGGAAGCCATACAATGGCTAGCGAGATCAATCCCGACAATACATGGCCACAAAAGCCATTTGAATTGGGTGCCCCAACTCAAATGTTCTCATTTTATCCCATATTTTAAAAAACCCTTCCAAAAAATCTCTGAATATTCCTCTTCCTTACCCCCAGTATTTTAACCCCTCTCAACTATTATCCCAAGTGAACTTTGATGAAAGCTTACCGACCCTCGCCCAAACTCTTATTTCAGGTGGTCCTTAAGCCTTAGCATTTTAATGAAAACTACTCACCATCTATCCCTGAAGCTTCCTGATAGAAAAAACCCAGTCGTTGGGGCTTTCTACATTGTGAAAATCTATTCTCGAGCTCCCTAGTTAAGTTGTCTGGTTAAGTATAAAGAAAAATTTCAATCCAATAACCAGAAGATTGGGTAGACTAGGTCTGTGTCAGTTTGTAATCTTTTTCCTTTTGGAGTCTATTTAATAACTTGGTAGAAATTCTCTTGCTCTCTATATGATTTCTGTTTTTGGTAACATCGGCCAGGACGATCGTAAGATCGGCCTGGATGATCTGTCCAAAATAAGAAACCCTAGTTAGGGCATCCTCATTAAGGCAGCCATCAAACAGATCGGCCTGGACGATACTTATATCGGCCAGGACGATAATCTCAATTCAGAAAGAATCAACCGCCATAATCAGTTTAGGAAGTCTTTGTTTTAGGAAATCGTTGATCTGGTATCTTTGGAAAGCATTAATGGTTGATTGATACGATCACATCGTCTGGGACGATCGTATGATCGGCCAGGACGATGGCCTGGACGATCTATATCGGCCAGCTCAAAAACAGGGCGATGATCAGGACGATTGAAATCGGTTTTAAACTAATCGGCCAGGACGATCGTAAGATAGGCCAAGATGATGTAACCAATTTTCTTCTGATCGTCCCATATCATCCCGGGCTAATGAGCTTAATTTGTACTGATCGGCTAGGACGATATACCTATCGTCCTGGACGATAATGTCGGCAACTTGCATTAATGAGCTCGTTTTGAGAGCCTCTATTTAAGCTATGGCAAGGCACTTTGTAAGTGTCTTTGGCAGCTATTGTAGCTTCGTTCTTGTGGGGGAAACTAGAAGAGAGAGCTTGAAAGGGAGAGAGGAAAGGGTGGAGTTTGAGAGAGGGAGAAGATCCTGTGAGGGGGGACTCAAGGGAGTGTGGAGGGGGTTCCACACGGTTGCTCCGGCGAACTTGCACCTTAGTACCATCGGATTCAAGGCTTGTCTCGAGGTAAGTTCACCAAAGAAGAAGATCTCTTTGGTGTCAAAGGACCCGGCGACTCCGCCGCACCGGGGAAGGTGGAAGTGATTTTGTAAGGGCTTCTCCGCCTAGCCGTGGGGGCTAAAGGAGAGACACTAGTTTAGTGCAATACTTGGGGGGTGTCTCCAAGGAGTGGACGTAGGCCAAGGTTTGACCGAACCACTATAAATCCGGTGTGTTCTTTCTTTTTACTACTTCCACGTTTTAATTTCCGCATTTATTATTGTGGTGATTTGGATTGTGTTTTGGTTTTAAAATTTTTCAATTCACCTCTCTCTTTAATTAGCTTGGGACTAAGTTCAAGAGGGCCTAACATCCCTAACGAACTTTCAAGTGGTATCAGAGCTTGAAAATCTTGGTTCTTGATTCAGCAATTCGTGCATTGATCTTCTATTAGATATATTTTATGAAAGGAGTTTTGAAAAATTAATGTTTCTTTTTCCGTTTATTTTTTGATTTGGATATTGAATTAAAAAGTTTTGTTAGCCTTTAAAAGAACTTGAGCTTGGATTAACAATTTATGAATTTCTTACTTCTTCTGGATTATGCGTTGTCAATCCAATTCTACTAAAATTTTTGATTAAAATAATGAGGTAACTTTCTCATTTTAAGAACATTTGTTTTTCACTAGATCACGGAATGTTTTTGTCTTTTAGTCGTTTTGTTTTTGTTTGTGCCTCCTCTCTTTTTGATAATGTCAAAGGGGGAGAACGTATTGTTGAATTTTCGTACTGTTATCGTGTTTGAATCTTGTTTTCAAAAAATTAAAAACAACAAAAATATTTTCATCTCCCCTATTTTTTTTAAAAGTGTTATTCTAGTGAGGGGGAGATTAGGAGAAATTGCTTTTATGAAAATTCAAATTGAAATGTTTTGCCATCATCAAAAAGGGGGAGATTGTTACAGATCTATGGTTTATGATTTTGATGATAGCAAACATTCCTTATTTCTCTATGATTGCCTTATGTGCTAACGTTTCAGGTCCACACGATCAGACTGCAATCTGGAACCAGCTCAAGATTGGGTAGACTAGGTCTGTGTCAGTTTGTAATCTTTTTCCTTTCTTGAGTCTGTTGTATTTGGTGTGGCTATAACTTGGTAGAAATTCTCTTGCTCCCTATATGATTTCTGTTTTTGGTAACATCGGCCAGGACGATCTGTCCAAAATCAGAAACCCTAGTTAGGGCATCCTCATTAAGGCAGCCGTCAACAGATCGGCCTGGATGATACTTATATCGGCCAGGACGATAATCTCAATTCAGAAAGAATCAACCGCCATAATCAGTTTAGGAAGTCTTTGTTTTAGGAAATCGGCCCGGACGATATTATTATCGTCCAGGACGATCTAACTCAATCATGCCTAAATTGATCTGGTATCTTTGGAAAGCATTAATGGTTGATTGATACGATCACATCGTCTGGGACAATCGTATGATCGGCCAGGACGATGGCCTGGACGATCTATATCGGCCAGCTCAAAAACAGGGCGATGATCAGGACGATTGAAATCGGTTTTAAACTAATCGGCCAGGACGATCGTAAGATAGGCCAGGACGATGTAACCAATTTTCTTCTGATCGTCCCATATCATCCCGGGCTAATGAGCTTAATTTGTACTGATCGGCCAGGACGATATACCTATCGTCCTGGACGATAATGTCGGCAACTTGCATTAATGAGCTCGTTTTGAGAGCCTCTATTTAAGCTATGGCAAGGCACTTTGTAAGTGTCTTTGGCAGCCATTGTAGCTTCGTTCTTGTGGGGGAAACTAGGAGAGAGAGCTTGAAAGGGAGAGAAGAAAGGGTGGAGTTTGAGAGAGGGAGAAGATCCTGTGAGGGGGGACTCAAGGGAGTGTGGAGGGGGTTCTACACGGTTGCTCCGGCGAACTTGCACCTTAGTACCATCGGATTCAAGGCTTGTCTCGAGGTAAGTTCACCAAAGAAGAAGATCTCTTTGGTGTCAAAGGACCCGGCGACTCCGCCGCACCGGGGAAGGTGGAAGTGATTTTGTAAGGGCTTCTCCGCCTAGCCGTGGGGGCTAAAGGAGAGACACTAGTTTAGTGCAATACTTGGAGGGTGCCTCCAAGGAGTGGACGTAGGTCAAGGTTTGACCGAACCACTATAAATCCGGTGTGTTCTTTCTTTTTACTACTTCCACGTTTTAATTTCCGCATTTATTATTGTGGTGATTTGGATTGTGTTTTGGTTTTAAAATTTTCCAATTCACCTCTCTCTTTAATTAGCTTGGGACTAAGTTCAAGAGGGCCTAACATCCCTAACGAACTTTCAGAGCTTAAAGATAAAATTAGAGCCATTAATTTTTATCAATGGCCTCAATTTAATCTCACAGTTTTGGGCCATTATTAGTCATAACCGTTTGATCACCCATCAAATAATTGTAGTTAAATTTTGCATTATCCAGTCAGGCCCCAATGAATGATTGACCAATCAAATGGTGTATATATGGAAAACTAGGAATGAATAGGTATTTTTCTATTTAAAAACTCTATAAATTACACAGAATTTAAAAAATTTATAGCTCTCAATCCACTTAACCAATTTAGGAGTTGTTAAGCTCATTGGAAGGATGTAAGTGAGATATTCAAAATCTCTATAGTATCAGGTTATCGAGCTTCATGAAACATAGAGAATTTTAATAGTTATCCTTGGGGAATTTGAGACTTTTCGCATGATATTGAACTCACCATAACTTGAGACTTTGGGAAATTGAATTTTGGCATGTCTCATATATGTACAAATTTAATTTCCACTATTTGAATTTTTTAAGGGCATGTTTGAGTTAATTTGAACATAGGGGTCATGGTTTCACCCCTAAATTCAAATTAGCCTAATGATCTTTCTAATAAGATTTAGTTTCTATGATTTTGTGGGTTAATTATGCTTAGAATAAAGAGTTTAAAGCCACTGATTGCACCCCTCCCTTGCCCTAAGTCATGAGCAAGGATTTTTCTAAGGTAACTTAGTGGTTACCTTTGGTTGTTTGGTTAACCACCTTAGAGAATTCAACATGGGCCCAAATTTGGTGGGCTTGGGCCATGAGGTTAGATGGACTTATTGTCCATGTTTAAGTAGAATTAGTAACCATCTAGTCCACCAACTAGGGAACCCAAAATCAACCCTTATATTTAAAGTAGAATCATAATTAATTTATATTAAACCCTAAAAACCAACATAAGGCCTCTAATTTCTCTATTATCAGACCTTTAATTTAATATCAATTTAATTTCAAGGAAAACAAATAATTAATTAGATTAAATAATTAAAATTGTTTAAAAAAAAAAAAAAAACCCTAAATACTTGGAAACATCTTCTTAGGTCAATTGTGACCTTTATGGGTGACTCCAAAAAGTTTAGAACTAATATGGATCAAAATTTAAAAATCCCTTTTAATTAAATAATTTTTTTTTAAAAAATCCCCAAAATATCCCAACTTTTAAATATCACCATTAATTCTAGAAACAATTAATTTAATAGAAGTTAATGCCATTAAACTCCAATTAAAATATAGTATTTTCTAAAAATTTTAAACCTCCAAAATTAATTCCAAATCAAAAAGTCAATTCCCCTACCAATTGAAGTCCAAAACTAGATCAAAACTTTAGAAATTCATAAGTTAATGTAGCAAAATTCCAATTTAAGCATACCTAGACTCTAATAACACATCTTAAGGTCTAATTATTAAGAAAAATAGTAAAATTTTAAAAAATCACTTTAATTTTAAATGTCAACTTTTGCCCATTTAATTAATATAATTAAATTAATCCAATAATTCCAAAATTTAATAGTTCACTCTAAATTATAGAAAATTTTAATTTAATCATTCAAACTAGCAATCAACACATTTAATTTAAATTTTTGATCCTCTAATCCTTAACTAATTAAATAAACTTAATAAACACTGGTGCTGAAAGGTCGTTAGAGATGTTAGGCCCTATGAACTAGTCCCGAGGCTAACCTAGAGGGGGGGGGGTGAATTGGTATTTAAAAAAAAAATTAAACACAAGAACAAATATCACACACCAAAGTCACCACATAAAAACTAAATGCGGAAAATTAAAGTGCGGAAGACGTAAAAAGAACACAGGGGTTTATAGTGGTTCGGTCAACTTGACCTACGTCCACTCTCTGTAGGTGCCCTCTAAGTATTGCAATACCAACATGACTCTCCTTTATCCCCCACAGCTAGGCGGAGAAGCCCTTACAAAACACCTCCTTTTTGCCTCCCCCGATAAGGTAGAGAACCCCACTCCTTTTGCTTCCTCCTAAAGCAGGCAGAGAACCTCGATCGATCACTGAAGCTTACCTCTCCCAACCATTCCAAGGATAAGAGACTCTAGGGAAGAAGAAGTTGAACAATGCTTGGAGAAACCCTTATGAACTCCCTCACAAGCTCCCCCTCACAAGATCCACTCTCTCTCTCTCTCTCCTTTAGTTTTTCTCAGGTCAAGACAACAGCCAAGAATGTTCAAAAACATTGAACAATAGCGCTTAAATAGAAGAGCTTCAAAGGAGCTCAATAATTATAAGTTGCCGACTTTATCATCCAAGATGATAATAATATCATCTTGTACGATCAATTCAAAACACAAATGATCGGCTAGAACACTGGTCTAAAAATGAACTGGACGATTGAAAATTGGCTTGATCGTCCCAGCCGATCTCACGATTATCCTGGACGAACAGTTCAAATTAGAGGAAAATCATCCAGAGCATCGCCCTGAATTCGAGCTGTCCGACCCTGATCGGCCATACAATCACCCTGAATTTGTGCTGGTCGATATTTATCATCCAGGAGCAACTAAGGGTTTTTTAATATATCATCCCGGCCGATCCCACGTGAAAGTTCGTTAGGGATGTTAAGCCCTATAGAACTGTCCCAAAGATAATTAAAAGAGAGAGGTGATTTGGAAAACTTTAAAACCAAAGATAAAACTCCAACCCAAATCACCACAAACAAAGTGCGAAAGAAAAATAAATGCGGAAGCGATAATAAGAAAAGAACACACCGGATTTATAGTGGTTCGGTCAAACCTTGACCTACATCCACTCCTTGGAGGCACCCTCCAAGTATTGTACTAGAAAAGTGTCTCTCCTTTAGCCCCCACAGCTAGGCGGAGAAGCCCTTACAAAATCAATTCCACCTTCCCCGATGCGGCGGAGTCGCCGGGTCCTTTGACACCAAAGAGATCTTCTTCTTTGGTGAACTTACCTCGAGATAAGCCTTGAATCCGATGGTACTAAGGTGCGAGTTCGCCGGAGAAATCGTGTGGATCCCCCACCACACTCCCTTGAGTTCCTTCCCCTCACAGGATCTTCTCCCTCTCAAACTCCACCCTTTCCTCTCTCCCTTTCAAGCTCTCTCTTCAAGTTTTCCCCACAAGAACAAAGTTACAATTGTTGCCAAAGACACTTACAAAGTGCCTTGTCATAGCTTAAATAGAAGAGCTAAAAATGCGCTCATTAATGCAAGTTGCCTCCATTATTGTCCATGACGGTAGGCATATCTTCCTGGCCGATTAGTTTAAATATGAGGAAAATCATCCTGAATATCGCCCTGAAATTAAGCTAGACGATATCTAATCGTCCCGGACGATCTTGCGATCGGCCTGGACGAAATCCCCATTAATTTCTTTCCAAAACTGCCTGAAAAATTTTGGAAAAATTGACCTGGATCGGCCAGGACGATATTTTATAGTCCAGGCCGATATACCAGGACGATATCCAAAAATAAGATTTTTCTAAGTAGATATGGCGGCAGATTCTTGCTGAATTGAGCCGATCGTCCTGGTCGATACAAAATCGTCCAGGACGATGTGTTTTTCATAAAGACGGCTGCTTTAATGAGGATGCCCTAATTAGGGTTTCTACTTTTGTCAGATCGTCTAAGACGATATAAATATAGTCCCGGACGATGTTACCAAAAATAGAAATCTTTTAGGACACAACAGAAAATCTTACAAGTTATAAATCATCAGATGCCACACCAAATACAACAGACTCAAGAAAGGGAAAGATTACAAACTGACACAGACCTAGTCTACCCAATCTTGAGCTGGTTCCAAATTGCAGTCTGATCGTGTGGACCTGAAATGTTAGTAGAAAGCAGTCATAGAGAAAAAGAATGTTTGCTATCATCAAAATCATAAGCCATAGATCCGCAACAATCTCCCCCTTTTTGATGATGGAAAACAATTCAATTTGAATTTTCAAAAAGAATAATTTCTTCTAATCTCCCCCTCACTAGAATAACACTTTTAAAAAATAGGGGAGATGAAAATATTTTTGTTATTTTTAATTTTTTAAAACAAGATACAAATATGATAACAGTACAAAAATTCAACAATACGTTCTCCCCCTTTGACATTATCAAAAAGAGAGGAGGAACAAACAAAAACAAAACGAATAAAAGAAAAAAAAGAAAACATTCCCTGATCTAGTGAAAAACCAAATATTCTTAAAATGAGAAAGTTACCTCTTGATTTTAATCAAAATCATAGTAGAATCGAATTTGACAACGCATAGCCCAGAAAAGGTTAGAAAGTCAGAAATTGATAATCCAAACTTAAGTTCTTTAAAAAGGCCAAAAAACTTTTTAATTCAAGATCTAAATCAAGGAATAAATTAGAGAAAG
Source organism: Dendrobium officinale (assembly GCA_019514585.1). Taxonomy (NCBI): domain Eukaryota; kingdom Viridiplantae; phylum Streptophyta; class Magnoliopsida; order Asparagales; family Orchidaceae; genus Dendrobium; species Dendrobium officinale. The sequence goes on along the minus strand of CM033691.1, from coordinate 44,389,699 downwards.
AAACAATAATTTTTCAAAAACTCCTTCCATAAAATATATCTAATAGAAGATCAATGCACAAATTTTTTTAATCAAGAATCAAGATTTTCAAACTCAAGTATCGAACGTATCAAGGGTTTTCTTAAGCTTTTTAAAAAGTATAAGAATGGTAAGCATTAACTTTGTGGGCTCGTTTTATGCCTCTTGACAGTTGGTTGGCGCACTGCGCATCTTTTGATACACTTTATGTATTCAATATTTTTAATTTGGCGTCTTTGCGCATCTTTTATTTTTTGCATCATTGGCCAATTTTTTTTAATATGCTTCCTTTCTTAAATCTTAAAAACAAAGGAAAACCAATCTTCGTGACAAAGCGAATTGCTTGATTAAGAAAATTATGAGTTAGATTCAAAAACTTGCAAAAGATTCCTATGCGATAAATAAAATGTAGGGAGATAAAAAATTTATTTCAAAAACCCATTTAAAAGATGAAAAATATTTTAAATCAAAAGTAGGATAACCTCTTTTAGAAACCAGAAGTTGAGAGTTAAAAATAAATGAGTTTCCTTCCATTGACTGTTTTAGAGAAGTCAAACACAACTTACCAAAGATTTCAAGAAAAATTAGGAAGTATATTTTTCATTTTTAGAAAAGTGAGTGTGTGTGTTGATGAGAGAAAAAAAAAATCACAGAAACAAAAAGGGATAAACAAAAATGAAAAAACACAAAAATAAAAATGAAAAACATAAAAAAAAAAACACAACAAAAAACACGAAAGGCTCTTAACCAGTATCTCTCTCATGGTCCGATGCTTCAGAGACCAGATCTGCCCATGAGATTTTTTTCCTTTCATTATTTTCCCAGTTTAAATTTTGCTTCGCCTTGCCCTTTTCTTTCGTAGGAAGAATTCTTAAATAAGGGCACTGATTTTTCATATGTCCAGGCTTCCTGCATCGAAAGCAAATAACGTCAGACTTACCACTTTTACCTTTTTTCCACTTTTGCTTATGCTTAGGTGAGCTTTGTGATTTGCTTGACACGTCATTGCCTTACACCAACTAGGCTATCTCTTTCTGTATCTCTAGCTTTTAGAACAATAGTTTCACCTGCATCCAAAAGTCTTTGACCCAAACTTTGCTCGTAGGCAATGAGTGAGCCAATCAAATTATCAATAGAATAATCATTCAAATCTTTTGATTAACAAATAGCAACAACTTTGGCATCAAATTTTTCAAGTAAACAACGAAGAATTTTATTGACTTTTTCAAAATTTGAAAAATCTTTTCCTAAAGCATGCAATGAGTTTACAATTTGAATGAATCTGGTATACATGTCTAAGATCGTTTCAAAAGGTTTCATGAAAAATAGTTCAAAATCATGCATTAACAAATTCAACTTGGATTGCTTGATTTTACTAGTGCCTTCGTATATGGTGTGCAATTTATCCCAAACTTCCTTACCGGTAGTGCACGTGGATACTAACATAAAATCATCAGAATTTAAAGCATAGAAAAAGCAATTTAAAGACTTCGCATTCAATTGAGCATTGAGTTGTTCTTCCCTATTCCATTGACTAAAAGGAATATCAATTTTAACTCCATTAACAATTCGTGACGGTGATGAATAACCAGTTAAAATCATATGCCACATGCGAAAATCAATCGATTGCAAGAAAATAGATATGCGAGTTTTCAAAAAATCAAATGACATATTTTCAAATAAAGGAGGTCTGGTGATTGAATAACCTTCCGTAATAGTACGATTAGCCATGGATCAAAATTCAAAAGCTTTTAAAAACTTATTTTATGAAAACTTGCTCTGATACCACTTGAAAGTTCGTTAGGGATGTTAAGCCCTATAGAACTGGCCCAAAGCTAATTAAAAGAGAGAGGTGATTTCGAAAACTTTAAAACCAAAGATAAAACTCCAACCAAAATCACCACAAACAAAGTGCGAAAGAAAAATAAATGCGGAAGCGATAATAAGAAAAGAACACACCGGATTTATAGTGGTTCAGTCAAACCTTGACCTGCATCCACTCCTTGGAGGCACCCTCCAAGTATTGCACTACAAAAGTGTCTCTCCTTTAGCCCCCACAGCTAGGCCGAGAAGCCCTTACAAAATCACTTTCACCTTCTCCGATGCGGCAGAGTCGTTGGGTCCTTTGACACCAAAGAGATCTTCTTCTTTGGCGAACTTACCTCGAGATAAGCCTTGAATCCGATGGTACTAAGGTGCGAGTTCGCCGGAGCAACCGTGTGGATCCCCCACCACACTCCCTTGAGTTCCTTCCCCTCACAGGATCTTCTCACTCTCAAACTCCACCCTTTCCTCTCTCCCTTTCAAGCTCTCTCTTTAAGTTTCCACCACAAGAACGAAGCTACAATGGCTGCCAAAGACACTTACAAAGTGCCTTGTCATAGCTTAAATAGAAGAGCTAAAAATGAGCTCATTAATGCAAGTTGCCGCCATTATCCTCCAGGACGGTAGGCATATCGTCCTGGATGATTAGTTCAAATATGAGGAAAATCATCCTGAATATCGCCCTGAAATGAAGCTGGACGATGTCTAATCGTCCCGGACGACCTTGAGATCGGCCTTGGACGAAATCCCCATTAATTGCTTTCCAAAACTGCTTGAGAAATTTTGAAAAAATTGACCTGGATTGGCCAGGATGATATTTTATAGTCCAGGCCGATATACCAGGATGATATCCAAAAATAAGATTTTACAAAGTAGATATGGCGGCAGATTCTTGCTGAATTGAGCCGATCGTCCTGACCGATACAAAATCGTCCAAGACGATGTGTTTTGCATAAAGACGACTGCTTTAATGAGGATGCCCTAATTAGGGTTTCTACTTTTGTTAGATCGTCCAGGACGATATAAATATTGTCCCGGACGATGTTACCAAAAATAAAAATCTTTTAGGGCACAACAGAAAATCTTCCAAGTTATAAATCATCAGATGCCACACCAAATACAACAGACTCAAGAAAGGAAAAGAATTACAAACTGACACAGACCTAGTCTACCCAATCTTGAGCTGGTTCCAAATTGCAGTCTGATCGTGTGAACCTGAAATGTTAGTAGAAAGCAGTCATAGAGAAAAATAATGTTTACTATCATCAAAATCATAAGCCATAGATCCGCAACACCACGATCATCTAGGATGATGTGATCGTATCAATTAATTCTTAATTTCTTCCTTAATTTCTGGATCAATTTAGGTATAATTGTGTAATATCGTCCAGGCCGATCTCACGATCATCCTGGCCGATTTCCAAAAATACAGAATACTTAAATTGATCATGGCGACTATTTCTTTCTGTTTTGAGCATATCGTCATGTCCGATAAATGTATCATCCAGGATGATCAGTTAATTACAGCTGCCTTAACTAAGAAATCCTGATTAGAACTTCTGTTTTGAACTCGATCGTTTAGGCCGATATAAATATCGTCCGGGATGATGTGAGTAAACACTACAGGAAAAACGCTGAAAACCGGCGGTTTTTTCCAGCGGTTAATGTAAAATTACCGGCGGTTTTTTACATTACCGGCGGTCTAACGGCGGTTTGTTAACCGCCGGTAAAAACAGCGTAGGAAACCAATTCCGACGGCTTTTTACCGGCGGTTTATTTTGGCGGCGGTTTTCCGGCGGCCCCTACCTCCGGTGACCACCGGAATTTTAACCGTCGGTCTTTCGGCGGTTCGGCCGCCGGTAATGTAACCGCCGGAAAACCGCCAGTCAAAGTACCAGCGGTGTTCCGGCGGTTAAACCTGTCGTCGTCTGGTTCATTAGACCGCCGGACGGCGCCGTTAGACCACCGGTACCTTACCGGCGGTTGACGGCGGTTATAGCCATCGGTATTACCGACGGTTTAAATCGTCGTGCGTCCATCGTATAACCGCCGGTGGCCGTCAGTAAGCCGCCGGTACGCACCGGCGGTTTAATAATATAACCGGCGGCTTTATCTTGTCTGTCCGGTATCGTAGTTTCCGGCGGCTAAACCGCCGGTTAGCCGCCGGAAACCTGTAGCACCTGAAAAAAAAAATGACAGCATCCCCTCTATTTGAGGGAGGTTCACCCTAAAGTCTAAACCTGCAGAAAAAGCATATATATGTTGGGCAACACGCCGCTATATTCATCACAAACACAACCAGAAAATATAAAATTCATCACAATATTACAATCACAAATTCACAAAATAGTTCATGATAATGCTACAATCACCAGTTCAGAAGTTCACAAGTTCTAATTAATACATTCATCAAACATAATAAACATCTAATCATCATCGGTATCCTCACTGTCTGCAGATGGCTGCTCCTGTTGGTCCTTCTTCCTTTGTTTTCCAGCTCTGTAGGATTGCAACTCTGCTTGCATTTCATTCTGAACCCTTTTCATCTCTTCAATCTCTCTAGTAAGTGCTGCAACCCTCTCACTTACAGATTCTTCAGCTCTACTTGGATCATGGAATGCAGAGGTGTATGAACTGCCCTCAATAGAAAAAGCTTGTGAACCCATGCCATATACCCTCCCCCTCTGTCTTCCACCAACAACTTCTGACCATGTGTGATACTCAGAAGTATGGGCCGATTCAGAAGATGATCCCTCGCCAGTGGACTTCCTACTTTCTCTAACTCGTAAGAAATCATCCTGCAAGTTACAAATAATTTTATTAAAATAAATTTTTATTCTAAAAATCCAAAAAATTTTACTCACATGAGCCTTCTTAGATTTCTCATCAACCCACTGCTGGTCAGCTTGATGTTGATGAGTTCTTGTATGCAGCTCCAATGGTGTTGGCTCCCGACCCAGGTGCGCTTTCTGAAAATTTGATGCTTAGTTATACTAACATAAATATATGTAATAAACCAATTCAAAACACTTACCAGTCGCCGCCTATGTTCTGTATGAGGTACAGATCCACCAGTATGAAGAGAGCTTCCTAAACCGCCGCAGTCAGAGGCTCTGTTCTGTTTATTCTGCTCTCTCATTTTTATAAACTCCGGGGTAGCCCAAGCACTACTCAAATCTGCCCAAACGCCCTCTCCAATCCAACTAGGCCTCTGCCCGGACTTTCTAATGTCCGTGAACATGTCTCTGAGACGGTCGCTCCTCTCCTCTCAAAATTTGATCTGATCCTCGTGCTGTACTCAGGCAACCACCTAAATTCTTTCTGTAAAAATTTAGGCAATATCAAAAAGATTAGTACAAATTAAATCATATATTTGAAAATCATACAAAAAAAAAAAAACATACCTGAAATTCTCCAAACCACATATCTCTAACAGGCTTTGGGATCTTCTTCCAGGATAAGTAAGGAGCATCATACTTATTCTTTATTATATCCCGGATCATATGTATAGGTGGCCTTGAAGGATTGAAGCTGCAAGTGACTTTGTTTATCAATAACATGTAATATATCAAAATAAAAACAACTGAATAACTTAAATTGAACTTACTTATCGCCGTCAGGCTCGATGTATTGACGCTTATCTGTTGCTGTTGCAGGATCGGTAGCGCCAACCTCTGGTGGTCGTGATGGTCCACCCTGTTCATGCTGCACCGGATAGGGGTAGTAATATGGGTAAGGGTAAGGAGGGTGAGGACCAGTGGATGGACCAGCAGCCTGTGATGATGGTGGGGGGTAATATGGATAGAATGGAGAAGCATGTGTCTGATCTGGAGAGGGGAAGCGAGGACTCATCGAGCTGGGAGGGAAGTGGCCAGGGAAGTATGGAGGTGCAACAAGAGGTGGATCTAACTGTCCCTGACCCTGCTCTGGTGAAGGCTGCTGGCTCCTGGCAGGTGGTGGCGGTGGTGGTGTAGGTAGATCTGGTGCAACTGAAGGCCCCTCACCTACCTCAGTCTGTGTGGGTACTCTGCTAGTCGTAATCTTCTTCCGGCGAAACTTTGAGGCAAATGATTTACGAGGAGGATCGTCGCCTGAAGCCATCTGCAATATTAAAACAAAAATAATTGAGAAATAGTTAATAAAACATGTTAATAAAGCAGTTAATAAAGCAGTTAATGAAGCAGTTAATGAAGCAGGTAATGAATTACGAGAAGCAGTTAATAAAGCAGTTAATGAAGCAGTTAATAAAAGACAAGGTGGCAAAATACAATATCATTTCTAAGCAGTAATAAAAATTACATAACATTTAAATTCTTCAATTCTAAATTACAGAAACTAATCAGAATCATCAAAACTATTTTCATCACTCTCAAGAGTATCTTCACTTTCATCCTGTTTCTCTTCTTCTTCTGAACTAGTTGAACTATTGACATCTTCTAACTCTATTTCAATAGTAGAGGTTGTAGTTGGCATATCCTCAATTTCAACAGGCATATAACTTGACATCTCATCCTCTTGATGTGCAGTTGCTATAATGTATTGTTGATCAATTATTCCCTGTGCTTTTGTTTTTATAACAGCTAGCCAATCTTGTTTGTCTCTGCGACCACTGGGATATTTGCTGAAATAAACTTGAATAGCTTGGCTTGCTAACACAAATGGATCAAACTTTCCGTATCTTCTACTATGTTTAACATCTACTAAACCATACACAGGATGAACCCTTGTGCCTCTATTTTGTACTGGATCATACCACTGACAGTTAAATAAGCATATAAAGTTCTCATCTTCTCCTGGGTATTCCAAGTCAAGGACCTCATTCAAAATACCATAATAATCACACTCATCTTCTTCATGAGTGTTCCCTCTAACACATACTCCACAATTTTCAGTTTTTCTTCCTTCACTCCACGATTTGGTATGAAATCTGAAACCATTCACTATATATATTGGCCAAGTTTTTACTTTTCGCATTAGACCCCATGCTAATGCTTGCAAACCTTTATCGAAACATTTGTTATCAGGATTTGGTACCTAAAAATATTTTCAAAATTTTAGTATTTTTGATAATAAATAAGATTTAAATTTATAAAAAAAAAATGTACTCACATATGATCTGAACCAAGTTGGAAATTCATTTGCAACAGCTTGCTCAATTTCCCTTGAATCTGTCAAAGGCAAATTGCTTACGAAATACCTGGTGACAAATAATACATAAGTATTTTAAATAAATATTACTAATTTATTATTAACATTATGTAAGAACTTACTCTAAGATTGGCTCAACTTCTTCACAGTTCAGTAGTACATACAAATTCGCTGTATTTATTTCTAAATCGTTGAGATATCTTTCAACACATTTGCCACTAGGCTTTCCTTGCCTTCTAAATACTGTTAGTGTAGCATGTGATTGTTCTTCTACATCAAAGTCCATGTTACGACCCATTTTTTTTCTTGTACTCCTTACATGTGGCTCGAAATAGTAGGAGCAAAAGTGTGTTGTTTCTTGAGATAAATATACTTCACATATCGATCCTTCTGGTCGTGCTTTATTCTTAACATATTTCTTCAACTTGTTCAGATATCTATTAATCAAATAAAAATATGTTATCTTAACTGATTCAAAAATATTGAGTAATTAATAAAAATCTTAACACATTTACCTTTCAAAAGGATACATCCAACGATATTGTACAGGTCCACCAACTCTAGCTTCGTAAGGTAGATGGACTGGAAGATGTTCCATAGAATCAAAAAAACCCGGGGGAAATATCTTCTCTAACTTGCATAGGATGATTGGTATGTTATCCTCGTACCTCCGTAAAGCATTTTCACTTAGTTTAGATGAACATAAATCTTTGAAGAAAATGCTAAGCTCAATCAACGGATTTGATATGTAATCGGGTAACATACTGACTATGATCGGAAGAAGAACCTCCATAATTATGTGACAATCATGACTTTTGAGTCCAAATAACCTTGCAGATTTCAAGTCAACACATCGGCTTATATTTGATCCATAACCATCCGGCATTTTTAAAACCTTTAAACCACTGACATATCATTCTTTTTTTTGCTCTAACGTGAACGAGTAAGGAGCTTTGGGCTTCATTAGTTTACCGTCAGTTGTTGTTACTAACTCCAAATTTTTTTGCCGACAAAAACTCTTTAATGTCCATCCTTGCTTTGACATTATCTTTACTCTTGCCTTTAACATCCATAATTGTATTAAAAAATATTATCCAGAAAGTTCTTCTCAATGTGCATAACATCCAAGTTATGTCTTATCAAATTAGTTCTCCAATAAGGTAATGTCCAGAAAATACTTTTTTTAATCCAATTATGTTGAACACCATAACCCGGAAATTTTAGATTCTGATAGCATTGGATAATCAATAATTGTTGGAATGTTGGAAAGTCTCTGGAGTATCTCATCACCACTTAATCTGGGTGGAGGAGGTGATCGCTCAATTCTGTTTTTAACAAATGCTTCTTTATTTCTTCGAAACTGATGATTAGCATGTAGAAACATACGATGACAATCAAACCAAGTATTTTTCCCTCCATGTTTTAATGTGAAAGCTTTACTGTGTTCTCCATGCAGTAAGGACATGCTAATTTCCCTGCTGTGCTCCAACTAGACAACATACCATAAGTTGGAAAATCACCGATAGTCCACAGCAAAGCAGCTCGAAGGAGAAAATTTTGTTTTATTGATATGTCATATGTGAGCACTCCTTCTTCCCATAATAATTTGAGGTCATCAATTAATGGCTGCAAATAGATATCAATCTTTGCCTTCGGATTATGTGGTCCAGGTATAATCAGAGTTAAGAACATGAACGGAGTAGTCATACACATCTCTGGTGGCAAGTTGTATGGTGTTAATATAACTGGCCAACAAGAATACGGTGTAGCTGTTTGACTATAAGGAGTAAAACCATCAGTACATAATCCCAATCTTATGTTGCGGGGTTCAGCAGCAAATGAAGGATGCACTCGATCAAAATGTTTCCACGTTTCAGCACCTGATGGATGAGAAAGAACATCACTTTTTGCTATTTTCTCCTTATGCCATCTCATATGGCCTGCTGAACTTATTGATGCATAGAGCCGCTGAAGTCTTGGAATGATTGGTAAATAAAACAAACGGGAATATGGCACATCTTTCTTTGGACGACGTTGTTTTCCCGAGTTCTGCTTAAAAAGAGGAGCATTGCAGCTGCGACAAGTAACTTCTGCTGCATCATCCTTATAGTATAACATACATCCATTGATACAACAATCAATCTTTGTAGCAGTGAGACCCAGCTTGGATACTAATTTCTTTGTTCGGTACAAGTCTGAGGGAATTATATTGTCAACCGGATTAGTTTCCTTCATAAGACCAATAACGTCATTAAAACACTCACGGGGAATATTATACTCAGTTTTAATACTTAACATCCTCACTGCAATGGATAATTCCGAATGCGTACTGCAACCTTCCCAAATTGGCTTTTGGGCTGAATGTAATAACTCAAAGAATTTTTGTGTCTCTGCATTTGGTTGCTCTTCCACATTAGACCTTAAATTATGACCTGCTACATCAAAAATAAGGTCTTCATAGGGTCTACTCATTTGATTTTCATCAAATGTTTCATAAGCTGTAGATGAACCAGTATGAGCATCTCTATGTGGATCGTACTCGCCATGTGATGTCCAAATCCAATAGTTTGGAAGAAATCCCCTACGATATAAATCAAGCTTCACATCATCGGGCTTTAGGAATGCTAGATTTTTATGCTTCGAACACGGACATCTAAACATTTTATCAAGCTGAAAGGAAGGCAGTTGAGATGCAACTTGAATGAAAGTTTCAACTCCCTGTATAAATTCAACTGTCAATCATTTTCGACCCGGCAACAATCTATTATACATCCAATATCTCTCTTCTTGGATAGTCATTTGCACGTTGAAGTAAACGTACCCTACATGTTGGAGGCATAAACAATCTATTATACATCGAAATAGATTTTTATGCTTTGAAGGACTTAATCATGCTCTAAAAGAACAGAAGCTTATCCATATGTTGCATTTATTTGACTTGGGGCCTAAAGGGGCAAAAGTGCCTACACTATGTGATATTTTCTTATGATCAATAAAAGAGATATACAAGCAGCATAAATAAATAGCTGAATAACAACGAAGACTCAAAATAAGTGGATATAAGTAAAAACCTTTCATAATTTGCAAAATTTTAAGGCATTTTTTTACTAATAGTTAAAGCCATCCAAATCCCTACTTAATTCCACCACTAACAAATTCTGTTTTTTTCACATATTAATTAAAGGCAGCTTCATTCACTATCAAAGATAGAATAAGCTCCACTTATAACAAATATCAAAGATATAAAAATTGATCATGCACATTACACCCATAACTAACATCACATTAAGAATGCAAATAATTCATTCAAGCTATTAATATTTAATATCATATTCAAAAGACGAGTCATAATATACACACTCACAAATTATTCATAATAAATATTTATATTTACAAGAGCCTATTCTTCATTCTCCTCTCCTTATCTCTCTAGAAATACCATCTAATGCTCCTTTTTTATTGTAGACCCCTCAGCATAGACGATAAAATATCCATAACCTCATACAATGTGATTGGATGCAAGGTCTCTATATTAGCTCTCTCACTGTCTCTATGAGGTAAAATATCTCAGCTTCATATGCTCGTCTCAACATGAATGCCATAATCATATACTTGGGCCTAGTAAGCCTCCTTTTTTTCAAGCATCCTTCACCTCTATATATATATATATGTAGGTGAAGATCCTAACAACTTCACATTTAATATATCAATAATGATGTATGATATATGACCATTAATATAATCATCCGTGCCTTTCTTTTTATGGGTCACCTGAAATAGCTCAATTTTTTTATTAGAGTGTAACTTATGACAACCTCTTAATTATAATAAATAATATAAATAAACGTTCATAATAAAATATTTATTTTAAATAACACATAATAGAGAACATAATTTCATGAAACAATTATAAATATTATGATATAATGCTTGGGTGCATTAAACGGAATCAATGGAGCTTCATTAATATTTTGTATTGGCTTCTTAATTTGGAGTGAAATTATTGGCATAATTAAGTGATGTTCGAGATCTTCCACCACTCCTCACTAACCTATTTTGATATGAGGTCAGCTCATATATATAGAGATTCATGATACACATCTATAAAATCACACAACTCATGGTGTTGTTAATATAGGCCATTAGATTGCCTTTTATGAGATCCTCGTGCTAAGCCACATTCACGGTTTAGAAAAAAAATCTCAAAATATCTTTTTCCAAATATTCTTCAACAAAGTTGCCTTCACCAGTAACTAAGAGAAATGATCATTAATATAAGAAGAAATAAAATTAAGTTAAAAGTTTTAAAATAAAAATGTTGATGTTAAATTCTTGATTTAAATAAAAAGTAATTGAATTTCCCTAAAAAATGCTCCCAAAAACTTGTATAGATGACTAAGTAGATATATTGTGTCATATAAAAATGGAATGCGCGCATAGAAAATATTATCAATATGACTTCCATTGCATCACAACCAAGCATTAATCCAAATTGATTTTGAGAAACAATATAAGCATTAATCCAAGCACACCTAAACCTATGCACCATAACTCTCTCCCACATTTTTAAAGTATAAAACATTAACTAACAAGATAATATCAACAAATAATCAAAGAAAAACCATAAAAAATAACCTTAAAAGAGAAATCGGTTTGTTTGGGGTCGGAATCGGTCGGCGGTCGGGCTTCGGAGTAAACTCGTCGGTGGCGGTCGGACTGGGGACGGCGGCGGTCGAACTGGGGTCGGCGGCGGTCAGAATGGGGTCGACGATCAGAGTTCCTTCGTCGGGGGCTGATCGGACGAGCGGAGGAGCTGATAGAGCGAGCGACCGAGAGAGAGAAGGAAACAGGGAAAATGAAATGAGCGAGCGAGGGGGCTCGTATTAGGGCTTTTACCGGCGGTTTTCTGGCGGTTTAGACCGCCGGGAAAAAATCACTTATCACCGGCGATTCAGACCGCCGGAAAACCGCCGGTTCACGTTGATATCCGGCGGTTTTCCGGCGGTCTAAACCGCCGAAAAAACTCACTTATCACCAGCGGTTTAGACCGCCGGATAATCGCCGGTTAATGTTGAAATCCGACGGTGTACCGGCGGTGTACCGGCGGTTTAGAGACCGTCGGTATTACCGACGGTGTATCGTAGCTAAGCCGTCGATTAAGCCGTCGTTAGAGTCCGACGGCGTAACCGCCGGCGGAGCCGTCGGTAATACCGACGGCCTATAAACCGCCGGTATAGGCCATTTTTCCTGTAGGGAAAAACAAAAATTCTAAATCTCTCAAGTGTATGTTTGTAGGGTTACTTAACATCAGTCACTTCAAATATTTACAATTGACTGAAGAAAGGGAAAAAAGAAAATTACAAGCAGACTCAACCCTAATCTACCAAGTCTTGAGCTGATTCCATTTTCCGTCCGATCTATGAATCCTGAAAATGATAGTAGTAAAAGGCAGTCGAAAAGAAACAAGAGTGTTTGCTAATAATCAAAACATAATCCATGAAACCTAATTTACAATAATATCCCCCTTTTTGATGATGTCAAACACTTTGACAATTATTTCAAAAATAGTAGTGTAAAATATGGAATCGAAAGTGCAAGCATACAAAGGACTCTCCCCCTTTTGACATCTCAAAAAGGAGGAGGAAACTAAGAAACAAAGTAAGGTTTTTTTTTTTAACCAAGGCATGAACATGATGTGGTATTCCATGTGATTGATTTTAAAAAATTTGTAAGCTAATGAATCAACATCAGAAAAATCCATAAAATAGTATAATATCCGATCATGGTTACCCTTAGCTTGGACTTTCTTTTAGGGTAGAATCATCTTTGGAAATCAATGATCTAACTCAAAAATTCAATTGGATATGAGAAAAAAAGATCCATTCATCACTTGGTTTCAGGAAAAAAATATCTTATAAAATAATGTACCAAAGTAAATTTGTCACAATCGTAAAACACTCGAAATCAAGCCTTTGATACATGAAATCTTCTAAGTTTTAAAAGATTTGAAAGGAGAAGAGAGCTTGCTTTTGGTGGGCTCATTTTATTCCTCTTGTCAATTGATTGGTGCTTTGCACATCTTTTGCTCTTTGATATATATATATATATATATTTCAATTTGGCGTTATTGCGTATCTTTTGTTGGCATCATTGGCTAATTTTTTTTTTTTAAATTTTTGTAAGCTTTATTCTCTTTTACAATCTCCTAAAAAGGATTCTTAGTTGTGAATATATATTCTAGATATTAGAGAATAGGAGCTCTCTCTCTAACATAGAGAAGAACTATCGACAACACAGAATCAATAACCAATGACAAGAGTAACGAGGAATCTTGATATGACAAAAAGACTTTAATCATTATAAATACAAGATAGATTTGATTTAGCAAGGTTAGAAAATATCTTAATTTCATACAAAATCATTAATTTGAAATAGATTTTTGATTAGAAAATAAAAATGTGCCACTAAAATAGGTTAGAGAAAGAGACACAATCAACGGTATATTTTTACCATCTAATAGATTAAGAGATGTAACATATTGACTACAAATTTTCAAAAATAAGGACAAGGCATACGATATCGTTTCAACGATGATTTTGAAAACTAAATTCAAGAAAAAATAAAGTAAAATAAACCAAACAAAAAAATAAAGCAAAAAGAAGAAATGAAAACAAAGAGCAAAAAAAAAAGCAAGTAAAAGAAATAAAAAGAACAAAAACAAAAGAAAGCAAGTAAAAGATCAAGTTCATGCATTTTTATGTCAATCACACCCAATCTGGTCCTTAAAGAGCAGAAAGTGTCAAAGGCCAATGGTTTAGTAAAGATGTCAGCCAGTTGATTTTTAGTTGTCACATTGTGTAAATTAATGTCTTCCTTAGTCACATGATCTCTAATAAAGTGATGCCTAATGTCAATGTGCTTAGTCCTTGAATCTTGGATAGGATTCTTAGAGATGCAAATGGCACTAGTGTTGTGACAAAAGATTGAGATGGTGCCTACAGGTAATCCTAAATCCAATACCTATTGTTTCGACCAAAGGACATGGGCCACACAACTTCCAAGAGCAATGTACTCAACTTCAGCAGTGGAAAGTACAACATAGTTTTGCTTTCTTCTAGACCATGAGACCAAAGATTGTCCTATGAATTGACAAGTTCATGAAGTGCTTTTTCTATCCACCTTGCATCCTGTAAAATCAGAGTCAGAAAATCCAATAATCTTAAAAGAAGTGTTGTGCCTCGGATACCAAATCCCTAAGCTTTGAGTCCCAAAAAGGTATCTAAAAATTCTCTTAACTACAGTCAAGTTTGATTCCTTGGGGACAGCTTGAAACCTAGCACAAAAGAAAACACTGAACATAATATCAGGTCAGCTAGCATTCAGGTAAAGTAAGGATCCAATCATACCTCTGTACTTCTTCTGATCAACAGACTTACCACTTGGGTCTTTATCCAACGGAACACTAGAAGTCATGGGAGTATTAATTGGCTTAGCTTTATCCATCTCATAATTTTTCAAAATGTCTTTAATGTATTTTGTTTTATTTAGAAAGGTTCCATCATTCAATTGTTTTATGCTAAACCCCAAAAAGTAGGACAACTCTCCCATCAAACTCATCTCAAACTCTCTACCCATTGTTTTAGAGAACTCATCACAAAGTTTTTTATTAGAAGATCCAAAAAGTATATCATCCACATAATTCTGAACAATGAGCAAATCATCTTTAACTTTCCTAAGAAATAGGGTGGTGTCTACGCTCCCCTTAACAAAATCCCTTTCTAGTAAAAATGTGCTAAGCCTCTCATACCAAGCTCTTGGTGCCTGCTTTAACCCATACAAAGCCTTTTTTAATTTAAAAACATTATTTGGACATTGAGAACTCTCAAATCTTGGGGGTTGCTCTACAAACGCATCCTCTTTTATTTCCTAATTTAAAAAAGGCACTTTTAACATCCATTTGAAAAATCTTAAATCATTTATAACAGGCAAAGGCTAATAGCACTCTAATGTCTTCCAATCTTGCTACAGGGGAAAAAGTCTCCTCAAAGTCTATCCCTTCTATTTGGTTATACCCCTTAGCTACTAATCTTGTTTTATTCCTAACCACCACTCCAGAATCATTCACTTTATTCTTAAAGACCCACTTTGTTCCAAGTACACTTTGTCCCTTAGGTCTTTCTACAAGCTCCCAAACATCATTCCTAACAAATTGAATCAACTCCTCTTTCATGGCTAAAATCCAAAACTCATCAGTAAGGGCTTAGTTTATGTTGGTGGGTTTAGTCATTGAGATAAAGGTAGAGTGGTTCACCTCCTTCCTAAGTCCATGTCTAGTCCTAACTCCATCAGAAGGGTCTCCTAAGATCAAATCCTTGGGGTGACTTGTAGAGTATCTCCAATCTCTAGGCAAGGTGTGAGAAGGTCCAGCCCTTTCCTCCAGATCTATATTTTCTACTCCTTGGGTGGCATCTCCTACTCCTTCAATGTTTTGATGACCTACTCCCTTCTCCAAATTTTCTACTCCAGTGGAAATCTCTCCAACATCATCATCATCCCCAACTCCATGCTTTTAGGATCAGACTCATCAAATATTACATGTGTAGTCTCTTCCACCATCAAAGTCCTCTTATTAAACACCCTAAAAGACTTCCCAACACTAGAATATCCCAAGAACACTCCATCAGATTTAGGATCAAATTTGCCCAAGTGAAACTTCCCATTATTGTGAATGAAAAACTTACAACCAAAGACATGAAGGTGGGAAAGAATGGGTGTCCTACCCTTAAGGATCTCATAGGGTGTCTTCTCTAGTTCGGCTCTAACATTCACCCTATTCAACACATAACAAGTTGTGTTAACCGCTTTGACCCAAAAGTATTTTGAAAGTGAATACTCAACAAGCATGGCTCTAGCAGCTTCCATCAAGGTTTGGTTCTTTATTTCAGCTACCTCGTTCTGCTGAGGGGTCCTAGGAGCTGAGAAGTTGTGGCTAATCCCCTTGTCCTCAAAAAAATCTCCAAATTTTTCAATATCAAACTCTCCCCTGGTCATTATGGATGGTCAAGATCTCATAACCTATCTTTTTTTTGAATCCAAGTAGAAAATGTTCTAAACTCCTCAAAATACTCATTTTTATGTGAAAGAAATCTAGTCCAAGTAAACCTCGAGTAGTCTGTTACAGATCTATGGTTTATGATTTTGATGATAGAAAACATTCCTTATTTCTCTATGATTGCCTTATGTGCTAACGTTTCAGGTCCACACGATCAGACTGCAATCTGGAACCAGCTCAAGATTGGGTAGATTAGGTCTGTGTCAGTTTGTAATCTTTTTCCTTTCTTGAGTCTGTTGTATTTGGTGTGGCTATAACTTGGTAGAAATTCTCTTTCTCCCTAAATGATTTCTGTTTTTGGTAACATCGGCCAGGACGATCGTAAGATCGGCCTGGACGATCTGTCCAAAATCAGAAACCCTAGTTAGGGCATCCTCATTAAGGCAGCCGTCAACAGATCGGCCTGGACGATACTTATATCGGCCAGGACGATAATCTCAATTCAGAAAGAATCAACCGCCATAATCAGTTTAGGAAGTCTTTGTTTTAGGAAATCGGCCCGGACGATATTATTATCGTCCAGGACGATCTAACTCAATCATGCCTAAATTGATCTGGTATCTTAGGAAAGCATTAATGGTTGATTGAAACGATCACATCGTCTGGGACGATCGTATGATCGGCCAGGAAGATAGCCTGGACGATCTATATCGGCCAGCTCAAAAACAGGGCGATGATCAAGACGATTGAAATCGGTTTTAAACTAATCGGCCAGGACGATCGTAAGATCGGCCTGGACGATGTAACCAATTTTCTTCTGATCGTCCCATATCGTCCCGGGCTAATGAGCTTAATTTGTACTGATCGGCCAGGACGATATACCTATCGTCCTGGACGATAATGTCGGCAACTTGCATTAATGAGCTCATTTTGAGAGCTTCTATTTAAGCTATGGCAAGGCACTTTGTAAGTGTCTTTGGCAGCCATTGTAGCTTCGTTCTTGTGGGGGAAACTAGAAGAGAGAGCTTGAAAGGGAGAGAGGAAAGGGTGGAGTTTGAGAGAGGGAGAAGATCCTGTGAGGGGGGACTCAAGGGAGTGTGGAGGGGGTTCCACACGGTTGCTCCGGTGAACTCGCACCTTAGTACCATCGGATTCAAGGCTTGTCTCGAGGTAAGTTCACCAAAGAAGAAGATCTCTTTGGTGTCAAAGGACCCGGCGACTCCGCCGCACCGGGGAAGGTGAAAGCGATTTTGTAATAGCTTCTCCGCCTAGCCGTGGGGGCTAAAGGAGAGACACTAGTTTAGTGCAATACTTGGGGGGTGCCTCCAAGGAGTGGACGTAGGTCAAGGTTTGACCGAACCACTATAAATCCGGTGTGTTCTTTCTTTTAACTACTTCCGCGTTTTAATTTCCGCATTTATTATTGTGATGATTTGGATTGTGTTTTGGTTTTAAAATTTTCCAATTCACCTCTCTCTTTAATTAGCTTGGGACTAAGTTCAAGAGGGTCTAACATCCCGAACGAACTGTCAAGTGGTATCAGAGCTGTTTTCATAAAATAAGTTTTTAAAAGATTTTGAATTTTTCGATCCATGGCTAATCGAATTTTTGCGGAAGGATATTCAATCACTAGACCACCATTGTTTGAAAATATTACATTTAATTTTTGGAAAATTCGTATGTCTACTTTTTTGTAATCGATTGATTTTCGTATGTGGCATATGACTTTAACTGGTTATTCATCACCATCTCAAATTATTAATAGAGTTAAAACTAACATTCCTTTTAATCAATGGAGTAAGGAAGAACGAATAGATGCTCAATTGAATGCAAAGGCCTTAAATTGTATTTTCTGTGCCTTAAATTCGGATGATTTTATGTTGGTATCCACGTGCACTTCTGGTAAGGAAATTTGGGATAAATTGCACACCGTATATGAAGGATCTAGTGAAATCAAGCAATCAAAGTTGAATTTCTTAATGCATGATTTTGAATTATTTTCCATGAAACCTTTTGAAACGATTTTAGACATGTATACAAGGTTTATTCAAATTACTACATCATTGCATGCCTTAGGAAAAGACTTTTCAAATTTTGAAAAAGTTAACAAAATTCTTCGATGTTTACTGGATAAATTCGATGCTAAAGTTGTTGCTATTTGTGAATCTAAAGATTTGAATGTATATTCTATTGATAATTTGATTGGCTCACTCATTGCCTACGACCAAGGATTGAGTCAAAGACTTTTGGATGCAGGTGAAACGATCGTTCTAAAAGCCGAAGAAACGGAAAAAGGAAGTTTAGTTGGTGACCATACCAATGACTTGTCATGCAAATTACAACACTCACCAAAGCACAAGCAAAAGTGGAAAAAAGGTAAAAATGGTAAGGATGTCCATATTTCTTCTGACGTTATTTGCTTTCGATGTAGGAAGCCTGGACATATGAAAAAAGAGTGCCCTAATTCAATGATTCTTCCTACAAAAGAAAAGGGCCAGGCGAAGCAAATTATAAACTGGAAAAATAATGAAAAACAAAAAATTTCATGGGCAGATCTGGTCTCAGAAGCATCAGACCAAGAAAGTGATAATGGTTAAATAAGCCCTTTCATATTTTTTCTTTTCTTGTTTTTCTTTTGCTTTCTTTTTCTTTATTTTATTTTGTCTCGTTTTTTTTTCTTTTTCTCTCCTCTTTCATTTATCAAACACACACACTCACGTTTCTAAAAATGAAAAATTTTACTTCCTATTTTTTTGGAAATCTTTGGTAAAGTTGAGTTTGACTTCTCTAAAACTAGTTAAAGGAAGGAAACTCATGATTTTTTTTCCCAAATCTCTATTTCCTAAAAAAAAGGTTATTTTTACTTTTGATTTAAAATCTTTTTCATATTTTAAATTGGTTTTTGAAACAAATTTTTTTTCTCTCCCTACATCTTACTTATCACATAGAAATCTTTTGCAAATTGTTGAATCTAACTCATAATCTTCTTAATCAAGAGAATCGTTCTATCACTAAGATGGGTTTACTTTTATTTTTAAGATTTAAGTAAGGTAGCATAAAAAAAAAATTGGCCAAAGATGCCAAAAATAAAAGATGCGCAAAGACGCCAATTTGAAAATGTTGAATACACAAAGTGTATCAAAAGATGCTCAGTGCGCCAATCAATTGTCAAGAGGCATAAAATGAGCCCAAAATTTAATGCCTACCTTTTTTGTTTTGTCTTAAAAGCTTAAGAAAACCCTTGGTACTTCGATACTTGGTTTTGAAAATCTTGATTCCTGATTCAAAAATTCGTGCATTGATTTTCTATTAGATATATTTTATGGAAGGAGTTTCGAAAAATGATTGTTTCTTTCCCAAATTTATTTTATGATTTGGATATTGAATTAAAAAGTTTTTGAGCCTTTTTAAAGAAACTTGAGTTTGGATTTTCTAAATCTGAATTTCTAACCTTTACTGGGATATGCGTTGTCAATCCACTTCTACTAAGATTTTGATTACAACTAAGAGGTACCTTTCTCATTTTAAGATTTTTTTTCTAGATTTGAAAGTTTCTTTTTATTTTCTGTGCCTTCTCTCTTTTTGATAATGTCAAAGGGGGAGAACGTACTTGTATCCCTTTTTTTTTTCTTTTAAAAAATTTAAGCCTACAAAAATATTTTTATCTCTCCTATTTTTAAAAGGGTTTATTCTAGTGAGGGGGAGATTAGGAGAAATTGCTTTTTTGAAAATTCAAATTGAAATGTTTTGCCATCATCAAAAAGGGGGAGATTGTTACAGATCTATGGTTTATGATTTTGATGATAGCAAACATTCCTTATTTCTCTATGATTGCCTTATGTGCTAACGTTTCAGGTCCACACGATCAGACTACAATCTGGAACCAGCTCAAGATTGGGTAGACTAGGTCTGTGTCAGTTTGTAATCTTTTTCCTTTCTTGAGTCTGTTGTATTTGGTGTGGCTATAACTTGGTATAAATTCTCTTGCTCCCTAAATGATTTCTATTTTTGGTAACATCGGCCAGGACGATCGTAAGATCGGCCTGGACGATCTGTCCAAAATCAGAAACCCTAGTTAGGGCATCCTCATTAAGGCAGCCGTCAACAGATCGGCCTGGACGATACTTATATCGGCTAGGATGATAATCTCAATTCAGAAAGAATCAACCGCCATAATCAGTTTAGGAAGTCTTTGTTTTAGGAAATCGGCCCGGACGATATTATTATCGTCCAGGACGATCTAACTCAATCATGCCTAAATTGATCTGGTATCTTTGGAAAGCATTAATGTTTGATTGATACAATCACATCGTCTGGGATGATCGTATGATCGGCCAGGACGATGGCCTGAACGATCTATATCGGCCAGCTCAAAAATAGAGCGATGATCAGGACAATTGAAATCGGTTTTAAACTAATCGGCCAGGACGATCGTAAGATCGGCCAGGACAATGTAACCAATTTTCTTCTGATCTTCCCATATCGTCCCGGGCTAATGAGCTTAATTTGTACTGATCGGCCAGGACGATATACCTATCGTCCTGGACGATAATGTCGGCAACTTGCATTAATGAGCTCGTTTTGAGAGCTTCTATTTAAGCTATGGCAAGGCACTTTGTAAGTGTCTTTGGTAGCCATTGTAGCTTCGTTCTTGTGGGGGAAACTAGAAGAGAGAGCTTGAAAGGGAGAGAGGAAAGGGTGGAGTTTGAGAGAGGGAGAAGATCCTGTGAGGGGGGACTCAAGGGAGTGTGGAGGGGGTTCCACACGGTTGCTCCGGCGAACTCGCACCTTAGTACCATCAGATTTAAGGCTTGTCTCGAGGTAAGTTCACCAAAGAAGAAGATCTCTTTGGTGTCAAAGGACCCGGCGACTCCGCCGCACCGGGGAAGGTGAAAGCGATTTTGTAAGGGCTTCTCCGCCTAGCCGTGGGGGCTAAAGGAGAGACACTAGTTTAGTGCAATACTTGGGGGGTGCCTCCAAGGAGTGGACGTAGGTCAAGGTTTGACCGAACCACTATAAATCCGGTGTGTTCTTTCTTTTTACTACTTCCGCGTTTTAATTTTCGCATTTATTATTGTGGTGATTTGGATTGTGTTTTGGTTTTAAAATTTTCCAATTCACCTCTCTCTTTAATTAGCTTGGGACTAAGTTCAAGAGGGCCTAACATCCCGAACGAACTGTCATAATCATCAACAATCACAAAACCATAGACTTTCCCTCTGAAGCTGGCAGTGCTAATGGGTCCAAAAAAATCCATGTGAAGGACTTCTAAAGGTCTAAAAGTGCTAATGTCCTTAGTGGGGTGAAAAGTGGAGTGGACTTGCTTTCCTAGTTGGCAGGCATCACAAAGGAGGTCTTTTAAAAACTTGAGTTTGGGGACACCTCTAACTAGGTCTTTTTAGGTCACTTTTCTAAGGGTTTTGATACTTGCATAACATAATCTCCGGTGCCATAACCATGAATCATCAACAATAGTTTTTAAGAAAAATGATACAACACATTCAAAGTTATTTAAATCAAGCATGTACACGTTGTTGATCCACTTTCCCTGCAAAATAATGTTGTTACTTAAACTTACAATGCATGAATTTGCAAAGAATTATACAATGAAGCCTTTGTTATAGAGTTTATTGATGCTAAGCTGGTTGTTCTTTAATCCATCTACAAGAAAAACATTTTCAATCATAAGGTTCTTGTAATTACTAATTATACCTGAGCCTATCACCTTCTTGGTGGTGTTGTCTCCAAGAGTAACCTTGCCTCCAGTTCTGGACTCCAGCGAAACAAATTGATTGGCATCACCAATAATATGTCGAGAGCATCCGCTGTCTAGGTACCACATACTCTCATGAGGCCTTCTGTGAGAGCCCACCTACAAGATCATCAAATGTCAGATATAGGAACCCAAACAGGTTTGAGTCCCTTCTTATGAAAAGTAGAATGCAATAGATGTGTGGTATGCTGTGGATCAAGCACCTTAGGTCTCCACATCCAATATGTACTATGGTGAACTGTTCAAGTGTGTGAGATGTATCCTAGCATGGCACATGAAAAACATCTAACTCCAGGAAAAGGATTTCTTAAATGGTTTGAGTTATAATGCCTCTTCCTAAGTTTTGGCTTTTAATCAAGTGTGGGTGTCATCCGAGTTTTCTTACATGTATCCAATTCGTTTGAAACCTCAAGTTAGTACTTTTTAAGACCTCAATCTCAATCCTCAAATTCTTCTCTATTTCTTTAGATTTCTTAAAATCAGATTCAAGTGAGGTGTGTGAAGTTTTTAGTGAATCATGCTCTTCAATTAATTCATAATGCCTTTTATTTAACTCATCAAATTCATCAAGTAGAGCCATATTATTTGAATCAATTGTTGAGAAATCTTTAGTCAAACTTCCATGCTCTTTTTGTAAATTCAAAAATACCAATTTCAAGATAGCATGTATTTTCTTAAGTTTCCTATATGATGCATGAATTCTTTCAAAAACTTCAAGGAGTTGATCGTAGGAAAGTTCACATACCTCTTCTTGATCAAGATGGTCGTCTGCCATTAAGCACAAGTTTATTGTCTCATCTTCTGGTTCTACCTCCGATGAATCCGATGTATAATCCGCCTAAAATGCCTTTTGAAGTCTATTTTTATCTTTTCTAAACTTGGATTTCTCCTAACTCTTTTCCTTGCTTATGTGCGTCTTAAGTGTAGGGCAATCAGCTTTCACGTGTCCGGGCTTCCTGCATTCATAACAAATCACATCATACGATCCTTTAGAATATTTGTTATCCTTACCTTTTCTCCAATTTTGATGATGCTTGTGCTTCTTTCTTAGAAAGTTTTTGAACTGCCTTGTGATTAAGGCAATGTCATCGCTCTCAGACCTGGAAGAATCAGAATTTGTGTTGTTGGCCTTCAATGCCTTAATTTTCTCCTTTCTTTTATCACCTACATCAAGATTTCTTTGATTCACTCCTTGCTCGTAAGAAATTAGTGAGCCAAGTAAGTTATCAATCGAATAAGTGTTTAAAACCTTTAGATTCAGTGATTGCAGTGATTTTAGCATCAAAAGACTAAGGAAAGCATCTCAAAATCTTGTTCATTTTTTCATAGTTTGAAAGTTCTCTTCCTAAGGCATGCAAAGAAGTTATAAATTGAGTGAACCTTGTATACATATCAGAAATTATTTCAGAAGGTTTCATACGAAAAAGTTCGTAGTCATGCAAGAGAATATTCAAACGAGATTGTTTTACTTCATTGGTTCCGTCATAAGTAATGCACAACCTATCCCAAATCTCATTTCCAGTAAAGCAAGTAGAAACACACATGTAATCCTTAGACTTTAAATCACAGAAAAAATAATTCAAACACGTTGCATTCAATTGAGCTAAATCGCTTTCATCGAAAGTCCATTCAATAAAAGCAACTTTAGTTTTAATTCCGTTAATTTCATGAGAAGGTGGAGAATATCCTTCTTTAATAAGCATTCACATGCGATAATCAGTTGATTGCAGAAAAGTAGACATGCGGGTTTTCCAAAAATCAAAAGGAAGGTTTTTAAACAAAGGAGGTCATGTAATAGAATATCCTTTAGTTGTATTACGATTCCCAAAGTTAGCAATGGATCAAAATTCAAAAAGTTTTCAAACTCAGTTTTTATGAATTTAACTCTAATACCACTTGAAAGCTCGTTAGGGATGTTAGGCCCTATGAACTAGTCCCGAGGCTAACCAAGAGGGGGGTGAATTGGTATTTTAAAAAAAACTTTAAACACAAAAACAAATATCACACACCAAAGTCACCACATAAAAATAAGTGCAGAAAATTAAAGTGCGGAAGCAGTAAAAAGAACATAAGGGTTTATAGTGGTTCATTCAACTTGGCCAACGTCCACTCCCCGGAGGCGCCCTCCGAGTATTGCACTACCAATGTGACTCTCCTTACAAAACACCTCCTTTTTGCCTCCCCCGGCAAGGCAGAGAACCCCACTCCTTTTGCTTCATCCTGAAGCAGGCAGAGAACCTCGATCGATCGCTGAAGCTTAACTTTTCTAACCCTTCAAAGGACGAGAGACTCTAGGGAAGAAGAAGTGGAACAATGCTTGGAGCAACCCTTGTGAACTCCCTCACAAGCTCCCCCTCATAAATCCTCTCTCTCTCTCTCTCTCTCTCTCTCTCTCTCTCTCTCTCTCTCTCTCTCCTTTAGGTTTTCTCAGGTCAAGATAACAGCCAAGGATGTTAAAAAATGTTAAACAATAGCTCTTAAATAGAAGAGCTTTAAAGGAGCTCAATAATTACAAGTTGCCGACTTTATCGTCCAGGATAATAATAATATCGTCCGATACGATCAGTTCAAAACACAGATGATCGACCAGAATACTGCTTTGAAATTAAAGCTAGATGATTGAAAATTGGCTTGATCGTCCTGGCCGATCTCACAATCGTCCCAGACGATCAGTTCAAATAAGAGGAAAATCGTCCAGAGCATCGCCCTGAATTCGAGCTCTCCGACCCTGATCGGCCAGAACATCGCCCTGAATTTGTGCTGGCCGATATTTATCGTCTAGGAGCAACTAAGAGTTTTGGAATATATCATCCCAACCGATCCCATGATCATCCAGGACGATGTGATTGTATCAATTCATCCTTAATTGCTTCCTTGATTGTCGGATCAATTTAGGCATAATTGTGCAATATCGTCCAGGCCAATCTCACGATCGTCCTGGCCGATTTCCAAGAATACAGAATACTTAAATTGATTATGGCGGCTATTTCTTTTTGTTTTAAGCATATCGTCCAGGGCGATCAGTTAATTACGATTGCCTTAACTAAGAATTCTTGATTAGAACTTCTGTTTTGAACTCGATCGTCCAGGCCGATATAAATACCGTCCGAAACGATATGAGTAAAAATAGAATTTTTAAATATCTCAAGTGTGTGTGTGTAGGGTTACTTAACATCAGTCACTTCAAATATTTACAATTTAATCAGGAAAGGAAAAAGAAAATTACAGACTGACTCAACCCTAATCTACCAGTATTGAGCTTATTCCGTTTTCCGTCCGATCTTTGAATCCTGAAAAATGTCAGTAGTTAAAGACAGTCGAAAAGAAGCAAGAGTGTTTGTTAATCATCAAAACATAATCTATGAAATCGAATTTGCAACAGGTGCTTCCTGGGAAACTCAGATCTATGAGGCTATTTGCTTAGCCCCAAGGGAGGTGAAATAAATTTTAGGACCCCTATGAGCAAAAAAGGTAGCAACTATTTAACCATTAAAATATACCTAAATTAAGCTTCAACATATTGATACTTAAATTCAAATACAAATTTCCCCTTCAACCTTTAACAAACCTGAACACTTGATAACTTCAACAAATTGCCCAGTTTAGGATATATCCAAGCCACACAACTTACCTAACACAGTTTAGATGGTTTGTTAGGAAAACCAATTCTAGTCTAGGCTTGGTAGATGTTTACTTTTTACACTATGTGCAAGACTTTATGTGTTTTCATTGTATGTTATGATTAAAAAATGATTGATATGAGTATTTACTTACTTTAACTGTAATCTTTGAAGCGAAGTGATGGGTGGTAGATTATCCTTAGGTTAGGAATGATCTGATTACTCACTGAGTTTTCTACAAGTGGCCACTCTCATACATGGCTAAAATTAAGGGGGCAAAAATATACTTTTAAACAGACACATTTTTATGCATGTGCTAAAATTTCCTAAGTCCCCAATGAAATCAAACGAGTGTGGCCAAGTGTGGCTAAGATTTATTTTAACGCAAATATATAAATTGCTTGGGATGTATTCTACTTTAAACTTCTTAGGATAACCTTGTAGGAGAGTTTAGATTTTCTTTTTTATATATTTTAATTTCATATGAGTTGTAATCAAATTATTAAAGTTTACCTTTGAGTTGTGATATAAAAATCCAAAGTTGGATTCCAAAGAGGAAAGGGCATCCTTTAGGGGAGAGTTTTTTCTTTCTGGATGCCCAAAATTGGATTACTTTAATACCCAAAGAGGGAAGAATAACATCCCCTTGGAAGGAGAGTTTTCATTCCTTTTGGGTATTTAGAAATGAAAAAAAACAAGGATCGTAAAGGGGAGAAAGAAGAATAGTTGAAGATAGAGAGCATTCTACTTAGAGTCACTTACTTCTATCCTAGGATTAGAATTTGGGTTTATTATCAGTGGTGCCCAACCACTTTTAATTTTAATAAATTTTTGGGTTATAATTAAGAGACAATTTGCCTATGGTCATTTAATTTATTTAATAAGTTTGGTTGATTGATTTGATTATTTCACTTTTCTTACGATTAGGACTACCTATTTTTCTTAGTTTTTTTTTGCGATTAGCATGTCAAGTTTCGATTTAGCACGGAATTAGATCGGAGGCACATTAGGTGGGGAATAAAAATATTTTCCACTTAAAATTAAATTTAAAATTTTAGGCTAATATATAAACTCTAATGATTTAAGAAGTAAGCCTATGATCATTGGGTGTCTATATAAAGCATATTTTTTACTTCTCCTCCTTGTTACGCACATCCCCGCCTATGTGTTTTAGCAGGCCACCTAACCTATGAGGGTGTAGATCTATCAAGAGGATGTTGTTCAAACTTTAGGAAAAATATTTTTCAGTTTTTCTAAAATTGCTACATATCGATTTATGCATTTTATCGAGTCGATCATCTTGCATTACATTAAAAATCATTAAAAAGACTCTAAAATTTTAATTATATTTGATTCAAACATTTTTCACCTAGCATAATTAAAGGGACCAATTAGGATATACTCTAAACATCAATCTTAATTCTTAAAAACTTTAAACAACAACAACCTATCACTCTTTCATACAAGACCAGATTAATGGATTTTAATTAACTCGGTGGTTAGTTGGCTCCTTAATCCAGGCCAAGTTAAGTCCGAATTTTGCATTATATTAGTTAGCCTTGGGTGACTGTTATCTAATGCCTAATTTTGATTTAGGTTTTAGGCATGTTCTGGTCTTAAGATATCATTTTCTAGGAATATAATTCAAAATATCTAAAAAAATGTTTAACTCAAATTAAAGATATTCTCAATCATAAACTTTAAAGCCCAACACCCAGATTAGGTTTGGACACTTCTAATTTGTTTTCAAATCCAAAAGTGTCTCCTACCCCTCCTCCGTTGACTCTAACAATAAGTGTTCAAAATTTGATATAATCCCATTCAAATTTCAAACTCACCCCTTTTGATATCACTCATAGAAAATCACTAAATAGAATTTATGTCATTTTTTTTTAATCAAGTATATTCATATGGAATTCAACCTCCCTATGATGAAATTAACTTTGAGAGATTGTGCTCATAGGGGATTTAGAACCCAGACCACTTTTTTAAAAATTTATTTTCAAAATTCAACTAGTCTTCTTGGGGAAAATTAAATAAATAGTGATCATGATCATCATATTCAGATGATCAATTTGTAAATTATATTTTTTTTTCCTTTGGAAGACATATCATTTCTTATCAAGACCATGAATATGAAATTAATGATCTCCCATATAGTATTATAGTTAGATGCTTAATAAAATGTCATATTAACACTTCGAGGTTATATCATCCTTCCTTGAATTTAACTATTATAGCCCCATTGAAATTTTTCAGCTTTATTAGATAAACCCTAAGGAATGATATATTTTCCTCCCGAGGTGATATATCATTTTCAGTGATGTTTTCAATTTTGAGGCTGAAATCTTGAATTAAAATTCCAAAGAAAACTAAAATTTTCAATACACCTTTTTAAACACCTTCAAACCAAGGTGATGATTACTTTGCATTGGAATACCTTAGATTACAAGGTAGTTCAGTTTGAGGTGATGAGTTGCAAATCTGAATTCAAGGATTATAATTTTGATAATAGCAAACATTTTTTATATCTTTGTTTTTCTACTATTGCCCTACCTACTAATGTTTCAGGTCCACATAGGAAATTGCAAATCAAGCCAGTTTAAGATTGGAAAGATTAGGATTGAGTCAGTCTATAAGTATGCTTCAAGTATTTTTTACCTTTTCTTGAGTCAAATGTAATTTTGTGGATCCTGAAGCTATGTAACCTTACACACACACACACACTTAGGGTGGAAATTATATCTATTATAGAGTTTCTTATTTTTGATTATATCATCTTGGATGATTAGTTAAAATAGAAACCTTAATTAGGGCATCCTTGTTAAAACAGCTGAATTAAGCATATCATCATGGACAATATTTCCAACACCTTGGAAGATATGCTCAAATCAGAAAGAATCAGTTGCCAACTCTTTTAGGCATGTTATTATTTTTGGGCATCATATAGGACATCATCCTAGATGATGCATTATAATTATACATAAATTAGTCTTATGATTACGGAAAGTAATTAAGATTTGATTGATTGATCATATCATCATGGATGATCGCAAGATTGTATGGAACAATTAGTTAAGAAAAAATTAGTTTCTTCCTGAATCATTCAGGACTAATAGAACAATGTGGTGAATGATATTTATGGATTTGAATTAATCATACTGGATGATCGAATAATCGGCCTAGATGATTAATTTTTTTTATTGTCTAACGTGTAAAGTCTAGCTAAATAGAGCGATGGTCTGGATGATACTCGACATTTTGAACTAATCATCTAAGTTGATGTACCCTTGGGGTGATCAGAATAAATACATCTTTTCATCATCCAGCCTCCCCCAGATCATCCTGGCTAATTGAGCTAAATTTATACTGATCGTAAAAGATGATCTATCGATCGTCCTGGATGATCTTTATCGATTAATTATAATTTAGGGCAAATTTAAAGCTATTATATGTAAGATCTCTTATTTACTCTATATGAAATCTTTTGTTATTATCCTGACCTGAGATATCCAAGAGGAGAGGGAGAGCTTGGCAGAGAGAGAGAGAGGATCTTATGATAAGGAGTTTGTGAGTGTTTCATAAAAGTTGCTCCAAGCAAGGATCTGAGGCCTCCTCTCTAGTCATCATCCTTGGTTCCATGGAGGTTATAGAGAGGTCTACTTTAGTGATTGATTGAGGTTCTTAGTGTTCTACAAGAGGAAGCGAAAGGAGTCAGGTCCTCTACTTGCTTAAAGAGGAAGCGAAGAGTTAGGTTCTCTGCCTCACTAGGGTTAATGGAAAGGAATTTTATACATGCTTCTCTACCTTATTGTGGGAGCAAAAGGAGAGTCGTTAAGTTTAGTGGAATACCTAGAGGAGAGGCTTCAGGGAGTGGACATAGGTCAAGTTGACCGAACCACTATAAAATTAGGTGCGTTCTTACTTATTGTATTTTCGCATTTAATTTCCACACTTTATTTTCTAGTGAATCATTGTTTGGTTTAGATCATAATTTCTATTTGAGAATTTTTAAAAAACCAATTCACCCCCCTCTTGGTTAGCCTCAGACTAGTTAATAAGGGCTTAACATCTCCAACAAACTTTTAAGTGGTATCAAAGCGGGATTCATAAAATATAGTTTTTAAAAACTTTTGAATTTCGATGTATAGCAAACTTTGGTAGTAGAAACACTACAAAAGGATTTTCCACTACCCAATCACTATTTTTTGACAATATATCTTTTGATTTCTAGAAAAATCACATGCCCATATTTTTACAATCAATTGATTATCGCATATGGATGCTTATTAAAGAAGGTTATTCACCACCATCGCATGAAATCAATGGCATAAAAACTGAACTTTTATTTATTGAATGAACTTTTAATGATAGGAATTTAACACAACTTAATGAAAAATACATAAATTATTTTTCAATGCTTTGAAATCAAAAGATTACATGTGTGTCTCAACTTGTTCTACTGATAAGGAAATATGGGATAAATTATGTATCACTTATGAATACACAAGTGAAGTTAAATAATCTAGGTTAAATATCTTACTGCATGATTACAAACATTTTTGCATGAAACCTAGTGAATTGATATATGACATATATAATAGGTTTACTCAAATTGTCACCTCATTATATGCCTTAGGAAGAGAGCAAATTAACTATGAAAAGTTAACAAAATTTTGAGATGCTTGACTTCTTTTTTTGATGCTAAGATTACTGAAATAGTTCAATCTAAGGATTTGAATACTTATTCTATTGATAACTTAATCGGATCACTCATGGCTTATGAATACGGAGTGAACCAAAGACAACTTGACGTAGGCGAGAAAAAGAGGGAGAAACTTATGGTGCTGAAGGCTAACGATATGGATACTAATTCTCCCAGGTCTGAAAGTGATGATGTTGCCTTAATCAGTAGGAAACTAAAAAACTTTCTAAGGAAGAAATAAAAACACCATCAGAAATAGAACAATTGTAAGGGTAACAAAAATTTTAAAAGTTCCTCAGATATGGTTTGAATGCAGAAAGCCTAGACATGTGAAAGCTGATTGTCCTACACTTATTGCTCACCCAAGCAAGGAGAAGGGTGAGGAGAAATACAAGTTCAGGAAGGATAAGAAGCAATTTAAAAAGGCATTCTTGGCTGATTCTACATCTAACTCCTTAGATACTGAAGCTGATGAGGAGACAACAAACTTGTGTTTGATGGTGAACGATAATCTTAGTCAGGCTAACTGAGAAGAGGTATGTGAACTAACCTATGATTAATTACTTGAAGTGTCTGAAAAAATTCATGCATCATATAGAAAACTTAAAAAATTACATACAAGCCTAAAATTAAAATTTTTAAATTTATAAAAAGAGCATGAATTTTTGCTTAAAGATTACTCTACACTTGATAGTAATAACATGTCATTACTTGATGAGTATGATGATCTAAATAAAAAGCTTTATGAGTTGGTCATTGAGTATGATTCATTGAAAGTATCACACACTACACATGAAAATTATTTTAAAATATATATTGATAAATCTGAAAGTAGTGAGTACTATTTTATAGTTGATAATGTTGTTTCAAAAAGTGTTAATTCATTTGTTAAAGTTGAATTGAAAGCACATGAGGAAAATAGGATTTCACGCACACTTGAATAGTTTTTCAATCCTAATCCAAAGTTAAAAATTTTGAAACCTAGGAAGAGACACCATAACCCAAGTAGATTAGTAAACCCTTTTCCTAATCTTAGATATTTTTAATGTGGTATGCTAGGACACATCTCCCACACATGCACTATTCGCCATAGTACACATTAGGTGTGGAGACCCAAATTGCATAATTTATAGCATAACACACATACATTGCTTTCTTCTTTCCATAAGAATGGACCCAAACTTATTTAGGTTTCTAAATTTAATGTTTGATGATTTTATAGGTGTGCTCTCACCAAAGACCTCATGAGAGCATGTGATACATGGACAGCAGATGCTCAGACACATGATTGGAGATGCCAATCAATTCATTTCATTAGAGGCTAAAGCTGGAGACAAGGTCACCACTAGGAAAGTGGTGGGCATAGGTATAATCGAGAACTCCAAGAACCTTTTGATAGAAAATATTTTACATGTAGATGGGTTACAACATAACTTGCTCAGCATCAGTCAGCTTTGCGATAAGGGCTATATCATAAAATTTTTTTTGGCAAATAAAATGCATCATTAGCTTGAATAATGACACTATTTTGCATGGAAAAATGATTAAATAATTTTTACATGCTTGATTTAAATAATATTGAATGTGTTGCATCTCTCTATTTAAAAATTGTTCATAATGAGTCTTGGTTGTGGCATTGAAGGTTATTTCATGTCAACATGAAAACTCTTAGGAAAGTGACCCAAAAGGATCTAGTTAGAGGTGTCTATAAGCTGAAATTCACTAAGGATCACCTGTGTGATGCCTGTCAACTAGGGAAGCAAGTCTAGTCATCTTTCCATTCCATTTAGGATATTAACACCTCTAGACCTTTAGAAGTACTTCATATGGATTTTTTTGGACCTATTAGTACTGCCAACTTAAGTGGAAAAGTCTATGGATTTGTGATTGTTGACGACTACTCGAGGTTTACTTGGATTAAATTTTGGTCACAAAAGAGGTATTATTTTGATGAATTTAGATCTTTCTCCACTTGGATTAAAAAAAAGATAGTTTTTGAGATCTTGACCATCTATAGTGACCATGATGGAGGGTTTACAAATTAGAAATTTGTATATTTTTATGAGGATCAAGGGATTAGTCATAATTTTTCAGTTCCAAGGATCCCTCAGAAGAATGGGTTAGCTGAAAGGAAGAACAAGACCTTAGTTGAAGCCATTAGATCTATGCTTGCTGAGTATTCACTTCCAAAATACTTCTGGGCTAAAATGGCAAATACAGCTTATTATGTATTGAATAGGGTGAATGTTAAATCTAAACAGAATAAGACACCCTATGAGATTATTAAGGGTAGGGCAACCAACCTTTCCAACCTCCATGTCTTTGGCTAAAAGGTTTTCATTCTTAATAATGGGAAGTCACCCTTAGGAAAATTTGACCCAAAATCTGATGAAGGAGTGTTCTTAGGATATTCAAGTCTTGGGAAATCTTTTAAGGTGTTTAACAAGAGGACATTTGTGGTGGAGTAGACTGCTCTTGTAGTGTTTGATGAATTTGATCCAAATAAGTCTAGAGTTGAGGAAAAAGTTGAAGTTGGAGAGATTATGCAAGGAGTAGAAAATCTAGAGAAAAGGGTAGTGTCTTAAAACATTGATGGAGTAGGTGAGATTCCTAAGGGGTAGAAAATATAAATTTAGAGGAATGGGCAGAACCTAGACACACTGTTCCTAGAGATTAGAGATATTCTTTGAGTTATCCTAATGAACTAATCTTAAGAGACTCTTCTTAAGGTTTTAGAACTAAGCATGGACTTAAGAAAAAAGTGAACAACTCTGCCTTTATCTCAATGACTGAACCCACCAACATCAATCAAGCCCTTTTAAATAAATTTTGTATCTGAACTACGCAAAAAGAACTTAATCATTTTATGAGGAATGATGTTTGGGAGCTTTTAAAAAAACCTAAGAATCAAAGTGTAATGAGAACTAAATGGGTCTTTAAAAATAAAATGAATGATTCTGGTGTGGTGGTTAGAAATAAGGTGAGATTGGTGGTAAGGGGTACAACCAAATATAAGGGATTAATTTTAAGAAGACCTTTTACCCCCATAGCAAGATTGAAAGTCATTAGAGTGCTACTAGCCTTTGCATGTTATAAAAAATTTAAGCTTTTCCAAATGGATGTCAAGAGTGCCTTTTAAATAGGGTGCTAAAAGAGGATGTGTTTATAGAGTAACCCCCAGGTTTTGAGAGTTCCCAAATTTGAAATAATATTTATAAATTAAAAAAAGTCCTTATATGGATTAAAACAGGAACCCAGAGCTTGGTATGAGAGGCTTAGCACATTCCTATTAGAGAGGATGTTTGTTAAGGGGAGCTTACACACAACCCTATTTTTGAGGAAAGTAAAAAATGAGTTACTCATTGTTTAGATATATGTTGATGATATACGTTTTGGATCTTTTGATAAAAATTTATGTGATGATTTTTCTAAAATAATGAGTAAAGAGTTTAAGATGAGTTTGATGATAGAGTTGTCCTACTTTTTTTGGATTTAGCATAAGATAGTTGGATGATGAAATCATTCTAAATCAATCAAAATACATTTAAGATATCTTAAAGAAATATAAAATGGATAAAGCCAAGATAATAAATACTCCCATAAGCTCTATTGTTCAGTTGAATAAGGACTCAAATGAAAAATCTGTTGACCAAAAGAAGTATAAAGCAATGATTGGATCACTACTTTACTTGACTGTTAACTGACCTGCTAAAGTGTTTAGTGTTTATCTCTGTGCTAGATTTCTAGCTGATCCTAAAGAATCCCATCTGATTGTAATTAAGAGAATCCTTACATATCTCTTAGGGACCCAAAACTTAGGAATCTTGTATCCTATGTATAACACTCCTTTTGAGATTATTGGATATTCTGATCATAATTTTACAGGATATAGGGTGGATAGAAAGAGTACTTATAGTACTTGACAATTCATAGGATAGTCCTTCATCTACTGGTCTAGTAGAAAAAAAAAACTCTATTACACATTCCACTATTGAAGATGAGTACATTGCCTTAGGAAGTTGTGTGGCCCAAGTCCTTTGGCTGAAGCAATAAATTCTGAATTTAGAATTACTCGTAGGCACCATTTTAATCCTATGTGACAATACTAGTGCCATCTACATCTCTAATAATCCTATCCAACATTCAAAGACCAAACATATTGATATAAGGCATCACTTTTATTAGGGACCATGTTACAAAAGGAAATATTCAGTTATACCATGTAACAACTACGAATCAACTGACTAACATATTTGCTAAATCACTAACCTTCGACACATTCAGCATCTTAAGGACCAGATTGAGTATGATTGACATAAATGTATGAACTTGATGCTTACTGAATTTTGAATTTTATATTTTTTAATATGTTTTTAGTTGTTCTTTTTTGTTCTTTCTTTTATGTCTGACTTTTCTTTTATTTTTTAGTTTTTAGTTATTAATTTTTATTTGTTGTTATTTTTTATTGTTTTCTTTTTTTATGTTCTTATTTATATTTTAAATTTTTTTTTCACAACTAAAATGATATTTTATGCCTTATTTTTATTTTTAAAAATTTATAGTCAATATTTGATATTCTTAAATCAGTAAAGGGAGAAACATCGTTGATTGTTTCCCTTCCTCTAAAACTTTTTAGCAGTGTAATTTTCTTTCTAAACAAAAGTCTATCTAAAATTAACAATTGAACATTGCGATTGAGATCTTTTTAATCTTGTGATAGCAATCTATCTTATATAAATATTGTTCAAAGTCATTACACATATTTAAAGCTTTCATAATCTTGTTTGTTGCATTTATCATATGAATTTGATTCTGCTTTGTAGTTTACTTGTCCTTATATTAGGGAGTGAAAATTTTCTCTTTAACATCTGAAAGATATTCTCTCAACTGAGATTATTTAAAAGTTCTGAAAAAGGATCCAACTTGCAAAAATGATAAAGGATAAAAAATGAGCCCAAAAAGAAGAAAAACTGAGAAGAAGCACAATGATCGCCCAAAAAACTGAAAGATACATATAGTGTATCAAAAATAAAAGATGCATAAAGTGTGCCAACTAATTAACAAGAGGCACAAAATCAGTCAACAAGAAAGCAAGCTTTCTCTCTCTTTCAAACATTTAAATCTTAGAAGAATTTATGTGTCACTTGATATTTTTAAAGACTTGATTTCAAATTTTTTTATTGTGACTAATTACTTTGGTATATTATTCTATAAGATATTTTTTTGTAACCAAGTTATGAATGGATAACCTTTTATTATCCAATTATTTTTTCTGAGTTAGATTTTTATATTCAAAAGATGGTTTGCTTTGTAAGAAGTCTGAGCTATGGTTAACAGGATTGGTTGTTCTACCATTTTTTTTTTTGGATTTCGATGATTTTAACTCATTTTCTTACAAATTTTTAATTCAATCACATGTAAAAAATTATCATATTCTTGATGTGATAAAAAAACTTTGTTTTTCCTTCTTTTTTTATCATTTTATCATCTTTTTTTTGTTATTTTATATTTTATTTTTACTAGTTTTTATATTTTGGGCCACCTTCTGATCACCTCCCTCCATAATAAAAATTTTAATTTTTTTTCTTCACATCATCCTGGACGATATCATCAATCCACCCTTCATCTTTCATATGATGGCTAATCTAACTCAATCATTTAATATTGTCCTGGACGATCCCCATTGTTTTAGACGATCTGATCGAATTCTACTTCAATTTTTTGTGATTGTCTTAGATGATTCACCTGTTCATCCTAGATGATCCACATGGCCAAACACGTTACATATTTTAAATCCATTATTATTGATCATCCTAGACGATCCACCTAATTGTCCTAGATGATCTACTTTTTCAATGGTTATATGATGCTACTCATTGGGATGATCACATGTATCTAATTATCCTGGACGATGTCTTATCATCATGTATGATATAACTACCTTTTTGACCAATCGTCCCAAACATTATATTTTTTTCCTAAATATCCTGGATGATATGACTAATTCTTTATAAACAACCATTTTGAACCATTTTTCTTCACACTTTCCTTCTTCAATCCTTGATAATCCTTCCTTCCTCTCTCTCTCTTTTTTCAATGGCAGGTGGTAAGCACTCCAAAATATTAGCTAGAAGTTCTTTAAGGGCCATTATCAACCCTCATTTTACTGAGGTGGCTGACCAAGTTGCATATCTTAATTACAAGACTATCAGGATCATACTGTCCAGGACCGTCAACCATCATATGATGACTTACCTTGTCCTAAATTATTTTGCTCAGTCCTCCCTCACTTTCATTCTTATACTCACCTTCCCTTTCATTTTGAACTTCTTTATGAATTTTTTATGAGCCTTATGATCAACTCCACCTATAATGCCCTTCAGTCATATGTAAACAAACGACCTATAGAAATTACCTATTAGGATTGCCATAAACTACTTCAACTATCCATTACTGGAGAAAAGATTCACTTCTTATCTTCAGATCCTAATTACGACTGGGCTCCGGCCAATCATCTTCTGAGAAACACTCATGTCTCCTACCATGATGGGGCATCTAGCCCCTTAGTCAAAGATGCTAGGAAAATCCAACATGTACTTTGCATCTCTGTAATCCCTAAGGCTGGTGATCATTTCCACATCCATCCTCTCCTTTCAATTACCACCTTTTATATTATGGCCCACAAAGAGTTCATTACTATTGATCTTCTTTTCTGATACATTAAGCATCTGACTACTATTAGGGATCCAGGGAACAGAAGAAAACCTAACCTTTCTTTAGGACACATCATAGCCTATGTCTTAAAAATCATACAATCTTTAATATCCTCCCCTACCTAACTTTCAGCATAAATTTTACACCAATAGCGCCTTCCATATTCTTCACAGTACTCGTCTCCACCTGAAGCACGAGGAGATTGAGGGAGCTGAGGAGGAAGCTATTGTTGCACCTATTCTTGCAGTTTCTTTAATCCGCCAGCACTCAGAGCACTCACACCTGTCTGATCCGGCTGCTCCTATTCACCATTAGGACATGGCTTGGTTTAGGGAGCAATTCACTACTATTTCAAGTTTCTTTTAGTGACCACCACCACCTCTTTCGAATGATCAGAGCCCCTCAAACTTGTAGATTATTTTTATTATGATGTTTTTTTTGTTGTTGTTTATTTTTATTTTATATTTTCTATTCTATTTTCTGTTCTGTTTCCTCATCCTTTTTGTGCTGTCAAAAGGGGGAGTAGTGATAGCATTAATATGTTTGTATTATTTTATTATTTAGTGGTTATACCATTTTCTTGATTTTAATAAAATTGGCATTACTTGGTTCACGTTATTTTCCTTTACATTATGTATCAATTAACTGCTTAAGCTGAATTATTTCCTACCAAATATTTGCCATCATGAAAAAAGGGAGATTGTTACAAATCTAGATTCAAAGATTATAATTTTGATGATAATAATATTTTTGACATCACTATTTCTTTACTATTATCCTACCTACTAACTTTTCAGTCCCATAAGGTCAATTATAAATCAAGCTAGCTCAAGATTGGATAGATTAGGACTGAGTCAGTCTATAAGTGTACTTCAAATGTTTTTACTTTTTCTTGAGTCAAATATAATTTTGTAGATCCTAATGCTAAGTAACCATGGACACATACACTTAGGAGAAAAAATTCTATTTGTTCCAGAGTGTTATGTTTTTTTTTCATATCATTCGGAATGATCCAAAATTATTCTAGATGATCAGTTAAAAATAAAAACCCTAATTAAGGCATCCTTATTAAGAAAGCTAAATTAAGTAAATAATTCTAGATGATATTCACATTGTCCTAGACGATATGCTCAAACCAAAAAGAATCAACTACAACTCTTTTAGGCATGCTATTATTTTTGGACATCATACATGTTATCATCCTGGATGATGTATTACAATTATGCCAAAATTAGTCTAATGATTAAGGAAAGTAATTAAGATTTGATTGATCAATCGTATCATCTTAGACAATTACAGGATCATGCTGGACAATCACAGGATCATTCGAGATGATCAGTTAAATAAACCTTAGTTTCTTTTTGAATTGTTCAGGACTAACAAAATGATGTACTGGATGATATTTGTTGATTTGAACTAATCATACAAGATGATCCAATAATTGACCAGGACGATTAGTTATTTTTTCATCGTCCAACATGTAAGGTATGGCCTAACTGAGCGATGGTCCATATGATATTTGACATTTTGAACTAATTGTCTAGGATGTGTACCCATCATCCAAGATGATCAGAATAAACATATATTCTAATCATCCAGTCTTCCCAAGATCATCCTAACCAATTGAGCTGAATTTGTACTAATCTCTGTCGATCATCCTAGATGATTGTTGTCGATTAATTACAATTTAGGGAAAATTTGAATCCCTTCTATATAAAATCTCTTATTTACTCTAAATAAAATCTTTTGCTTCTGTCCTAACCTAAGAGAGCCAAGAGGAGAGGGAGAGCTTGGGAGAGAGAGAGAGGATCTTGTGAAGTGGAGTTTTTGAGGATTTCTTAAAGGTTCCTCCAAGTAAGGATCAGAGTCATCTTCTCCATTCGTCGTCCCTGATTCCGTGGATGTTCTAGAAAAGTCTACTTGAGTAATTGATCGAGTCTCTCTACCTACTTCAAGAGGAAGTGAAAGGAGTTAGGTTCTATACCTGTTTCGGGATGAAGTGAAAGGAGTTAGGTTCTCTACTTCACCAGGGTCGATGGAAAGGAGTTTTATACATGCTTCTCCACCTTGCTGTTGGAGAAAAAGGAGAGTCACTAAGTTTAGTGTAATAACCGGTGGAGAGGCTCTAGGGAGTGGACGCATGTCAAGTTGACTGAATAACTATAAAATCAGTTGTGTTCTTTCTTATTGCATTTAATTTTTGCACTTTATTTTTTGGTGAATGATTATTTGGTTTAGATATTTGAGAATTTTTAAAACACCAATTCATACCCCCCCCCCCCCCCCCCCCTCTCTTAGTTAGCTTCGGGCTAGTTCATAAGGGCTTAACATCCCTAATAAACTTTTATGATATACAAGTTATTGAAATTTTTTTAGAAGAAGTTCAATGTGGTAGGGATAGAGTAGAATGGAATAAAAGTTTAAGTACATGGAATGAAAGATTGTCCTAATCAAGGATTTTATAGTTTGTAATAGAGGTATTTCTGTATCTAGTGTGAGCATCTTCATCTTTAACACATTGAAACCTATCATCCAACCTTCAATGGAGATCCACACAACTATGTGTTTGTGGTCATAAAGATTTAGTGGGAGAGTATAAAGCTTGAGAACTAGAAAATGAGAGTGGTTGATATTGGAAGTGTGAATGATTGAAATTCCCGCTCTTTTATAGCTCAAGTCAATCATATAATATGATAGGTGATTCATACAATATGATCAAGTCCATAAATAATCTCTCATCAAGAAAATATAGTCAATGATCAAATCGTATAGTCTCATCATGTTTCATCCCCCAGAATCAATGTAAAATCGATCTTCCTGAGGAGTCATTGATATGACTATTTACCAAAAGGGATTATATAATATGATGAGTAATTTGTAAGATACAATCAACAATAATGAATTTCCCAGAGTAGTTAATATGATAATTATCGGTACCAATAATCATTTTCTACATATATCGTTTAGTATGATGAGTGTATCGTACAATATAATGTCAACAAAAAAATAAATTTTGAGTGATGCCCAGAGAGAATTCTACAAGCAATATTTACAAACAAACACATAATAAATTACAAACAAAAATAAATAATCAAGATAAACAATAACATAAACTGAAAATGAAAAAAAATAAAAATAAATCACCATACCTTCATGTTACCTATACTCTACTTTCTATAAGTATAAATATCATTGCCACCTTTTTTTTGAATATCAATGCCACCAAGTATAGTCCTAAGTGTATTTAATGTGTCATAATTAAAGGGTTTGATATATATATCTATAGTTTATTTTTAATGAAATGATTCTGCAACTCTCCTCACCTAAATGATCTTTATGAATTGTAGAATATTAAGTATCCTATTTTTCATCAAAATGAAAATGTTTTAACTTTTTCATATGATTTCTAATACTTTTATCCAAGTGTTCATAGTGCAATAATTAAAACATCATTCTAATTATTCTCTTCCTGGACTAACTATATTAATAAGTCAAAATTGATCTACATGAGATATTTCCAATTGTATATACTGTCATCATCAAAATAATACAAATTGAAATTCTTTCTTCCAAGACTAATGCATTGATAGGTCCAAGACTTAAAATAATAACAATATCTCATCAAAATTTATTTTCAAAATAATAATCATCATGTGATTCATCAATGCAATTCAAATGAATTTATTAGTTATTAATCCATAAAACTTCTTTCATTTAATATTTTCAAATATTTTTGTGTAGAAATAATTTAAAATTAAAATTTTATTAGAGTTGAATAATGCTTTAAAATATATGTATTCTTTTGTAAAATATTTTAATTCTGAGAATTTATTTATTTAACCAATAATACCATTACTAAAGTGTAATATCCCAATGTATCACTTCCTGCATTCATGGCCTTTAGTTTGATCAAATGTTTCAAATCTCTAGTTAGGTAATGCATCTTCTATCCAAGTATTATCTACTCTCATAGGACCTGTTGTGAGAGAAGAATTGCAAGCTTAATAAAAGATTAGTTTTAGAAACCCAAGCGGGTTTGGGTCTCACCCTATGCATGAATGTATGCATGCAATCCATGCTATGATTTGATGCTAATGCTTTGGGCCTGCAAACTAGGCGTGTTCTAAAGTGTAAATTGCAATTGAATGTAAGTTGTCCTAAATGTTACAAGAGTAACACCTAACCCCTTGAAATGGTTTCACTAATCTATGTCAGGGATAATGCCTCTTTCTAGAGATATATAATGCATGTAATGTCCTAGGCTATGTCTTTAGTGAATCTATAAGCCTGAGTGTAATTGCACAAATTTTCTTTAATAGATATTCATTTGCACTATTATCAATGCCAAATTAAACTAAAGCTTCATGTTATTTGCTATCCATTTCTAGTGTAAGTTTTTCATGCTCGTTGAATTCTTCTTCTAATTCAATATGTTCTATTTTCAAGGATTTGAGTGATTTTAATAATTCAATATGCTTCTTACTTAGTTCATTAAATTAATTGAATAGAAATGCAAGCTCTTTATCTAATGCAATGTGCTCAATTTTAGAAATAGAATGTTCTATTATTAAAATATTATGCCCTTCCTTCAAACGAAAAAAAAAAAAAATCAATTTTCAATCATGAGTTTTTCTTTTTAGATTCTTATATGAATCATGCATTTATTTAGAAATAGAAAATAATTCATCGTATGCAAGCTTGCATACTTTATCTTGATTGGAGTTTCCAACACAACTATTTGAAATTTAGCACAAAATTGTTACCTCATCATTTTGCTCTTATTCTGATGAGTCGGAAGTTAAATTCTCCTGGAAGGCTTTTTGCATCCTTTGTGTGTGCTTTTTAAAACTAAACTTTTCTTCACTCTTTTCCTTGGTTGGGTGGCTCTTAAGTGTAGAGTAGTAAGATTTGAAGTGATTGGGCTTCCTACAATCAAAGCAAATAGAGACATTTAAAACCTTATTAAATTTACTTGATTTACCTTTATTGCTTTTGAGGTGGCCCTTTGTTTCCTCTTAAGGAAGCTTTTGAGTTGATTGGTCATCAAACCTAGATCCTTGCTCCCTTCACCTCCCGAGTCAGTGTTATCTATATCATTTGCCTTCAGTGCCACTATTTTATCCTTTTTTCTATTACTTTCATCTTGAAGTCTTTGGCTTTAATTTTGCATGTAAGCAATGAGAGAGACCAATAAGTTGTCCATAGAACACACATTTAAATCTTTAATTTCATAAATTGCAATGACTTTTGTATCAAATGAATCAAGTAGGCAACATCATAACATGTTAGCTTTTTAAAATAGAAAAGTTATCAACCTAAAGCATGCAATTATATTACTATCTAAGTGAACAAAGATACATATCAGATATAGTTTCACTAGGTTTCAGGTAAAAAAGTTCATACACATGCACTAGTAAATTCAACTGAGATTGCTTGACTTTATTAGTGCCATCCTATGTGATACATAATCTATCCCAAATATCTTTTTCAGTTTTATAGATTGAAACACGCATGCAGTCTTCAAATTTTAAGGCATATAAAAAATAATTTAAGCATTTGGAAATCAATGGAGCTAAATCCATACCCTCGGAACTCCATTCATTAAAATAGACTTCTACTTTAACACCATTAACAATACAAGAAGGAATAGAATAACTAATTTGTATATTGTGCCACATTCCAAAATGAATTAATTACAGGAAAGTAGACATATGAATTTTTAAAAATTTAAATGTGATTTTATCAAAAAGTGGTGGATGGGTTATTGACTTACCATCAACAATATTCCTATTTCCAAAGTATGCCATCAGATCAATCTCAAGGTTTTTAAACCACAATTAAGACAACTAGCTTTGATAT
This sequence comes from Dendrobium officinale, assembly GCA_019514585.1. NCBI lineage: Eukaryota > Viridiplantae > Streptophyta > Magnoliopsida > Asparagales > Orchidaceae > Dendrobium > Dendrobium officinale. The sequence goes on along the minus strand of CM033691.1, from coordinate 44,346,986 downwards.
CAATTGAAAGTTTAATTAGACGGTTGTGAAACCACTTGAAGTATGGAATGTCACACTAAGAGGGGAGTGAATTGGTATTATAAACATCTTTTTAAAAATCTCTTTTGAAATTTAAACAATCAAATTCAAACTATAAATTCAAATTCAAAATTTTAATTTAGAAGCAATTAGTAATAAAAAAACTTATCTTTTATTTTTTATTTTTTAAGAAAAATAATTAAAAATATTTTTTATTCTTTTAATTTTTTTTATTTTTAATTCATTTTTTGAACAAATAATAAACATTAACATAATCATGAGGATGCTGTAACACATAGATAACAATGTTCTAATTACATTTACATAAATAAAAGTGTATGAAAGTAAAGTGTGGAAAGAAAAAGAATAAGCCCACCAAAATTCTAAAGTGATTCAGTCAACTTGTACCTATGTCCACTCTCTCAAGTCTTCTCTAGGTATAGCCTTAAGAAGTTAGTTATTCTACTTAACCCCACATCAAGGTAGAGAAGCCCTTACACAATCACTTCCACCAATTCAATGCAACGGAGTAGTTATATCCCTTTCACCAACCCAGTGTGGTGGAGTAGTTTAATATCATTCTAAAACCTGGTGTGGTAGAATAGCACAATTTATTTCACCCTCTTGGTGAGGAAGAATAGCCCAATCACTTTCATTATATGCAATGTGGTGGAGCAGTCAGAATCCCTTTCACCTTCCCTAATGTAGTGGAATATTTGATGACCCATTGACACCAAAGGGGTCTTCTTCCTAAAGCTTCCCTTAAGATCAACCTTGACACATGAAAGAACATAGGTGCAAATTGGTTAGAGGAACCTTGTGAATCTCACTCTCACACTCCCTCAAACCCACAAAGATCTACTCCCTCCGTCACAACTTCACCCTTTCTCTCCTCTTGCTCAAAGTCCCTTCAGCACTTTCCAATAAAAGACTCAACCTAATGACTTCAAAAGACTCATACAAAGTCTACTAAGAAAACTTGAATAGTTGGCTTCCACATACCTTAATTTTAAATTTCGTCATTTTTATTCATATAGTACGATCAATGGATCCTATAGTATGATTTGTTAAACAGTTTCACTGTAGTATTATACAATGAATTGCTATAAACTAAGGTCAATTTAATTTCTTAATTGATTGTACTAGATAAATGAACTATAATACATTATGATTAGTTCAAATCAAACATTAGATCATACAAGACAAACCAAACTTCATCTCGAGAGTCCACTAGTGCTTCATATAATATGATCTTTTTATCGTACTAGACGAACCAAACTTCATCTAGAGACTCCTTGGGTGATTTATATAATACGATATGTGATCATAAAGTATGATATGTACTCAATTCAGATCCAATTTAAGTCCTTAACTAACTGACCTAATTCGACAATATTTAAAAATATCATATAGTGCAAAAGACTTCAAATAATATAAATAATTCAAATTTACCTATTTTAGGTAAGATATATTCGACTACAGAGTTTTTGGTTATGGGTTATCATCCAGTACGATGTGGTATTCATAATATACGATTAGTTATAATTCAAATTTTTATTTAAATTAAATATTTTAGTTGATTTTGATTTCAACTAATCATATAATATGATCTAGATCGTACAATATGATTAATAGAAAAATTAAAATATTTCTTTTTTCACTCACCCTATATGTGTCTGTATAGTTTATAAGATAGAATACATGTTTTTACATACATTGACTAAAAAAAAGTAATAGTGCCGACTCTTCAATACATAGTTTAACTTACGCACTGAAAAAACACAATCTTCAGCCTAAATCTTTAGTCCTTCTTTGTGTTTGTTAACCTGAAAGTTTAGTAGTGTACTAAATTAATATCAAAAATAATATGCATTGATGAGTAAATAATATCCAATAATATTTGCAATCATCAAAATATAAGGTCGGGCTCCCGAATTGTAACAGACTCCCAGATTAAAGTCTTGCGATGATGTTTAAAAGAATAAAGTTGGCTAACTGTGGTTGGAATTCTGTATTTTGCAAGTGATAAAGGTCAAAGGACAATAGCCGAACGTCCGAGGCCGAGCGACCGAGGATAGTGATTGGATGATGGTGGTCTGTGGAGTGTAGTTGGGAAACTGTTGTTTGAAGACCATAGTCAACGGGTGACACAGGTTGAAAGAATCATACTTAGAAGATAGAGGTCCATAATCAAGTTATAGTGTTCAAGGGTCATACTCAGTCAATAGTGGTCCGAGAACTGTAGTCGGGTGATGGGGGTCCAATGATCATAGTTGAGTGATAGTGGTTCAAGGATCATAGTCAGGCAACGATGGTAAAAAACAGTAGTGCGGTGATAATGGTTCGAGTACTTTAGTCAAGCAATGGTTGTTTGAGGATTGTAGCCGAACAAAAGTGGTCAGAGGGCCGTAGTAAGATGGCAAAAGAGAATCAACAATGATGGTCACATGATGACTTGGTGGTGGTGCACCAATATTCACAGTGCCCCAAAGATCTTTTGAATCTCAAGCCAAAGTTAAACCTCCAAGTTCAAACTCATTCTCCAACTCCCCCTATCTTATGTAGGGAGTGTTATTTATAAAATTTTGAGAGTGTTATGCCCATTAATATGGATAAATTATAGAACACTACATTGAACAGCACAGATTAATTTCCTTGATTATGAATCATTCATTAAGCGTTTAAGTGATTTAATGATGTCAGAATTAAGCGATCTTGTGCTCATTGAATCTCGTTGAGCCACTCGATTCAATCAACATGCTAGATTTGAAGATCATTTTGCCATCAAGTTAATGTCATGAAATTTTCAATTATGCTTCAGGCCCTTGATTTGGTTTCAGTTGATCTCAAATTGTATGTATGTATATATATATATATATATAGAGAGAGAGATATTCAGTTCATCTTATTGAGATATTCAGTTCAATTATATATTTTTGAAATCGAAGTTCTAATGATCTTGACTTTTAATATGGAAGTTTTGAATTTCAATATGCTTTTGAGGTTTATGCCCAATCAAGATGGTTTTTGATAATGCGTGTGTGTGTGTGTGTGTTTGTGTGTGTGTGTGTGTGTTAAAACCCACGGAGGGGCCTACGTGTTAATATCAAAAATCGGTTACCAAAGTCCTTAAAAGGACCAACCAGCTCGCCACTACTTCGAAGAGCTACAATTAAAATTGAAATAAAAAAACCTAACACCCGGTGGTTCCTTATCCTACGATTACAAAAACAACATGAATAAAGACTCGGGCTGTGAGTAAATAGCACCCAAAAAAGGAAGAACCAATTTATCTCGTTCAGCTCAAACTTCCTGAAAAAAAATAGGAGACAATAGGAATAGAAATGCGAGAAGGAAAAAGAAGAGAACCTTGCATTTGTTATAGCTCCCAAAAAAACAAGTTAAGCAAACCTAGAACTGCCAGCATTAGTTGTAAAAAGCAATACTAAAACCAAAAACCAACCCAGGTTGAGCATATGGATATCATCCATAAACCAAAAAAGACTCACCTCCCCAAGAATAAAACCCCTGACATTGCAAACCAAAAACTGATGGCATAAGAGTTAAATTCCAAAAAAACTGATTGACAGACCGATTACCCAGAATAAAAAAGAGAATATGGCTGGTAGTAGTTAGCTCAGCTAAGTAACCCTGTAAGACCTTGAAAGCCTGAGCATAATAGAACGAGACTTTAAGATCCTAAAAAGACAACATCTCATAAGGAAGTAACCCATAAAGATACAGAAAACCATACGAATTATTTAACATGCACCAAAAAACAGTAGAAACAAAGAAAGGAGAACACACAACCAGCTCCCCAAAGTGACAAACACTAGCAACCATCAGGTTAGCCAACCAAACCCACTGAGAAAACTGAATGGGCATGATAGGCACTGAGCCAGAAATAAAAAAAACAATAGTTAAAGTAAATTCTAACTAACCAACTGTCCAGCAAAGTATAGGGAAACAAACTATCATAAAAAACTTAACAATAGTAGCTATCAGCAACCCTGATATAACAGATACCTCTAGAATACCAACAACAGTTCGAAGAAGCTTTAGCAATCATAAAAATGATAGGGTTCCCGCTAAAATAATCTACTTTGTTAACCAGCCACCCGATTGATTAACAATCTCCATTCACAAAAAGGCAGAAATAACCAGCCATATGAGTGGAATAAATCACAATGAGGCTCCAATACTCACCAAATGCAACCTGCTTAATAAAAACCTTCCCTTCCCAAACAGGAACCAAGAAAGAGCCAACATAGAACCAAAAAACAGAAAAATTAACCATGTATAATATAAGGAAGAGTAGTTTTATCAATGGTAATCATACCTTTCAAAATTGGATTTAAATTACTAATATTCAAATCTTGATAACTCTCTAGCTGGCAACCAAAGTTAGCCAACCAATCGGCATAGGCATTAGCTTCACGGTAGAAGTGAGAGATATTATAATTAATAGAAGAAAGAGACTTTTTGATTTTCCTAATCAGGTAAAAGTTTTGAGGATTCCTTTGAACATGATTATTAATAATTTGAACCACAAGTTCAGCATCCACCTCAATCCAGACATTAAAAAACCCCAACTTAATGCAATTATCAATGCCAAAAGATAACCCAGTGAGTTCAGCAGCAAAGGGCTAGCAAAGGCAGCTAACACCTTACCCTGGTGATCCCGAATAATACCACCAGTGCCAGCTAAATAATTTCTCACATAGCCATTAGAATTCAATTTCACAAAAGGAACAGTGGGTTTCCTCCAAATAACAAGTCTGGTAAAGCCCCTGTTAACATTCTCACCCACATGGATACCAAGTAAATCAGCAAATTTCCGAGAATTACTGCAGTTCTTAACCGATATCAAGTTATAGGAAGATAGATGCAAAATTTTATGCTTGATATTAGAGATAATAAGAGTAGCATCCATCTTAATATCACAATGCTTGGATTCATTTCTCTCTTTCTAAATGAACCATAAAATAAGAACCGGGATTAAGTTAAAAATGTGACCTTTAGAAGTGATCATCCACTCTTTTAATAAGGAAGGAAGATCATTGTAAAGATCCACGTGATTAAGATTTACCAAAGTAAAGTAGTGTTGCCAAACCTTCTTAGCTATAGTTGCATTCACAAAAAGATGATTAACACTTTTAATGTTAGAACAGCATTGGCATTTGAAGGGAAACTAAAACCTTTTTTCTGGATTAAAGTATCTACAGGAATAAAGCCTTTAAGACATCTCCACGTTAAAATGGAATAAGAGATAAGGATATTATTATGCCATAAAGAAGAGTAAAGAAGAGAGTAGTTATACTTATACTGTAGGAATCCCACACCTTTCTCATTTGAAAATTAACCGAAGAGGACAGTGTAAAAAGAATTTTATCCTTGCAAGATAACTCTAAGGGAATCAGTAGAATCATGTAAACAATAAAGGGAGGAATAACCTCCAAAAGTTTAGTAACATTCCAACAACCATTAGCAATAAAATTAGAAACCTTGATATTGTCAATAGAACAGGTATTCAAATACTTATCAATCGAAAAAGGCCCAATCCAATTATCTTGCCAAAAGAAGACATTACCTTTACCAATACCCCATTGAATAAATTATTCGGCTGACCACTTAATTTTTCAAAATATTTTCCAGGTCAAAGAATTAGTGGCTTTATAAACACCAAGTAAAGGATGAGAATCTTTGCAATATTTAGCATTCATAAAGCGGGCCCATAAACTCTCGTTAGATCTAAAAGAAAATCAGAGTTTATGAGAGAAAGCTTGAACCATGTCGGGAATGTTTTTGCAACCTAAACCACCTTCGTTATAAATGCCACAAATGTTGTTCCAATAAGCCCAACGAATACCATTATTATTAAGCTTGGAACTCCAAAATAATTTGTTTATCATTCTCTCAATTCTAAGGCAAATAGCAGCAGTCGGTTGAAGAGTATGCAGTAAGTAAATAGGAATAGAATTCGGAACATATTTAATAAGAATTAATCTACCCCCAAAAGACAAAAAATTAGAAGACAAGTGAGTTAATTTTTTTTTGGAAGCACGTAAAAATATCTTCAAACATGTGACTTCTCTTTTTACCTTTATAGATCGGGGTGCCCAAATACTTAATGGGTAAGGTTTTAGATTGAAACCCATAAATTCTTTGAATAGCCATGATTCTATCTCTATTGATAGACTTGACAACAATAAAACTATTTTTATCCTTATTAATAGCCAAACCGCTAGAAGCATGGAATTGTAATAGAGAATTGCTCAAAGATTTAATATTATTAATCGAGCCATTAGAGAAAAGAATGAAATCATCAGCAAAACTAATGTGAGAAATCGGGATACCTCTAATAGTGCGAAAATGAAGTTTAAGATTTCTTAAGTATAATGAAAAGTGCTGGGGAAATATTATCACCTTGTCTTAAACTTTTAGAAGACTTGAAAAAATCATGTCTACCATTAATAATAATAGAAAAATAACAATTATCAATACTATTCTTAATAAGCTTGATGAAAAATTCACTAAAGCCAAATGAAGAAAGAACCTTATACAAAAAATTCAAGTTAAGGTTATCATAAGCTTTAGAAATATCCAGTTTCAATATGATATTGCCATCTTTAATCTTGGTATTAATCTCAAGCGCACGTTCTTGGGTCAATAGAACATTATCAAAAATGCTCCTACCTTTAACAAAACCAATTTGATTACTAGAAATAATTCTAGGAAGAATACTTTCCAACATTTTGGAGATAATTTTGGATATGAGTTTGTTAAAAAAAAGAGCAGAGACTTATAGGTCTAAAGTCATTCCACTTATTAGCCCCAACAATTTTAGGAATAAGCACAATGTTAGCAGAAGTGAAGAATTTCGGGTAGGGAGACCCCTTGAAGAAATCACTGACCACTTCAATAACATGAGATTTAATAATATCCAAACATTTTTGAAAAAATTTAGTAGTGTAACCATCAGGACTCGCAATGGAGTCACCATTCAAATCCATAACAACATTACAAATTTCCACCTCAGAATTGAGAAGACAAAACGAGTCATTATCAATATCATTAATAATATGCGGGTTGACTTGAGGATTAATTAAAGGAACATTGGTAAACTGATCATTGAAACAGTTCATAAAATGTTCCACACCAGACTTGCAAATTAACTCCTCATAATCAATAATAGAGCCATCACTTTTGACGATTTTATGAATATAACTCTTAGTCCTATTATGATTAGCCATGGCAAGGAAAAATTTAGTATTCCTATCTCCTTCAATAGTAAAATTGAAATTAGCTTTTTGTTTCCAAAAAAATTCCTCCTGATCCTGAAGAAGAACAAGAGAATCCTTAGCATAGTTAAGGATATTGAACTTGTCAATAGAAGGATTATCCATATAGGTATTCTCTAGCTCAACTACTTTCATTTCAGCTTCCTTGATATTGGTCAAAACATTCTTGAAAACATTTTTTTCCACCAATTTAAAACATATTTTAATCTACTTAATTTAGACCATAATCTAAGCATGCCCTTAATATCATTGTTAGGGTAAATGGGAGCATTCCAATTAATACTAATAACATTCTTAAAGTCACCATTAGAAAGCCACATATTTTAAAATCTAAAAGCAGGATTACCAACATTTCTATTAGCATTAATATTAAGCAATAAATGACAATGATCAGACAAAGTTCTACTGAGATGTTCAACCGAAGACAAGGAGAATACATAAAGCCAATCATTATTAAAGAGAAATCTAGCAAGACACTGCCAAATAGTGGATCTATTCTAAGTAAAAGGACTACAAATAAAACCAATGTCATTCAAAAAGTAGTCAGAGATCACAGAATTAAAATCTTCCATAGCAACAGAGTTTGGCACATTACCTCCCCTTCTTTTCGAGGCATTAGAGAAAATATTAAAATCACCGCCAATACACCAAGGGCCATTAATATTGTTAGCAAATTGACGGATCTTATCCCAAAGCGGGAGACGATTCCATCTAGAGCTAGCAGCATAGACGAAAGAAGCATAACACTTATTGTTAAAAAATTCAATTTCACAGTTAATAATTTGAGGGAAATCTGAAATAACATTAGCATTAATATTGCTATTCCACATAATCCATATTTTGTTAGAATAATTAGCAGCAAATTTAGAATAACCCAATTTAGAAGCAGTAGAGCAAAGTTTATCAGGAGCAATAAGAGGCTCAATTAAAACTAAAGACATGATACTATGCATTCTTGAAAGATTTTTAACTCTAGCAATCGAATCCTTACCCCCAATCCCCCTAACATTTCATAGAAGAGCTTTACTCATTAAGATATTTGGAAGAATTCTAAGCACGGGTTGACCGGGGAGTAGAAGGTTGAGAATTTTTATGGTTCTTCCCTTTCTTTTTACCAACTTTAGAATAATCGTCATCATCAATATTTTTAGGATTAGCAATATTAGAAATAGAAGAAGAAGCAACAACATTACTCACAAATTTTTCATTTGGTAGGATGTTTTGCTCACCATTAGAAGGAGGGAGAAAATCCCCTTCTTCGCAAGTATCGTTGTTTCCATCCACAATAATCTCACCTTCTCTGTTAACAACATCAATAGAAATAGAGTTAGAATGCTTTTCAACAATATTAATAGTAATAGGAATTAAATCCGAGTGAACATCCTCAATGTTATCAATGTCATTTAACATAGAGTCTATGGAAATGAAAATTTTAGGTTCAGTAGCCTCAGTATTGTTCACAATAGTTTCATGTTTCTCCTCAGTAATAATAATATCAACATTTGAAGTATTCAGAGGAACTTGAGAAGAAAAATTTTCAACTTCCGACTTATCAGACGATGGAAGCGGTTCCACCTGGCTCGAATGGATAACCTTCCCGATAGGCACAAATGTTTTTTCGGTGGATCCATGCTTACCATACGACTGAACAGTCATTTTCTTAAATTCGGGGTGAAGTTTAAAGCAATCAGAAGGGACATGTCCATGGATCTTGCAATGAGAACAAAAATCAGGGACTTTCTCGAATTCAACCTTTTGCATATAACCGTAAGCTTTCGATCAAACCCATATTTCCTTCGAATGTTTTTTGGTAATATCAACTTCTACTAGAATTCTAGCCACATAAGGCCTTGTTCGTGAAGCAGTTGCTTGATCTGTTTGAAGGGGTCTCCCGAAAATGGATCCCAAAGCATGTAAAACTTTAGGGTTAAAAAAATGCAACCGAAGGCTAGAGAAAGAAATTCATATGGGAACTATGGGGGATTCTTCCTTGATATCAAAAAATGGCGTCCATTTTAAAATGCACATTTGACAATTAAAAATGAAGTATTATCTTCTAGCAAAAATTCTACTGTAATCCAGATCGTTAGATAGTTGTATTGCTACATGTCTAGAATCCAAAAGACCGATCGAGAAAAAACCCAAGAGTTTTAAGTTTGTGAAAAAACTATGAATGGAATCAAGGTTTGGTCTGTTAAGACCAAATTTACCGACCAAAGTGAACTAAAAGGGAGATGCCAGCTTAAGAACTTCATCATCAGTGAAAAGAATGGCTGGAACACCGTTAAAAGTCGTTTGAAGGACATTACCTGAAGATGCACCACCCGAGAGTACTTCCTTAAAAGATCGTGATCTGGAAGGCGAACTATCCCCCGCCTCAAGATTAAAGAATCCTTTGTTTTTGATCGGCTCAGAACCAGCAACAGAGCCCCAAGGGTTGGGGGGGCTGCGAAGCAGCCATCAGAGAACAAGCCCACGCGGGGCAAAAAGCCAAAGATCGGACACAGCCAACCCAACTCACAGAGAAGCACTGAAAAACTGGAGGAAAAGCAGGGCAAAACGGACGACAACGGAGGGAGAAAGCAGAAACCCTAAATCGCCAGAGCAGCGGGTTTCAGCTTCGAGGAGGCGAGTCTACGTGTATGTATATATATATATATATATATATATATATATATATATATATATATATATATATATATATATATATATATATATATATATATATATATATATATATATATATATATATATATATATAATTTATTTAGAATGTTACGAATCCTAATGATTTCTTGCTGAATGATATTTTCATGAACTAAACAAGAAGCTATCCTTCGTTAGCTTACCTCGAATATTGCTAAATTACGTGCATGGTATCACTTGAAGCCGCACTTCTCAACGCTTCTGATCATGCGGCTAATATAACTAAAATTCCCATACTACCCCTTCCAAAATGTTTATCAAGTGTTTTATAAACTAAAAGTTAGACAAGATTCACAACGTCCGAAAAGAGCAAAAAGCAACGAGTTCCAGTTTATAAATAAAAACATAGAAAGGATTCGCTGTTTCCTAACTACTTCGGCTGTTGAGGCAAACTTTCCTGCTCAGATCAAAAGATGTCTATGACTCCCTCAATATTCCCTAAAATACTTTTAAATAATGACTGACGTCCTGTTCAACTGTGTTTGGAAAAAGTTTCAATTCAAAATATTATTATCGTAGTTTAGTTAGATCATAAGATGAACTAATTTTTGATATGATAATCAAGTTCATTTCACACTACATGGATTTAAAGGCTTATTGAAGTTTATTTTTATTTATTGGTTGGGAGCTTCGGCTGCTAACTAAGAGTTTTGGGTTCGAATCTTATATAAATGATGTGTGTGTGAATTTGACTTAGGCTTCATTTGAGACGGCTTTCTTACTCCTTAAAATTGCTTTCTAGTACAAAAATTTTATGTTTATACTAAAAAATTACTTCATAAAGTAGTAAAAAAGCAGTCCTAAGTTTAGCCTTAATATCTAGTAATCTCCCATGCGCTAGGTAAGACTTTCAGGCAGTTGAGTATTCTAGAAGCATCAACTTGTTTGGAATTTCTTTAATAATTATTCTCAGCTGTACATTGGACAAAGAAGTCTGCGTGATTTAGCATCAATCATCTTCTTTCAAATCAGGGATAGGATAGCAGCTCTAACGGCCAACAGATTCTTGCCTAACTACGCAGATACCTTTGAAGTTTTTTCAGCAAAATCTTTTATTTTTTAACGTACAATGTAAACGTAATAAATATTTGATTGAGCTCTTATTTGAAGTTCTTCTTGATTGTCCTTTAATAAACTATTTATTACATTAGGATTAGGCATGGATCATGACAAAGATTAAAGTTTTATTTGAGAAGGTCTTCCATTGTCTTTTAAAGTAGCTCTTTACAATAAGAATTTTATAAATAATAAGTTTTCGTATTATGATTTTGTTTTAAAAAAATAATAAAAAATTGACCCAAACAAAACATTTTCCAAATCACAATCATAATTTTTATTTAGCCAATATTTTTCACTGCTTTCAAGAGATTTGCGTGCTATGAAGTTGCTTTTTATAATAATTTAAAAAGCTAGCTACTTTCTTCACAACAGCTTTACAATCAATCACCTACAATCCCAAAACAGACCTTAAAGTTTCGTTTGGGAAAACTTTCTTCTTGTTTTGAAAAGCTGACATAGAGAATGTCCTTAAATCAGTTGGCTCTATTTATATTTTTTTTCTTGAGGAGTTTGACTTAATTAATTTACAGCACACCTTACACCATGTTATTATAAAAATATTTAAGAACATACGTAACACTTATTTTTAATAATAATAATATATATTATATATTATATTTTAAATTATGACCAACTTCTTAATTATCTTTTCGCAAAAGTTTTACTAGAACTGAAAAATATATCGTGTAAGTACGTTAAGTTTATTGTAATGAATGTAGCTTTTATAAGCATTGAAGCAATTATTACATTCCTATTTGATGAAGTTATATTTGCTACAATAAATTAGAACAGTTAATTTTATTTAATTGGTATTAACTTTCTTATCTTCATTTTTTTTTACAATTTAAATTGTTGGAGGAAGAACATAGATGATATATGGGAAACAATCTAATTTGACCTTATAAGTATAAAAGAAGAGGTTAGTAATTTAAATATGGAATGACTTTAATTTTTTTAATTATTAAACTTAATCGTTGTGTAGGTCCTATGATTCATAGTATGATGTTAAAATTTTTTTCACATATTTGCTCATAATTATATTATTATTATGTAAATTATATTTTTAAACACATATGCTATGTCTAGTATTTAACAGGTAGTATGTGGGTCACAAAAAGGAGCTCACACCTAATAGACAACACAGGTGTGGGCTCCGAAAATTCGGCTCCGGCCTCCGCTCGCTTTTCTTATTGGGCGAGGGAGTTTTAACGAACTAAGTTCCGAGGTAAATTTTGGAAGGCAGATGGGTTTGTAGATAAGACACTACCCAGAGATTTCGCCCTCATTTTGCGAGGACTTTATGATCTGAGTTCTGGTTTCCTATAGGCGCAAGCCCCTATAGTTAATTACCCCTCCCGGTCACGAGAGAGAACTTTCGATTAAGGCTAGTCGTCGATCAGATACGTAGGATATACGTGTATCTGGCATATAGTAGCAGCAATGGGTTTGAGATTGGAAAGATTTGAGAATTTGGGAATTTGGAAAGCTTTAATATTTAAAATAGAAATTTCACCATCTTTCACTTAAAGCGGATGGTGGGGGAATGGATGATGGACCCGATCAAGATCCCATGGTTCCGTCATCCCGGGCCATCCTGGTCCCTGGTCTACTTAGTCAGAGGAGGTAGTCGACCCAACCTGACAGAAGGATCCTTGTTGGTAGCCATGGGTTGCTTCGTCCAAGGGGACCTTGTAGACCGGGGTTGAATGTTTGTCTAAGGGGACAAATTTAAATCCACCTTAGCTTACAGAGGGTTTTGTGCCCTATCGATCATATCCTATTGATTCATATCTCAAGGATTTAACGCCATTAAGGAGCGTATTGGCTCTGGCCATAACCGCTATCTGTGGTGCCATTTGGCGGCAAAACCACTCGGTTCAGAGGGCCCCGGGTCATAACCATTTATCTGCAGTGCCATTTGGTGGCGAAACTGCCGATTAGATGACACGTACCACGTCCTTACTGGCAAGAGATTGTTTGAGAATGGATCCTAGTGATATTTTCGACTAGGCATTTGACTCTTTGTGAGCTAGAGTAAATTTCAAATTGTCCGCCTCGACAAACTGTTGCGAAGGGCGGATGGATTTTGCTTTAAGTGCGTTGATGGATTGATTTCATTTTTAAATATTTTTTGGATTTTAGAATTTTTTGGAATTTTGTGGAGTTTTTGGATTTTTGGATTTTTCTGGGATTTTGGGTGGAGCTTTGGAAGACATTTGAAATTATTTTAGAACCCCTCCGGTTGAAATCTTCATTCAACACGGCCATCATCGGGGTGTTTGGGGGTCATTTCTTTTTATGGATTGAACCTTGTCAACTCTGTCGGGCTATCGACAGAGGATCGGGTTTCGTAGGCTTTGTACCATTTGATAGTGAATTCTCATTGTTATAGGCCTTAAAAGCCTAATATGAATGTATTAAGAAAAATATATCGGTCGTAGCAATCGTATATTTGTTTGAGAGTTCGAACCTTGTCGAATCCTATTGACCCGTATAGGAGGATCGGGCTCGAACTAGAATTCACTTGTCAACCCGCGCAGCATCCCTAGACGTCACGTGTGTACCAATAACACGCCCGCCGGGGCCCATGCGGGTATTTGGATTATATTTTTTTTTTCTTTAGTGTACCTATGTGTATACAATTTATAGTGCACGTGCAGGGGGTATTTTTGAAATATTTATAGACATCTTCTGTCTGCTTATACGGATGTTGCAGATCCGGTGGCGTGGCGTAGCAGCTTCTGAATAGAGTTGTTCGCTGATTCGTACAGGTAGACTGTCGTGCACTATTTATTGATTTTCATAGGCGGGTCATAGTGCACTAACTATTCTCCTGCCTTATACTTGTATATGCTTGCACTTGTTGTATTCTCCATGCATTTTGTTGATTTTTTAAGTACATCCATTAATACTGCATCCAGATAGGTAGATGTATTTCTTCTCAGACTGAGATTGACTTCAGGATACTGCATTTACTGAAGTCTTTATGCATCTACCCCTGAGTGGCATGTTATACATACATCTGTATTTATTGAGGGATTGTATGTATTGCAGATCTTTAGGTTGTTATATATGAGTAGGAGTCGTATTGTTGCTTATGAGTGAACTGACGTTTCATTTCTATTTGGGAGTTTAATGAATGACCTTCGTTCATTCATTGACCTCTTTATTCGGAGGGGACACATGTCTTCTACGACGACCTCCTAGAAGTATTTTGTAGAAGATCCATTATTTCTGCATCGAATCCACCCTTTCACCAATCTCGGGTGGGTTGTTCTGATGAATTTGTAGTTGCTTGTAGGGACAGATCTTTCTTTATTGGTCTCGCGTATTGCCATCTCAATCAACAGGCAGTCTTATGAGGAGCACCATTTTTTGTGTGATATACTTCTCCATTTGTAAGAAGGCGATGTATCTGATTGCCATTGAAGAGTTTGTTGAATGAAGACAATGGCCCTTGTGATATCATTGAGCTTGTATTGTTGCTTATGAGTGGGAAAATAATTTATTTCTATTTATGATTTTATCGAATGTCCTTCCTCCATTCATGGATCTCCACTAACATAATCAAATTTGGTGAATGATGCTTGATTATCTAGTTATGGTTCAGATCTGAGTTCATGTCCACTATGCTTGATCCGAATCAAGTCCCGGTGTTTGGATTCTTCTGAAGTCTAACTCAAATTCTTGCTTGAGTTCAAATGTTTGAATCAAGTCCAATCTGAGCTCTTTTGTGTTCATTTGGGTCTAAGTCCAGTTCATGTTCGATGTCCACAAGTTTTGAGTTCAAAGTCAAAGTTCACCTTGCAAGCTCAAGTTCATCTCCATTTTATTTGGGTTCAACTCTTTATTAAGTCATTTAGATTTTGTTCAAGAGTCCAAGTACAAGTCATCCATCGTTCTTTTGAGTTCAATTAAGTCCAGGTACGATTTCACCCGAAATTTTGGCAGCCTCCCGGCGTCTCCCCCGTTTAGGGGAAAAGTACAAGAAAACTGGGTCTTTCCCACCACGCGCAATAAAGGCGTGTATGGTAGGTGTCCTCTGACGAGAACACCGCGGCCGTGATTTTTTGTTCCTCCCACCACACGCAATAAAGGCGTGTATGCGGTCTTTGACGGTACCTATTTTAAATGACACAATTTGCTTTCCCCCCGCTCGGGGGTACTTATAAGTGACCCCGCCTCGCCGTAGGTGCCGCACCGGGGTCCCTTCCCACCACGCGCAATAAAGGCGTGTATAGGAAATTTTCCGGTGCGCCACGAATGCCGAAGTAGAGTTTAGGCGATTGCTCGCTTCGTTGTAAGCATCAGACCGGCGTCCCATCCTACCACGCTCAATAAAGGCATGCATAGGAGTTTTTTCCGGTCCGCTGCAAACAACGACGCAAGAATCTGAGTTTAGAGAGTTCGTACCTTCACGGGCTTTGACGGTGGTGGTTTAAAGATGCACAGTTTGCTTTCCCCCCGCTCGAGGGTACTTATGAATGACCCCGCCTCGTCGTAGGTGCCGCACTGGGATCCCTTCCCACCACACGCAATAAAGGCGTGTATAGGCAGTTTTCCGGTGCGCCACGAACACCTAAGTAGAGTTTAGGCGATTCCCGCCTTGTCGTAGGCGTCGGACCGGAGTCCCATCCCACCACGCGCAATAAAGGCGTGTATAGGCAGTTTTTCGGTCTGCCGCACACAACGGAAGCAAGAATCTGAGTTTAGAAAATTCGTACCTTCGCAAGGTTGTCGGCGGTGTCGGTGAAGGCTCGGAGACCGAGGTAGGAGAAGGCGCGAGCATGTCATTAATTATAATAATCATTAGGTAATTATAATTTAATAAGTAATAATTAATTATTAATTAATTATAAATAATAAGTTAATTCTAATTATAATTAGTTAATAATTAACTATAATTAATCGAAATTAATTATAATTAATCTAACAATTATAATTAAAAATTAACTATTAATTATAATTAATTAATTAATTATAATTATAATTAGATAATAATTAGATATAATTAACCTTAATTAAAATAAATTAACCCTCATTTCTCTGTTCATGGGTTCAGTCAAAGAAGCGTGAAAGGGACCAAGTTACCTTCACAGCCGAGCTCCTGCTGTTGCTTCTTGTGTCCGATCAAAATGTTGTAACTTCCGATCCAACAGGGAAGGGAAAGTCGTCTGAGGAGCGAAGTCGAACAGCCAAAAGGAGCCAAAGAAACGATCGAACGGGAGAAAGTTATCTTCACAGCCGAGCGAGCTATGTTCTTGCTCCCGACCAAAATGCCGTAGCTTCCGATCCGACTGGGAGGGAAAGTCGGCGAAGGAGCACAGTTGAGCGTCCACGAAGGAACTGGAGACGAGTCGAGAGGGAGAAAGTTGCGATCACAGCCGGCGAATCTCCCGTGTTGCTTCCGATCAAAACTATCGTAATTTCCGATCCCATAGGTAGGGACGACGTCGGCGGAGGCACAGTCGAATAGCGACGATGAGCTCGAGCAACACAGAGGAGGGGAGAGGTATCGGGAGAGGAAGAAGTAGCGAATGGGATTGTGGAAGCAGAAAGCTCGTGGAAGAGAGCTTGTGGGAGAGAGTCGTGTGTTGAGGAGTTGAGCAGGGATCGGTATTTAACGAAGAGGATGGAGCTATGGATCGCAGGATTCGCGCAGGAGTTCTGGGAAATGACGCAAACGGCGTCGATTCCAGCTGAATTCGCGGTTGCAGCGGGATTTACGGAGATTTGAGTGATTTCTCAACGGATACGAGGTTAGTCTGATTTCTATTTTAATTTTGTTCTTTTACACATAGGTCAACAAATGCCCCCCAATAAATGTGGTTCGCGTCTAGAGCGAATCATGTTTGTTGTAAGCTTTTTAACCCTGTGGATCTCTAGATATTTGTTCTAGATGTCACACTAAGGCTTTCATTTGGTGGATCTGCAAGAATTTGCTTGGATGTCACACTACGATTTTTCTTTAGTGGATCTGCAAAATTTGCTTGGATGTCACACTAAGATTCATTCTATAGATCTCTAATAGTCCATCTTTATGCCTTTGTAGATCCCGTAGATGCACTTGTAGTTGAGAAGCTGCTTCAGAGTTTCTACAATTACTTTTGGGCTCATGTACGCTTTCTTCCCTTCTTCTTCTTCTTTTTTTTGTTTTGATTTTGTGCTCGTACTGATACTGCTTCGTATTTTGTGCAGGCTACTACAAGAAGAGGATCCGAGCTTCAGCCAGTTTACTGCTTCAGGAGACCCCAGTTTTGGTACGTTTTTACTTTGTTTGTACTATTCTTTTCTTTCTTTAGCTGCTTTCTGACACCTCTTTTTGCTCTGCACAGGTTTCGAGAGGAGCGGGATACTTGTTCGCTAGCCACCTCAGGAGACTTCTGTTTCAGGTACAACTTCTCTTTTGTAGCCTTTTACATATATTCTTTATAATTCTTCTTCTTTCTGCTGACTTCTCTTTTGCTTTGTGCAGGTCCTAGAAGTACAGAATACCTGGCCTTTGGAAAGAGAAGAATGTGGACTTCCTCTTCAGGCGTAGTTTAGGAGACATTGTAGTCCTCTATGAAGGATATTGTACTCTTCTTTTTCTTTCAGCTGATGTACAGTTGTAAAAAGATGATATTTGTAAACTTGTATATGAATTCTGAATGAATAAAGTAATTTTATAAATTCAGTCGTTAACGAGCTCTCTTTTTACTTCCCTTCAGACTTCTGTGGTTGTACTCTGACCTGTGATCCTGGTATTTTAAATATTTATTTGGGGATCTTGGCATGCAGCGCGATGTCGACCCAAATAAATATTTAAAATGCCCCCAGTCTTTAGGGACATTTGTAGATATTATTCGAGATGCTTCTTTTCATAGTTTTAGACTGAGTCATGAGATTCTGGTTCTTTCTGTTCTGTGCTTTATGCTGCGGACATTAATGGAGGATCTTCTGATTTATCAATAATGATTTTTCAAGAGATTTTTGTACCTTCGGCCCTATGCTTTCTTGCTTTGGCGGGCTTGTTGAAGGAGTAGGTGCCGGTGACCTAAACCCTTATGTTTGTATTAGGTCGATGGCGAAAAGTCATCGGTCTAGAGCTTTGTGCATAACGAACTTGTTGATGACAGAATCCACTTAGTTCAGCCTTGGGCTTTTCATGAACTTTGGGATAATTTTCTTCGGTCCTTTGCTTTGTGCTTTGGCGGACTTGTTGAAGAAAAATTCCTTCGATCCTCGCTTTGTGCTTTACGGATTTGTTGAAGGATTTACAGGTTCTGGATTCAATTGATAGTACCGAACGTAGGTAGTATCTTGATCCTTAACTACTTGAGAAGACTTTAATCTGAATCACTTGAGTTCATCAGATCGTGAGAGCTAAAATTTGATAGCTCTTTGTCCTTTGGTTGCTGAGATGGGGGTTCCTCTACTACGGCCTTTCTTATGGCTTGTTGAGTAGACGGAGCTGCCAGCGATCCGGCCATATTTGGGCGTGTTGGATCCGACCTTTTACGCCCATTCAGACTTCAGACTCGAGCTATGGGAATTGCGCTTCCCAATGCTGATTTTGCTGAAGTTGTTAGATTTGGAGTCATCCTTCGTGGTTGAAGATTTTGGAGCCTACGAACATTTGGTTGTCATTCGAGACTCATCCTTCCATTAGAACTTTGATTCTCCAGTCACTTAGGAGAATTTTGTAGACTACGATCACTTGAACTTGTCGAGTCAAACTTGCTTTTGTACTTCCTACAGTCCCTACTGACGGGTTGACGAAGTGGGGGGTCCGCTACTACGGCCTTTATTATGGCTTATTGAGTAGACGGAGCTGCCAGCGATCCAGTCATATTTGGGCGTGTTGGATCCGACCTCTTACACCCATTCGAACCTTAAGCTTCAGGCTGTCGAAAGACTTCAAACCTCTTCGGCTCAATTTTATAGGAGTGTGTAGCCACAAAAGTCTCTTTCTTGACTTTTGAGTCTTGGTTTGTTGTAGAAGGTGTTGTCTCTGTCTTTTGAGAAATTATCTGCAATACTTTGAAAAACACATACTTGTATTCTTTAGCAAAAAAGAATATTCGAATTGATAATTTTAAATATTTATTCGAGGATCTCGGCATGCAGCGCGATGTCGACTCGAATAAATATTTAAAATGCCCCCTATCTCGCAGGGTCATTTTAGAATAGAATAGATTTGGAATATAAGATTTTAAATATTCATTTGGAGATCTCGGCGTATAGCATGATGTCGACCCAAATGAATATTTAAAATGCCCCCTGTCTCGCAGGGACATTTTGGATAGGCTTTGTATCTTTGAGATTTTAAATATTTATTTGGGGATCTCGGCACGCAGCGCGATGTCGACCCAAATAAATATTTAAAATGCCCCTAGTCTGACGGAGGATTTTAAAATGCGTTCTTGCTATACAAGAGAATTTCAAAATGTAAGTATGCATTGATAAATGTGCAAATAATGCTTTGATCATCATAAAATACATTCGTTATGGAATTTTCATGTATGATATTTCTTTAAATGTCAACCGTTCATAGGCGGCATGGGTCTCTGACCGTTCAGATCGATCAACTGATATGCTCCTCCTTGGTACACTTTCTCGATGACGAAGGGGCCTTCCCAATTGGATACAAATTTGCCACCGATTTTTCAATGTGGAATGATTGGTCTTCTCAGCACCAGGACCAATTCCCCTTCTTGAAATGATCGAGGGCGCACCATCCGATCAAAGGATTTCGCCATTCTTCCTCGATAGATTTCTAGGTTCTGTTGAGCTTGTAACCTGAGTTCATCAAGTGCATCGAGCTCTTCCATTCTGAGACGGGCATTTTGTTCTTGAGTAATCTCGTTCTGAATTGCTACCCGGAGTGAGGGTAGTTCAATCTCCAATGGTAATACGGCTTCAACACCGAACACTAGAGAATAAGGAGTGGCTTTTGTTGGCGTCTTGTACGTTGTACGGTATACCCACAGTGCTTCTGCCATCTTCGTATGCCATTCTCTTTTGTTTTTGGTAAGAATCTTCTTCAACAATTTCACCAGCGTCTTGTTGAAGGCTTCTGCCAATCCATTTGCCCTTGGATTGTATATAGATGAATATCGCCAATCGATTTTATGCCGATCAAGGAACTTGTAAATTTTTGTACTTTTGAAAGCAGTACCGTTGTCTGAGATTATTCGGCGTGGCACACCAAATCTGTAGACAACATTATGGGTGAAAAAGTTGATCATATGCTCGGATGTGACTTCTCTGAATGGGGCTGCTTCTGCCCACTTGGAGAAGTAATCCGTCGCTGCCAGAATGAAACGGTGTCCCGATGATGACGGCAGATCTATTGGTCCGATTATACCAGTGCCCCAGCATTCGAATGGCCAGGATGCTACCGTTGGATGCAGAGGATTTGGCGGTTGATGTATGACATCACCGTGGATTTGACATTCGTGGCACCTCTTAGCATGGTTAATACAATCTCTGACCATGGTCGGCCAATAGTAACCCATTCTTTTGATTTTAGCGGCCATCTTAGGACCTGACTGATGTGCTCCATAAAGTCCTTCGTGGGCTTCTGCTACCACTTTGTCAGCTTCCCTAGTCCCCAAGCACCTTAGCCACATTTGATCAAAGGCTCGTCTATACAATGTGTCATTAACAAATGCGTATCTCAACGCCCTTTTTCGAATTTGTGCGGCCATAGACTTTTCTGTTGGGAGTTTTTTTTCTTTGAAGTACTCAATGAATGGCTGTCTCCAATCATTTTCAACTTCAGTATCTAAACAATGCCACTATGATTCTGAAGCTTGACTAGCTTTATGTCTCTTAGCCACGTGATACTCTTCTGGAAAATTCTCCATGGCAATCTGATGGAGAGGTTGAGGGTCAACTGGAGTTTCATCCTGCTGACTTGAATCTGGAATTCCTTCTGCCCTCGGGAATTGTAATAGAGCGGGCTCCAAGACCCTACGAGTGTAAACCCCGATGAATATAGGACTCTCCTCGTTGATGTTCGCCATCTCTTTGGCTAATTTGGCCAGACAATCTGCTTTAGCATTCTGTCCTCGAGGAACTCGAGCCATTTTGACATTTGGTACTTGCTTCAGAAGCTCAAGGGCTCGCCGATGGTAATGGGCCAATTCGACTTTGCCAACCTTATAAATGCCGAGGACCTGATTTATTATAAGCTGAGAATCACCAAAGATTTGGAGATGTTGGATTCTGACATCGATTGCAATCTCCAATGCTGCTAAAAGAGCTTCGTATTCTGCTTCGTTATTGGTCCGAGGTTCAGTCAAACTGAATGAGAATCTCATTATGCCTCCCTCGGGTGCTACGAAAATGAGACCGATGCCGGCTCGGGCTCTTGCAATATTTGGAGGTCGGACAGGTCTGATAGATGATGCCCCATCAAAGTACATCTCCCAGAATGGTAGCTTTTTATTCTCCTCGACCTGCATAATCTGCTCATCGGGCAAATCGTCATTTAGTGGAGAATCGGCCGGGATTGGGTGTGCAACAAGGAAATCTGCCAAGGCTTGTCCTTTCACCGCCTTCTGTGGCATGTATATGATTTCAAACTGCAGAAACAATACTGCCCACCTGGCCAGACGACCTGTCAACGCTGGTCTTGTCATTAAGAACTTCAGCGGATCGATCTTCAAAATTAGGGTGATTTTATGGGATAGCATATAGTGACGGAGTTTCTGAACTGCAAAAATCAGCGCCAAGCAATGCTTTTCAATTGGGGAATAACGTCTTTATGCTCCAATCAACCTTCGACTGATGTAGTAGAGCGCATTTTCTTTTCCATCTTCATTATTCTGGGCCAGCAGTGCTCCGAGGGACTCTTCTAGTGCAGCTGTATACAGTATAAGAGGCTTCCTCGAAATTGGCGCTGCTAGGATGGGCGGATTCAACATATATCTCTTGATGCTATCAAACACCTCCTGACATTCTGCATCCCATTTGAAACGAACATCTTTCTTTATTAGCTTTGAAAAGGGCTGACATCTACCCGATATATTTGATATGAATCTCCGAATGAAAGCCAGTTGTCCTTGCAGCGAGCGAAGATGTCGAAGGTTCCTTGGTGGTGGCATCTCCGTGATTGCCTTAATTTTGTTAGGGTCGATCTCTATTCCTTGATGACGAACAACATACCCCAGGAATTTGCCAGAAGAGACCCCAAAAGCACATTTGAGAGGATTCATCTTCAGATCAAAATTTCTGATTCTTTCAAATACAATTCTGAGATCTTTTAAATGATCATTTCAGCCAAGACTTTTAACAACAAGGTCATCTACATAACACTCGACCTTCTGATGTATCAAATCATCAAATATATGAGTCATCGCCCGCTGGTAGGTGGCACCAGCGTTCTTCAGGCCAAAGGGCATGACTGTGTAACAGAAAATCCCGATGGGCGTTCTGAACGATGTATGCTTTTCATCTTCGGGCACCATCTTGATTTGATTGTAGCCTGATGATCCATCCATGAAGGAGAACATATCGTAGTTGGACGTATTATCCACAAGGAGTTCGGATACAGGAAGTGGAAAATCATCTTTTAGGCACGCCTTGTTGAGGTCTCTAAAGTCAATACAGACACGAATTTGCCCGTTCTTCTTCTTCACTAGGACGATATTTGCGATCCAATCAGCATACTTTTCTTCTCGGATGAAGCCTGCATCTATTAATTTCTTTGTTTCAGCAATCACCTATTCTTCAATCTCCAATCTCATTCTTCTTGGAGCTTATTTGACTGGTACTACATCCGGCTTAATTGCTAATCTGTGAACTGCTATGTCAGGGGATAAGCCACGCATATCAGCATATGTCCAGGCAAAGCAGGCCCTGAATTCACAGAGAAGTTCTTTTATTTCTTCTATTTGTTCTTCGGGTATGAGAGAACTAATGAAGGTTGGGCGAGGGTCTTCCTCAGTTCCCAAGTTGACTTCTTTTAGTTCATCCATAGTGGCTGCCTGTCCACCATCTTCAAGCTCTTCTGGTGCAGGTTTGGCCTCAACTGGTTGATCATTATAATCATCAACTTCGTACACCTCCTTATCACCATCATCCTCGGATTTAATTTCCCCACATGTAATTGCTTGGAAAATCTCATTTCTGGGGTACTTTCGTACAATAAATCCTAGCCCCTTCTTTGCAAAAATATCCTTCTTCTTTATTGAGTGGGGATTTCTTCGATACCAGAGGCTCAAGCAGAAACGAACTTGCTGTTTAGAGGAACTAGTTTTACCTCGCTTTCTCAACATTCTTTGAATATTTCTAGTATTGTACCTGGGAAATCTCGTAGGTACTAATTCCCCGGAATCAACGAGTGTACGAAACCAATCTCGATTTATCTCCTCTTCGAGTTTCCCGATTGAATAAAATAGACTTGCTGGTCCACCTTTCTCTTTTAGGGGAGGTACGTAGAATGTCACGAGCTCTTCAACACAATGCACTTCTCTCGGAGTGACTTCTTTGAAGTGTTGTAAGGGAATACGTGTGACTACGAGTATACTATCTGAGATTGACAGGCTATCTATTCTTCTGGAGAACACATCCTGTACTATGTTCATGTAGATAGAATCGTAGTAATAATCATCATTTGAATATTTGACCTCCATACTCCTTTTGGTCGTTAACTGACGTATCCTCTTGGATTTTGTAGGGGTGGCATCACTTTCATCTGTGTCACACCCCAAATGAGGTATATATTTTCTTTCTTTTGAGATGGATGAAGCTTTGAGAAGAGTCGGCGTTGCCTTCTTCCTCCCCATCTGCTTCTTCTTGTTCCCTTGTTCAGGTTGCCTTGCAACTTCTGGGTCTGATGCGTGGGCCTTGAAAGAGCCTGATGGCTTCAACTTCTTTGGAATGAAGTACTTTGCATCTTCATATATTTTCACTTCATGAACTGTGAAGGGTTGGATGTCACCAGAGATTCTGAATTCCTCTCCATCCCTGAGGTACTTCATGCATTGGTGTAGTGTTGATGGGATGATGCCGTACTCATGCAACCAAGGACGACCATGGAGCACCTTAAAGGCAGTATCTGCATCAATCACATGAAACTTGGCATCCGTATGAAGCTCTCCAAATGTGCGGGAGAGTGTAAAAGATCCTATAGTCTTCTGCCCCTTTTCATTAAAACCATGAACCATTAGCTTATCTGATCCAAGATGCTCCACATCGAGGCATAGTGATCTTAGTGCTTTCAAGCTCATTAGATTTATAGATGATCCTAGATCGATTAAGATTCGACTAATCATCATCCCATCACTTTCTGCAGTAACATACAAAGGACGGTTATGATCTGCAGTCCAAGCATCATGTCTTCTTCGGAGAAAGTAATGAACGGCTCATTACGAGCTTGTAGAACCTCAGTCAAATTACGTTCAGCAAAATACGCCTCGTATCTTTTGGGATCTTTGAGAGCCTGAATTAGAGTCTCCCTAAGGTCTTTAGACATTACTAAGGCATCATATATGCTGAGTTGTGCAGGTATTTTCCTCAGATGGGATAAGACATTATAATCCACTCCAGTGGCTTAATTATTCTTTTTCTTGGAATCTTCAAGGATAATGTCGTCATTGATAATTATCTCTTTTCCCTTATCTTTGTTAGGAGCCCCTTTCTTTGGTGAAGGCTGCAATATCTTACCACTCCTTAGTTGCACTTAGTCAACCTCTTCTGGTTTAAGTTCTTTTACTGGGATATTTTCTTCAGAGTCGGCCATTGTTGCATCCAGGGATTCATCTGTTGATTCAGAGTCACCACCCAGATTTATATGTCCCATTTGCGATGCTATGTGGCGGTCCGACCCATCTTCCTCTGGAAAGTACAAATCTTCCTCCGAACTGTAATCCATTGGCAACACCATCATACAAGATTCAAAGGGTACTTCAGCATATTCTTCTTTAGTCCAGGCACTCAGCACCACTGAGATGATGCGACATATTTCTTCGGCTTCCTCAATTTTAAGCTCTGCCATGAAGTCAGCAAACTTGATAGGTCGCCTCACAGTCTGGTAGTATTCATCCAAACTGTCGATAACTCTCTGAGTTGCAGTCATGTTCTCCTTGGGTTTCTTCAATTTAGTCTTCTTCTTGGATGATTTCACCCTTCCAGACTTTGAAGTGCCAACTTGGTTGGAAAACTGTTTTGAAGTAGAAGGTCGTACCACCGGCAGTTCCTTCAAATCTATCATTGGTTCAATAGGAGACTTCCACTTTACACCTGAAACTCCTTCAAGCTGCTTCAACATCTTCACAGTTTTCTTGGAGACCGCAGTCTCCCACTGTTCTTCTTGAATTGGCTTCTTTTCATTTCTTCTTTCTTCAACCAGGGGTACGGAAGAGGACGTGACCACCCAAGTTGATTCTTTTCTGGGATGAGTCAACACATTGTCTGATAGTGTGAGTTCCCCTTTTTGATATTTTCTTTCAAGCCAATCCTTAAAGATGTAGCAATCTTCAATAGGATGGCTGAGTACCCGATGATATGGGCAGTAATTTGGGTCACCAGTGTGCTTCGACTCTTCGGGTCTCTTGCATTCAGGCAGTTCTAAACCCGATTTCAACACTTGTCGAAATAATTTGGTGACACTCTCCCTTTTGAATGAATATTCTTTATTCATTTTATCTTTGAGGGATTGGAACGTTCTATCACCAGTTCCTGCAGTCTGCCTCTGGCCTCCAGCTTGATAAGTTCGTGGCTTATCATTTCCCCCTAATATCAGCTTCGGTTGGGGGTTGGAGTTGTAAGCCTGTTTGGGCTTTTCTTGATATTGCATTGGCTGTTTGCCCTTATCTACATTGTAAATCACCTGCTTTTCTCTATTAGTTCTGGAGAAGAATGTAGAGTCGGCTTCACCCCTTCTAGCACCTAGGGCTTTAGCCTTCTTGGGCTTATCAGAGTGATTTTCTGATCTAGACAAATTCAGTTTCTCAAATTTGGCCACTCTGTCGAGCAAGTCTTGAAATGTGTTTATCGTAGCCATGCATAGGAAGGGTTGCATCTTGTCATCAATGTTTCCCATTAACAACTGTACGGCATGCTCTTCTTCTAACTGCTGCTCACATTTCATTCTCAAATTTCGCCAACGAGTGATATATTTAATAACTGATTCTTCTCTTTTTCTCTTATCCAGAGCGAGATCAGTGATCGTGATATTCTCAATTACACTAGCGAATCTTTTTACAAACATACTTTCCAATTCTGCGAAGGTCTTCACAGAATCGTTCGGCAATTCAGCATACCATTCGAAAGCAGTTGCTGTCAAACTGCTGACAAATTGTCGGAAGAGTAGGGCGTCATTGCCTCTTGTATTTCCATATGTGGCTTTAAACTGTGCCAGGTGCTGCCTGGGGTTGTTATTACCATTGAAAGTGTTGAACTTTGGTACAGAATACCCTTTTGGGTACGGTACTTGGTCGTATTCAGCAGGATACGAACGACCTTTGCCCACCAACTTTTCTGCTTGATCGACGGCTATAATAGCCCTGATCTTTTCTATGATGATTCTTTCCAATTGTGCAGCAGTTACTGGTTTGGAAGTACTTGCAACATTTTGTGGGGTGGGCTGATGAATGACATTATGAGCCTCGTGACCACCTTCAGGAATACCTCGTACTCCCGAGACTTGAGGCATCTGAAAATTTGGAGGATCAGCAGGAGGATTGGGTATGGCACCAACAACGGCAGTTCTTTGTATCATCTGCATCATCGCTCCCATCTGAGCCATCATTTCAGTCATCTTCTCATTTAACTGAGAGATTTCTCTATCTTTGGCTCTCATCTGTCGCCTCATTTGTCGCCGCATTTCAGCGAGCGTGACATTTTCTACCTCAGAAGGGTTTTCATCTACTTCTTCCACTTCTTCTTCTTGAGAATGACGACTTCTGCCAGTGGTGGACCCTTCTCTACGACGACAACGATATACTTTCCTGGGTGGCGATTGCCAACGCTCTTCATCTTCATCATGATCATAATTGACGCCATCATCCATGTCTATATGTGTCACCATATAGACAACTTCTATATCCAGGGCGTTATTTATTTCTTTGATTTCTTCTTCTAGATTTTCCTCTAGAAATTCATCAATATTTTCTTCTAAATTTTCTTCAATGTTTTCATCCCCTTCGAGGTATTCTTGTATATTTTCATCCTCTTCAAGGAATTTCTCATCTTCTATATTTTGATCATCTATATTTTCCTCCAGTAGTCGGATCTCCGAGCGACGACGCCATTGGAATTCCGGCTCTTGATTAGACACGGGGACTTCTTCGATCAGTGGGCTGTGATCGAAGTTATTCTCTTCCTTTGGAGGGGATGGAGGGCGACGGGATCCCCTGGAGGATTCTCCAAGGTGTCTACCGTCTGGAGGAATATCATTATGGGTCCTTTTTGGGGCCCACTTCTGACGTTGTTCATAGATGGGGGCGGATCTCCGGGAAGTCTCACCGGATGTCACGCCCAGATCAGTCCTCATTTCTCTTCTTTCTTTCTCATTTCTTCGAGGCATTGGCCTCCAGACTTGTTTTCCTTTCCATCGGGACCTTTCAGCGTCGGATCCCTGAATCTATAATTCAGGTGTCACGCTCCGATGTTTACTGCGTGAAATACGCTTCCTTTCTTTTCTTTCTATAGTAAAGGACGGACGCTCCCTCGGCGGGGTTCTTCTAGTCTCAATCACTAGAGGCTGTTGGAACCTCTTCTTTTTAAGGCCTTTATTCTTCACTGTCTTCAATACTCTGTATACTCGAACGGACAGAGTTTCAGGCTCTTTCTTCTTTGGAGGGATTGGAGCTTCAGGCCATCGATCCCAGAAAGATTTCTTTAGCTCTCCAGTAGAGCTATTTCTTTTAACCCACTTCAGGTCAGTAAACTTGTTCCGAGTGGGAACATTGGCTTGAGGCTCTTGGGCCGACAGATTGGAGGGATGAATTGGCGGTTGTTGATGTTGAGCTCGGAGTTCAGCATTCATCTTCCTTCTTTGCCTCCTTGTAGGCCTTACTCTAGATGAGGAGGCCTCAACATCGTACTTTCCAGGTGTAGATAACCTGGTTGGCAGGGGTGTGGTGTTTGTAGTAACCACAGAGATTCTTTCACCATTCACAATTCTTCTGGTGGTCAGGGCCTCAGGCTGTGACAACCTCTCGAACACAGAAATTCTCCCACGAGAATTTTTAGCAACAGGTCGTTGTGCCGGCAGATGTGTGCAACGATTAGGAGCCTCAAAAGCTCTTGCAACGACAGCATGAAAATCAACACTACCAAATTGGATGGTAGCTCCAGTATTTCTAATTTCAATAACGGCATTTTCTAGCTGAATCCTGGCACCTCGTCCCAGCTGGACGGTCATCGGGGTGTTCTGTAGATCCATCTGCATAAATGAAAGGCAAGGGTTAGTAATCAGACTCTGATACATCACCCCGCACTTTCAAAATGCAGAGACTTTCACAGAACACAAAAATAAGAGAAGATAACATTAGCGGGCAATTCAAATAATATAAATTTAAAATACTGCTAAACAAGTAATCTCAATAAAAAATTTTGAATGATCGTTTTGAAAGGCTCAAAATCTTGAGCAGGAGTTGATATGACAGCTACTATAGAACTGAGACGACTAGTCAAAGATGGAAAGAGAAACCAGACCCCAGTGGAGTCGCCAGAAATCTGTGGGCTCCGAAAATTCGGCCCCGGCCTCCGCTCGCTTTTCTTATTGGGCGAGGGAGTTTTAACGAACAAAGTTCCGAGGTAAATTTTGGAAGGCAGATGGGTTTGTAGATAAGACACTACCCAGAGATTTCACCTTCATTTTGCGAGGACTTTATGAACTGAGTTCTGGTTTCCTATAGGCGCAAGCCCCTATAGTTAATTACCCCTCCCGATCACGAGAGAGAACTTTCGATTAAGGCTAGTCGTC
Source organism: Dendrobium officinale (assembly GCA_019514585.1). Classification (NCBI taxonomy): domain Eukaryota; kingdom Viridiplantae; phylum Streptophyta; class Magnoliopsida; order Asparagales; family Orchidaceae; genus Dendrobium; species Dendrobium officinale. The sequence goes on along the minus strand of CM033691.1, from coordinate 44,317,979 downwards.
GATCAGATACATAGGATATACGTGTATCTGGCATATAGTAGCAGCAATGGGTTTGAGATTGGAAAGATTTGAGAATTTGGGAATTTGGAAAGCTTTAATATTTAAAATACAAATTTCACCATCTTTCACTTAAAGCGGATGGTGGGGGAATGGATGATGGACCCGATTAAGATCCCATGGTTCCGTCATCCCGGGCCATCGTGGTCCCTGGTCTACTTAGTCAGAGGAGGTAGTCGACCCAACCTGACAGAAGGATCCTTGTTGGCAGCCATGGGTTGCTTCGTCCAAGGGGACCTTGTAGACCGGGGTTGAATGTTTATCTAAGGGGACAAATTTAAATCCACCTTAGCTTACAGAGGGCTTTGTGCCCTATCGATCATATCCTATTTATTCATATCTCAAGGATTTAACGCCATTAAGGAGCGTATTGGCTCTGGCCATAACCGCTATCTGTGGTGCCATTTGGCGGCAAAACCACTCGGTTCAGAGGGCCCCGGGTCATAACCGTTTACCTGCAGTGCCATTTGGCGGCGAAATTGCCGATTAGAGGACACGTACCACATCCTTACTGGCAAGAGATTGTTTGAGAATGGATCCTAGTGATATTTTCGACTAGGCATTTGGCTCTTTGTGAGCTAGAGTAAATTTCAATTTGTCCGCCTCGACAAACTGTTGCGGAGGGCGGATGGATTTTGCTTTAAGTGCGTTGATGGATTGATTTCATTTTTAAATATTTTTGGGATTTTGGAATTTTTTGGAATTTTGTGGAGTTTTTGGATTTTTGGATTTTTCTGGGATTTTGGGTGGAGCTTTGGAAGACATTTGAAATTATTTGAGAACCCCTCCGGTTGAGATCTTCATTCAACACGGCCATCATCGGGGTGTTTGGGGGTCATTTCTTTTTATGGATTGAACCATGTCAACTCTGTCAGGCTATCGACAGAGGATCGGGTTTCGTAGGCTTTGTACCATTTGATAGTGAATTCTCATTGTTATAGGCCTTAAAAGCCTAATATGAATGTATTAAGACAAATATATCGCTCATAGCAATCGTATATTTGTTTGAGAGTTCAAACCTTGTCGACTCCTATTGACCCGTATAGGAGGATCGGGTTTGAACTAGAATTCACTTGTCAACCCGCGCAGCATCCCTAGACGTCACGTGTGTACTAATAACATGCCCGCCGGGGCCCATGTGGGTATTTGAATTATATTTTTTTTCCTTTAGTGTACCTATGTGTATACAATTTATAGTGCACGTGCAGGGGGTATTTTTGAAATATTTATAGACGCCTTCTGTCTGCTTATACGGATGTTGCAGATCCGGTGGCGTGGCGTAGCAGCTTCTGAATAGAGTTATTCGCTGCTTCGTACAGGTAGACTATCGTGCACTATTTGTTGATTTTCATAGGCGGGTCATAGTGTACTAACTAATCTCCTGCCTTATACTTGTATATGCTTGCACTTGTTGTATTCTCCATGCATTTTGTTGATCTTTTAAGTACATCCATTAATACTGCATCCAGATAGGTAGATGTATTTCTTCTCAGACTGAGATTGACTTCAGGATACTGTATTTACTGAAGTCTTTATGCATCTACCCCTGAGTGGCATGTTATTCATACATCTGTATTGGTTGAGGGATTGTATGTATTGCAGATCTTTAGGTTGTTATATATGAGTAGGAGTCGTATTGTTGCTTATGACTGAACTGACGTTTCATTTCTATTTGGGATTTTAATGAATGACCTTCGTTCATTCATTGACCTCTTTATTCGCAGGGGACACATGTCTTCTACGACGACCTCCTGGAAGTATTTTGTAGAAGATCCATTGTTTCTGCATCGAATCCACCCTTTCACCAATCTCGGGTGGGTTGTTCTGATGAATTTGCAGTTGCTTGTAGGGACGGATCTTTCTTTATTGGTCTCCCGTATTGCCATCTCAACCAACAGGCAGTCTTATGAGGAGCACCATTTTTTGTGTGTTATACATCTCCATTTGTAAGAAGGCGATGTATCTGATTGCCATTGAAGAGTTTGTTGAATGAAGACAATGGCCCTTGTGATATCATTGAGCTTGTATTGTTGCTTATGAGTGGGCAAATAATTTATTTTTATTTATGATTTTATCGAATGTCCTTCCTCCATTCATGGATCTCCACTAACATAATCAAATTTGGTGAATGATGCTTGATTATCTAGTTATGGTTCAGATCTGAGTTCATGTCCACTATGCTTGATCCGAATCAAGTCTCGGTGTTTGGATTCTTCTGAAGTCTAACTCAAATTCTTGCTTGAGTTCAAATGTTTGAATCAAGTCCAATCTGAGCTCTTTTGTGTTCATTTGGGTCTAAGTCCAGTTCATGTTCGATGTCCACAAGTTTTGAGTTCAACTTGCAAGCTCAAGTTCATCTCCATTTTATTTGGGTTCAACTCTTTATTAAGTCATTTAGATTTTGTTCAAGAGTCCAAGTACAAGTCATCCATCGTTATTTTGAGTTCAATTAAGTCCAGGTACGATTTCACCCGAAATTTCGGCAGCCTCCCGGCGTCTCCCCCGTTTAGGGGAAAACTACGAGAAAACTGGGCCTTTCCCACCACGCGCAATAAAGGCGTGTATGGTAGGTGTCCTCTGACGAGAACACCGCGGCCGTGATTTTTGGTTCCTCCCACCACGTGCAATAAAGGCGTGTATGGGGTCTTTGACGGTACCTGTTTTAAATGACACAATTTGCTTTCCCCCCGCTCGGGGGTACTTATAAGTGACCCCGCCTTGCCGTAGGTGCCGCACCGGGGTCCCTTCCCACCACGCGCAATAAATGCGTGTATAGGCGGTTTTCCGGTGCGCCACGAATGCCGAAGTAGATTTTAGGCGATTGCTCGCTTCGTTGTGAGCATCAGACCGGCGTCCCATCCTACCACGCTCAATAAAGGCATGCATAGGAGTTTTTTCCGATCCGCTGCAAACAACGACGCAAGAATCTGAGTTTAGAGAGTTCGTACCTTCGCGGGCTTTGACGGTGGCAGTTTAAAGATGCACAGTTTTCTTTCCCCCCGCTCGGGGGTACTTATGAATGACCCCACCTCGTCGTAGGTGCCGCACCGGGATCCCATCCCACCACGCGCAATAAAGGCGTGTATAGGCGGTTTTCCGGTTCGCCGCACACAACAGAAGCGAGAATCTAAGTTTAGAAAATCCATACCTTCGCGGGGTTGTCGGCGGTGTCGGTGAAGGCTCGGAGACCGAGGTAGGAGAAGGCGCGAGCATGTCATTAATTATAATAATCATTAGGTAATTATAATTTAATAATTAATTATAATTAATTAGTTAATTCTAATTATAAATAGTTAATAATTAACGATAATTAATCAAAATTAATTATAATTAATCTTACAATTATAATTAAAAATTAACTTTTAATTAATAATTAATTATAATTAATTAATTAATTATAATTATAATTAGATAATAATTAGATATAATTAACCTTAATTAAAATAAATTAACCCTCATTTCTCTTTTCATGGGTTCGGCCAAAGAAGCGTGAAAGGGACCAAGTTACCTTCACAGCCGAGCTCCTGCTGTTGCTTCTTGTGTCCGATCAAAATGTTGTAACTTCCGATCCAACAGGGAAGGGAAAGTCGTCTGAGGAGCGAAGTCGAACAGCCAAAAGGAGCCGAAGAAACGATCGAACAGGAGAAAGTTATCTTCACAGCCGAGCGAGCTATGTTCTTGCTCCCGACCAAAATGGCGTAGCTTCCGATCCGAATGGGAGGGAAAGTCGGCGAAGGAGCACAGTCGAGCGTCCACGAAGGAGCTGGAGATGCGTCGAGAGGGAGAAAGTTGCGATCATAGCCAGCGAATCTCCCGTGTTGCTTCCGATCAAAACTGTCGTAATTTCCGATCCCACAGGTAGGGACGACGTCGGCGGAGGCACAGTCGAACAGCGACGATGAGCTCGAGCAACACAGAGGAGGGGAGAGGTATCGGGAGAGGAAGAAATAGCGAATGGGATTGTGGAAGCAGAAAGCTCGTGGAAGAGAGCTTTTGGGAGAGAGTCGTGTGTTGAGGAGTTGAGCAGGGATCGATATTTAACGAAGAGGATGGAGCTATGGATCGCAGGATTCGCGCAGGAGTTCTGGGAAATGACGCAAACGGCGCCGATTCCAGCTGAATTCGCGGTTGCAGCGGGATTTACGGAGATTTGAGTGATTTCTCAACGGATGCGAGGTTTGTCTGATTTCTATTTTTGTTCTTTTACACATAGGTCAACAACAGGAAAACTCATCTAATTATCAAAATGCACTTGTTGACTGGGCCTGCAGAATGAGATTACCAATTCTAGGAGGCGATCAAGGGTCATCACAAATCAAGTGACTTGCTACTTGCCATATAAGAAGTCAACCACTAGTGTCACTCTCTCTCATATAGAAAGGGTATCATCACTCATGCTCAGTAATCTCAACTACAAGAAAGCACTACTTATTGGATCATCAGCTTGTCTATCCCTAACCATCCAACCTAGAGATCTCCCTTCCCACAACAATGATTCACTTGCCTCACTCTTCTATGATGATTCAAGGCCCTTAACATATGTCATCGGTAACCCCAGGCCAGTAGAATAACCAATCATAAACACTCTTAGCTCTATACACATAGATGGCTCCACCCAAGTGTATTTATTTGAACTTACTCCACACAACCAAACTAGCCTAGAGACAGATTAGTAAAGCCATCAAGAACTACCTCCTTCAGCCAGTTTGGGAGAGACAAGTTTTTATGGCAATCAATACTAAGAAGCATTTAAGTCAATTTTTTTTTTTATATGGCCTCTCCAATAGGCAATTGCACCCCTATAAATAAAGGGTAGAAATGAGCTTTTTTTATCATTTTTGACTCATTAAGATTTATAACATCTTGAGCACTTGTACACTTAATTTATTCTAATGCATAATTTATGTCACCTCACATAGGGTTTTCCTACTAATAATGTCAGGTACTATCCACAAATTTATTCTAATGCATAATTGATCCACCTCTTTATACTATACACAATGCATATTTATAATGCTCTAAAGTATTGATAATTCTTCATGACATTGAAGGAGTCAGTACTCAGTTAACTTTCTTGCAAGCCTGTGGAGATATCAACTCTTTCTCAAATTTAGGAGGACGCCTGAGACAAAGTTTTCCACTGCTTAGAAGCCACAAAAAATATCATAAGCTCTCTTGAAGATGATGCATGTGATCTAGAAGTCATTTAGGAACTTCATAGTAAGTTTCCAAAGAGAGATGGTTTCAATAAAGGACTTAGAACCTATTGTCACCCACAATGCTTTAACCCAAGAATATAGAGAGAACCTTTTGTAGTAACTAAAGAAACTCACAAAACTATTATAGTAGGCCAACAACCATGCCAATGTTGAGGAGTACAACAAAGTGACTGAGTCCCTCAGGGCAATGATGTCAACATCGAGAAATAATTCATCCTAGGGAAAGAAGATATAGAAGACCTAAACCACCATGATATATCTATCACCCTGAACACCAGAGGACAATCTTGTAACCAAGGTCATTTAGAATCACAAGTCCACTAATGCTTAAAGTAGAAGAATTTCCCTACATCACTTGACCATATCATAAGATTTTAAATCCCCCAACTTATTTAACTTGCACTCTGCTTAGAGCATCGAAGGTCTAGTTAGTTGAGTCCATTTAGAATAAGAAGTTTTTAAGCATCTAGTGCCTATGAAGGTGAATTTATATATAAGAAACATTTTAATGTATTATGCTTTCCATAAGGATCATGACCACAAAATGTAGGACTATCACCATCTTCAAGCACTCGTAGAAGAATTCATCAACAAAGGAAAATGAAGGAGTTCATGGTTGTTCAACTTGGTCGGTGCATAGGGAAGCTGTTGAAATTAGTCAAAATGAATCTTTCTCTATTCACTCAGTTCACATAACATGAGTGGTACCTACCATCATTGGTGGAAAGCAATTCAACTTTCCATCAACTACAAAGAAAATGAGATTATGGGAGATAAACTCATCATCTAGCTCATGTGGTACACTGTAAACATAACCCAAATCACCTACACAAATGCAAATTAGCCTGTAAGAGAAAATCCTCACAATAACACAACCATCTTTATAACCCTAGTCCATGTAGATAACATTGAAGTAGACACAGGGAGTTCAATTAATATTATTTTGAAATCTTTGTTTCAATAAAGAACCTCCTTACTTCCTATCTCATGCCCATTACAGATCCCCTACATGGTTTCTAAAAGGAGCCCAAAGAAACAGAGGAGTACTTGTCCTACTAGCCATTTTGGGAGAGGGAAACCACCAATATATTGCCATGACTAAATTCATCAAAGTAGATACTCCTTCCACCTAAATTCCATCATTTGCATATCTCTAAGTAACACCTTCAAGTTTGTGGTGTAAACTTACAATGCTGCCATCAAAAATTGAGTTAAGGGAAAAGAGTTAAATGTGAGGAGCAACCTTAACCATGCAATGAATGTCTATGTATAATAATTCATGAATTTTTTTAATAACTGATTTTAAGTTTAAAAGTTCGTTAGGGATGTTAAGCCCTATGAACTTAGTCCCAAGCTTAGCAAGAGGGGGGGGGGGGGGGTGAATTGGTATTTTAAAATTGCTTTTCACAAAGAACAAAAATCACATAAACTAAAATCACACCGCGAGAAAACTAAAAGCGGAAATTAAAATGCGGAAGCAAGAAAATAAGAACACAGAGATTTATAGTGGTTTGGTCAACTTGGCCTACGTCCACTCCTTGGAGGCACCCTCCAAGTATTGCACAACAAAATGTGACTCTCCTTTAGCCCCCGCGGCTAGGCAGAGAAGCCCTCACAAGAACCTCCTTTTTGCCACCCCGGCAAGGCAGAGAACCTATCTCCTTTTGCTTCCTCCTGAAGCTGGCAGAGAACCACAACCAAAAGTTAACTCCTTACCTATACCGACCCTTCCACGGATGAGAACTTCTAGGCGAAGAAGAAGCAGAGCGATCCTTAAAGCAACCCTTGTGAATCCCCTCACAAGCTCCCCCTCACAAGATCCTCTCTCTCTCCCTCTCTCTCTTTCTCTCCTCAAGGCCTTCTCAGGTCAAGACAACAACCAAAGGTCTTTCAAAACGTTAAACAAGAGATCTTAAATAAAAGAACTTCAAAGGAGCTCATTAATTGCAAGTTGCCGACAATATCGTCCAGGCCGATATGGACATTGGCCTTGCCGATCAGTACAAAACTCAGAAGATCGGCCAGAGCATCACCCTGAATGCAAAGCTGGATGATTGAAAAATGGCTTGATCGTCCAGGACGATCTCACGATTGTCCCGGCTGATCAGTTCAAATCAGAGGAAAATCGTCCAGAGCATCGCCCTGAATTTAAGCTGGCCGATATTTATCGTCCTGAAGTAACCAAGGTTTTTTGAATAGATCATCCTGGCCGATCCAGCGATCGTCCGGGACGATATGATCGTATCAATCATCCTTAATTACTCCCTTGATTTCCTGTTCAATTAAGGCATAATTTGTGAATATCGTCCAGGCCGATCAATGATCGTCCTGGCCGATAATTTAAAAATATAGTTTACCTTAATTGTCTATGGCGGCAACTTCTTTCTATTTTGAGCTTATCGTCCTGGCAGATACACGTATCATCCAGCCTGATCTGTTAATGACGGCTTCCTTAATTAAGAATCCTTATTTAGACTTTCTATTTTAAGCCTGATCATCCAGGACGATGTAAATATCGTCCTGGCCGATATGAGTAAAAACAGAAATTCTAAGTCTCTCAAGTGTGTGTGTGTAGGGTTACTTAGCATCAGTCTCTTTGACAATTACAAATAGACTCAAGAAGAGAAAAAAATAAAGTACAGACTGACTCAACCCTAGACCTACACAATCTTGAACTGGCTTCGTCTGTTCGTCTGATCTTCGATTCCTAAAAAGTTAGAAGAAACATGCAGTCCAAGAGAATCAATAATGTTTGTCAATCATCAAAACATAAATCATGAAAATAGATTTGCAACAATCTCCTCCTTTTTGATGATGGCAAACACAAGTAGGAAAAACTCAGAGAAGAAAAAAAAATAATTCACTAGAAATTCAAAGTTACAAGCACATACCCTTTTTTTACCACATCCTACTCCCCCTTTTGTCATCACAAAAAGAGGGTCTTAGACACACAAAAGAAAAAGAGAAATAATACAACAAAAAGTAAAATAGACTAAAAAAAAAAGCTGTAGAAAACAGGAAACAAAAAGCAGAAAACACAGACTAGAAAAACGAGGGATCCTGATCATCAGATGGAGGTGGTAGAGGTGGCTGCTGAAAGTAGCTAGCAAGCGTGGTAAACTGAGCATTGAACCAGGCGATATCCTGGTCATGCTACAGCTGCTGGTGAGTAAGGTAACTGTCAAATCGGGCTAAATCCTCAGTGCGGTGCTGCTCGTAGCGGGTAATGTCCTCAGAGTGTTGCTGCTCCTGTGCAGCAACGTAGGCTTCAAAGCGGGTCTCCCATCGATTAAACCTCTCTATCAACTGATCAACCGGTGAGTGCTGGTGTAGACGAACAGGATCAGGAACAGGAGCGGGAGCGGGAGCCTCCTCCTCCCCAGCCCCCCGAGGTTCCTCATCCCTAGGGTGGAGATGAGTACTGTGAAGGGTACTGAAGGAACTATTTGAGTAGAAGGGAGTTGGGAGGTTAGGAGGAATAAGATATTGAAGTTGGTATTTGGTTTCAAGGACATAGGCTATGATGTGTCCTAAGGCTAGATTGGGTTTCCTCTTATGACCTGGATCGCGGATTGTGGTTAAGTGATCAATGTATCGAAAAATTAAGTCCGCAGTATTAAATTCTCTACGAGCCATGATGTAAAAAGTAGTGAGGGAAAGTAGAGGGGTGATATGGACTTGGTCCCCGGCTTTTGGAATTATGGAGGTGCGAAGGACATGTTGGATTGTCCTTGCATCTTTGACTAAAGAGCTAGTCTCTCCAACTTGAAAAGGTGCATTGGTCTGTCGAAGGAAGTGATTCACCGTGGACCAGTCAAGGTCAGGATCTGTAGCGATTAAGTGCAGCTTATCCCCGGTAGTGGATAGCTATAACAGTTCAACACAGTTCTGATATGTGATTTCGATAGGGCGTCGATTCACATAGGAGGTCAGGGCTGTGAAGGTAGGCTTAATGCGAAGGTTTTCAAAGAATTCTTGAAGAAACTCAATATTAAATGGAAAAGCAAGAGATAGAATGAAACAAAGGGAGGTGTGAACGAAAAGATCCATTACCGGGTATGAGGTGTGGGCAGGATTGATGATTCTGGAGACAGTTATCCCACACTCTTTGTATCGATGGTAGGCAGCCTGATCCTCTGCCTCCCTGAATTGAGGGTCCAGAGTGGCCCTCGAGGAACTCCCAGAAGCCTGTCGAACTCGTTTCGCACTGGCCATAGAAAAGGATTAGCAAGGAGAAACAAGAGGAGAAGGGATGAGGTGAAAAAAATGGCTGGATCGGCCATAATTTAAAGAAACGGCCATATCGTCCAGGCCGATATGGCTCAATAATTGCGTACAGGCCGATTGGTCAAAAAGGCGGTCAGATCGTCTGGGCTGATCAAATATCGGCCAGGACAATTAGACACAGGCGATCGTCCCGAGGAGACAATCCGGACGACCGTTGAAAAAGCAGATTGTTCGGGCCGATTAGGTGTATCGTCCAGGACGATGCATATTAATTGATCGTACCGGCCAAACTTAAAATATTTTAAATCTCTACCACGTATATCATCCAGGACGAATAGTGGATCGGCCAGGCCGATTGTCCAATAATGGATCGTCCGGGGCCGATTTTAAGGATTTAAACGTGCTGACACGTGGATCATCCAGGACTATCCAGTGTATTGGCCAGGATGATGCACAGAAAATGCATCGGTCAGACGAAACATTCTATCAGCCATGACTATCATCATGATTGCAACAGAGTTTGATCAGATCGTCCAGGACGATATGGTATCATCCAGGACGATGAGTTATAGTAAGCACAGAAAAGGTCAGCAGATAGAATTTTAAGAGATTTTGTCTAATCGTACAGGACGATATAGGTATCGGCTAGGACGATGGGACTAGAGTTTGAAACCAAGGAAAAGATTGTGATGATCAAGGTCCTCAAAAATAAAACAAAATAAAGCAGACAAAAACATAGTAATAGAAAGGTAAAAACAACGAAAACAAATATTTTTGAATTTTTATTTTTCTATTTTTTTTTATTTTATCAAGGAATCATATGAGAAGTTCCCAAATAATTAAACTTTAGAGTTCCACAAGATCAAGGAGTTTAGCCAATCCTAATCAGACAAAGGTAAAATATCAGATTCTATTAATCCTAGATAAGACGTTCCTTATGGTACAAATTTTCTTTTGAAAACAAAAGACCTAACTCAGAATACCTTAAAAGGATAAAAAAAAGATCTGTTCAAAACTTGATTACAAAGAAAATATCTCATAAATAATAAAACAAAGTAATTTATCTCAATCATGAAATTTGAAATCATCAAATAATCAATGAGTTTTCTAGGTTTTAAAAGTTTTGAAAAGAGAGGATAACTTGCATTTAGTTGGCTTATTTTATGCCTCTTGTCACTTTGATTGGCTCTTTGAGCATCTTTTGATTCTTTGATACACTTTTGTGTATATATTGTTCTTTTCAATTTGGCATCATTGGCCTCTTTCTTTTTAATTCTTACAAGCTAAAAACTCTTTATTAAACCCTTAAAAAAACTTAGTTATGAGTATATCCTCCAAACATTAGAGAATAGGAGCTCTCTCTCTAACATAGGGAAGAACAAGTCACAAAAACAAAATCAAAGTCATGTGATGAAAGCAATGGCAAGGTTTTAAATAACTTGAAAGATATATAAGAACTTTGGATATTATGTATAAGATAGATTATTGTATCAAGATAGGAAGAAACTTAGTTTCAAAAACTATTGGCTAAAATGAGTTAGACTTTTGTTTAGAGAAGAAAATCATACCACTAAATAAGGTCGGAAGGAGGGAAACCATCAACGGAGTTTCTTCCTTTAACTAATTTTAGAAAAGCTAAACACTATCTTCAAAACTCCAAAATTTAAAAGCTTGAAAAGATTCAACATATGAAAAAACCAAACATAAAAGGCAACGTGAAAACAAAAAATCTAAAATAACAAAAAGCTATCACACAATCAACCAAAAAAATAACTTAAAACCACACTTAATAAAAACGCATTTCAAGAATTTATTGAAGCAGCAAGTTTAATCATTTATGAGCTGCGAGCCTCCATATGTCCAATTATCCTATGCTCCCACGAGGTCTTTGGTGAGAGCACACATGCAAAACTCAACAACAGTCACATTTAGGAACCCAAACTGGTTTGAGCCCCTTCTTAGAAAAAGTAGAATGCAATGCAGGTATGGTATGCTGTGAATCATGCATCTTAGGTCTCCACACCCAATGTGTACTACGATGAACGGTGCAAGTGTGTGAGATGTGTCCTAGAATGCCACAAGAAAAATATCTAACTCCAGGAAAAGGATTTCTTAAATGATTTGAGTTATAATGCCTCTTCCTATGTTCTGGCTTATGATCAAAAGTAAATGTCATCCGATTCTTCTTACATGTATCCAAATTATTTTGAATCCTCAAGTTAGTTCTTTTTAATGCATCATTATCAATCCTCAATTTTTTCTCAATCTCTTTAGATTTCTTAAGATCTGAATCAAGTGAGGTGTGTGAAGCTTTTAATGCATTATGTTCATCAATTAATTCCAAATGCTTTTTGTTTAACTCATCAAATTCATCAAGAAGAGCCATGTGATTTGAATCAATCGTTGCATCATCTTTGAGAAAAACTTCATGCTCTTTTTGTAAATTTGAAAGTTCTAATTTTAGGCTTGCGTAAGTTTTCTTGAGTTTTTTGTATGATGCATGTATTTTCTCACAAATCTCAAACAATTCATCATAGGTTGGTTTACATACCTCTTCCTCATCACTTTGTTCAAGATGATCTTTCCCCATTAAGCACAGGTTTGTAGTCTCTTCCTCTGGTTCAGTCTCAGAGTAGTCTGTACCAGATTCTACCCAGAATGCCTTTTGGACTCTCTTCTTGTCCTTCCTCGACTTAGGTTTCTCCTCACCTTTTTCCTTTTCTTTGCTTGAGTTATCTTGAAGTGTTGGGCAATCAGTTCTCACATGTCCTGGTTTCCTGCATTCATAATAAACAATATAAGAAGATCCTTTAACATGTTTATGATCTTTACCTTTTCTCCAATTTTGATGATGCTTTTGTTTCTTCCTTAGAAAGCTTTTGAATTTCCTTGTGATGAAGGCAACTTCATCGCTTTCAGACCCGGAAGATTCAGAATCTGATTTGTGCGCCTTTAGTGCAACTGTTTTCTCCTTCTTCTTCTCACCTGCATCAAGATTTCTTTGATTCACCCCTTGCTCATAAGCAATGAGTGAGCCAAGTAAGTTATCAATAGAATAAGTGTTCAAATCATTAGATTTAGTGATTGTAGTGATTTTATCTTCATATGGCGAAGGCAAGCTTCTCAAAATCTTGTTTACTTTTTCATAGTTTAAAAGTTCTTTTCCTAATGCTTGTAGTGAAGTAACTATCTGAGTAAACCTAGTGTACATGTCAGAAATTGATTCATGAGGTTTCATACGAAAAAGTTCGTAATCATGCAAGAGAATATTCAAACGGGATTGTTTTACCTCATTAGTGCCTTCATAGGTGATACACAACTTATCCCAAATTTGTTTACCAGTTTTGCAAGTAGAGACACGCATGTAATCCTCAGATTTTAAAGCACAGAAAGAACAGTTCAAATATTTTGCATTCAATTGAGCTAAATCTCGTTCATCAAAAGTCCATTCGGTAAAAGCAACTTTAGTTTTAACACCATTAATTTCACAAGGAGGTGGAGAATAACCTTCTTGAATAAGCATCAACATGCGATAATCAGTAGATTGTAAAAATGTTGACATGCGGGTTTTCCAAAAATCAAAAGGTAGGTTATCGAACAGGGTAGGTCGGGTAATAGAATACCCTTTCGTAGTGTTACGATTTCCCAAGGTTAGCCATGGATCTAATTCAAAAAGTTTTTAAACTTAAATTTTCGAATCCCGCTCTGATACCACTTGAAAGTTCGTTAGGGATGTTAAGCCCTATAAACTTAGTCCCAAGCTAACCAAGAGGGGGGGGGGGGTGAATTGGTATTTTAAAAATTTATTTTCACAAAGAACAAAAATCACATAAACCAAAATCACACCATGAGAAAACTAAATGCGGAAATTAAAATGTGGAAGCAAGAAAACAAGAACGCAGAGATTTATAGTGGTTCGGTCAACTTGGCCTACGTCCACTCCTTGGAGGCACCCTCCAAGTATTGCACTACAAAACGTGACTCTCCTTTAGCCCCCACGGCTAGGCAGAGAAGCCCTCACAAGAACCTCCTTTTTGCCACCCTGACAAGGCAGAGAACCTATCTCCTTTTGTTTCCTCTTGAAGCTGGCAGAGAAACACAACCAAAAGCTAACTCCTTACCTCTACCGACCCTTCCACGGATGAGAACTTCTAGATGAAGAAGAAGCAGAGCGATCCTTGAAGAAACCCTTGTGAATCCCCTCACAAGCTCCCCCTCACAAGATCCTCTCTCTCTCCCTCTCTCTCTTTCTCTCCTCAAGGCATTCTCAGGTCAAGGCAGCAGCCAAAGGTCTTTCAAAATGTTGAACAAGAGCTCTTAAATAGAAGAGCTTCAAAGGAGCTCATTAATTGTAAGTTTCCAACAATATCGTCCAGGCCGATATGGACATAAGCCTGGCCGATCAGTACAAAACTCAGAAGATCGGCCAGAGCATCGCCCTGAATGCAAAGCTGGACGATTGAAAAATGACTTGATCATCCAGGCCGATCTCACGATTGTCCCGGCTGATCAGTTCAAATCAGAGGAAAATTGTCCAGAGCATCGCCCTGAATTTAAGCTGGCCGATATTTATCGTCCTGAAGTAACCAAGGTTTTTTGAATAGATTGTCCAGGATGATATGATCGTATCAATCATCCTTAATTACTCCCTTTATTTCCTTATCAATTAAGACATAATTTGTGAATATCGTCTAGGCCGATCAATGATCGTCCTGGCCGATAATTTAAAAATACAGTATACCTTAATTATCTATGGCGGCAACTTCTTTCTGTTTTAAGCTTATCGTCCTGGCCAATACACGTATCGTCCAGGCCGATCTGTTAATGATAGATGCCTTAATTAAGAATCCTTATTTAGACTTTCTGTTTTAAGCCTGATCGTCCAGGACGATGTAAATATCGTCCTGGCCGATATGAGTAAAAACAAAAATTCTAAGTCTCTCAAGTGTGTGTGTGTAGGGTTACTTAGCATCAGTCTCTTTGACAATTAAAAATAGACTCAAGAAGAGAAAAAAAACAAAGTAAATACATACTGACTCAACCCTAGACCTACGCAATCTTGAACTGATTTCATCTGTTCGTCTGATCTTCGATTCCTGAAAAGTTAGAAGCAACATGCAGTCCAAGAGAATTAATAGTGTTTGTCAATCATCAAAACATAAGTCATGAAAATAGATTCGCAACAAAGTTAATGAAAATCCATGTTTGAGAGTTAATTATGTTTCTATTAATTTTCCATTTCTTATATATGTTACGTTGGAAATATAAAAAGAATACCATGACTGGGAAAAACCATCCAGTGCACTACAATGTTGTGTCGGGAGGCTTTGCAAAATTGATTTGTTTAAAGATTTAATGGAATATAAGGATTTTAAGGGGTTTTGTAATGTTGTAGGATAGAGCACTATAATGTTATAGTAGGTTCTAGGGGTAACATGGTACTAAGGTTGGTGCAATAACACTGAGTTATCTTTTTAGTATAATTTTAATAATGAAAATGTGAGGGAGTATTATGACATTGGTTGGTAGTGTTATAGTTGCAAACCTTCATTTGAATATTTTACTAAGTTATTGGGGTAGCTCTGTAGCGCTAAGAATTTTTTTCATTATGGAACTACTTTAAAAAACATATTTGAATACATAAAGCATCTCAAAGCATTTTCTAAAAATCCCTATTAGTTGGGTGGATAGATAAGAGAATATTGAGGGAGAGAAAAGAGAAGAGGAAAAGTTTAGGTTTGGGGGTCATAAATCCATTATCATCATCAATCAGACTAGTTAATGAAATTGTTTATCTCGAGGTAGGAGGTTATTTTCCTTTTTCATTTTTAAATTTAAGTATTTTTAGTGTGTTATAATTTTGGAAAAATTAAATATAGAAAGTTTGGGAAACTTTTCATCGTGTAGCTATATTATCTGTTGTGATATGATACATTCTGGTCAAATTCATAGGAAAATTTTGAAACTTAATTAGGTATCATATTTTTCACATTATTTTAAGTATTTTTATGAAAAAGTGGGCATTAGTAGAAATGTCTATAGAACATGATATTCTTCAAAATGAAGTTATGGATGTCATGTATGTTTGATTATATATTTATAGAAGTTGAATATGTATACCATATGACTCTTTATATGTTACCAATTATATTAAAAATGTTGAAATTATGAGTTCCTCTACATGTTGAATATTGTTTATTGATGTTAGAAATATTGATAATTCTAAGTTATGTACATGTTTATGTAATGTAAAATGCAAAATGTTAATGATGGAGGAGATGATGTATGTGGTGAATATTTTATGTTTTGTATAATATATATAAGGGAGTGTGCACACATCTATTATTTATGTTTGTGCGTATAATACACTTAAATAGATATAATATGATCAAGTGAAGGAATATGTGGAAGTTGCATTATTATATGAATCAGGCTAATTTGATCTAGTAGAGGTAAAATTGTAAGTGGAGGAATAAGTGAATTCGAGAAATGTAAAATGTAAATAATGATCAGATTTATATGTTGAAATTTATGTTCCATTTTATGTTAGATTATGATATCATGTTAAAATACATGTGATTTGTATGTGATAGTTTTTTGTTAGTTTATATTGTTCTTTAATATGTATTTGTTGACCTCACTTTTACCCGAGGTCAATCAAACACTCAAGCCTTAAATTTTAATCAACTTGCTTTACGCACTACCTATTGTAGTTCAAAGGCTTATTGACATCAATAAATGTTCAAATATTATCACTTGGAGATTCATATATCAAATTCATCAGCACTGGTTGACCTAGTGCCTAACCCATTTGACCTAATTGAGAAAGCTCAACAAAGCCCAATTAATCAAACTCCATGATTGAACTATTACAAACCTCAATTCATATCTAAACTTCAGAAAAATCACTTAAATTCATTAGTCAAATTCAAACATTAAACCCAATGAATCAAAACTCATACATTCAACCCAAACAACCCCTATAGACTACTAATAAGCTATCCTATGTGGCTGAACAAGGTATGACCAGCCAAACTTGTCAAATTCATTAAAAAATGATAAAATGATCAAATTCAGTCAAACTTATATAAGCATTACTTTAAGCTAAAATTGGCCCCTTTGGCCACTAAAAGCTTCTCTAGAATATTCCTAATAGGCTCTTGCCAACCCCAAACCCTTGGTTTAACCAATGCTAACCCAAGTGGTCCCCCATCCACTAAATGACAAAATTGGCTTTCCACCTTATATTATCCTTCCTTGGATAAGGCATGAACTCCTAATCACCTGGGACACCTAATAATCATCCAAGAAAAAGTTGTGATCCATCATAGCCATTAGATTAGTCTCCATTGTTTGGAATAGGGTAAACTTCCCAAAACACTCATTTAAGATATATTCTCTTCCCAAGGCTTCCCAGAGATCCCATTGCTTCCATTTTAGTCCAAGAGAATCCCTCTTCACTTTACCACTATTTCTATGCTTTAAAGCTTATTGGTGAGGAGATCTAAGGGTAAGGTTTTTAAACTTTAAATCAAGACATTATCTAGATTTGGACTCTTTATAAAATTTCTTTCCAAGGAGTTAAGGAAAAGAATAAGCCTGTGATTGAGTTCTAAAACTCATACAACAATGGTAAATTTCAACCCTAGTCCTAAAACTAGGGTTTTGAATAACATTTCACATAGGCCATATGAAGTTATCGAATTTTATTGATAAGAGCTTCATATATGTACAAATAACCCTAAACTTTTGATTAATTTTGGTTAAGAAAATATCCAATGACAAGCAAAACAAAATTCAAAAAGAAAATTTATTCTGTGGAAGAAGATGAAATTTTGACTATTTATTTCATGTCCGATGTTAATGGTGATGAGAGGACTAGTTGGGGAAAAATGTTCACATTGAATCTTCTCTGGCTCTGCGCATTTGGTAGCACAATAGAATCACAGGCTTGTATATGGTTGCTTTGGAGAGACAGGCTCACAACAGGGAAAGAATGATGGGTGAAGGATTGACGAGTTTGGATGCTGCACATAGCCAGCCTCGTGGAGAGGATGTTTAAGATAGCTCTTAATTTTAAGCCACAAGAGAGAGTTTATGGAGCTCTTTTCAGTGCAGAGTAGTTGTAGTCATGTTAAGTGTGGCAGAATTGCTGCCTGATACATAGAAATAAAGTGCTATTTGGTTGAGACTTGAGATGAAACAATTAGGTTCATAAAATTGTAGTCAAATATGCCGATTGCTTTCTTCATGAGGAAATTTTAAAAAATTTGAAAAAAAAATTTCCAAAATCTAGATGTCCTTTTGTTTTCCATTTTTCATCAAAGTTTTTTATGAAGGAGCAAATGAAAGAAATATGGAACTCGACAAACTAGTCATTTATAAAATTTAATTTCAATTCTCATAAAAGTTCTAAAGATATGAGAATGACGAGGACTGCCCATTGGTCTTCCCCTTGCTCCAGTGAGGGTATTGGTGGTAGGAAATCTTCTTTCAACATAAATTTTTGGAAGGTTTTGGAAGGTAAGGAGTCGAATGTTAATGAACATGTTTTGATGGCTAATGATATTTCATTTGAGAGAACTGCACACTCTTTCATCTCTTTTGTCAATCAACCCATTCGCAACTCTTCTTCTTTGGGATCTGATCACTTTGTTGTTGGAAATGAACTGGGGTCGGATATACAGTTAAGCTTTCCATTCGCTTTTGATCTGATATATGCTTTGTCTGGCCATCATCCTATAAACCTCTTACATTGTGAACTCTTGTAAGCTGGGGGTCTCGATTCACAACAGGTATGAGTCATTTGCAGCTTTGATCAGGCCAAGTCTAATGTTTAGAAAGCTTGTGATTCTGGCTCTAGATTGGGCAGGCCAACTACTGAGATTGCAATGGATTTGGGTAATTGTGTTGCGAATCTGATTTTGGGGAATGGAATTTTGATGATAGAAAATACTTCTATTTCTCTACGAATGCCTTGCCTACTAATATTTCAGGTCTACACAATCAAATTGCAATTAGAACCAACAAAAGATTGGGTAGACTAGGTGTGAGTTAGTTTGTAATCTTTTACGTTTCTTGAGTCAATTATAAATGATGTGGTTCATGATGCTAAGTAACACTGCATACACACACTTGGGGGAAAATTTTCTAATTGTTTTAGAGTTTTTTGTTTTTGCTCATATAGTCCGGGTCGATCCAAAAATTAGCTTGGACGAGCAATTTAAACAAAAACCCTAATTAGGGCATCCTAATTAAGGTAGCCATCATTAAGCACATAATCCTAGATGATAGGCTCAAATTAGAAATAATCAGCTGCCAAATCTATTTATGTATCTTTTATTTTTGGACATTGTCCTGGACGATGCATTACAATTATGTCTAAATTAATATGGTAATTAAGAAAATTAATTAAGATTTTATTGGTCAATCATATCATCCTGGATGATTCCAGGATCGACTAGGTTGATCAGTTCAAAAGCCTTAGTTGTTCATGGATGATCAAACATCAGCCAGCTTTTATTCAGGGCGATGCTCTAGACAATATGTACTGAATTGAACTAATTGTTCAGGATGATCATGAAATCATCCTGGATGATCAAGTTATTTTTATGTTGTCCAAACATCCATTCAGGGCATTATTCTGGACGATATTCAATGATTTGTATGATTCATACTTGACGATAGTATATCGTCCTAGATGATATGAACAAAAACCTTATGATTGTCCCAAATCGTCCTAGCTTATTGAGCAAAATTTATACAGATCTTATAGGATGATAAAGTCGATTTGTTGCAATTAAGAGATATTATGAATCTCTTCTATATAAGGCCTCTTATTCTACCAAAGAGAGGATCTTTTGCAGCTGTTCTAGCCTGAGAGAACCAAGAGAAGAGGGAGAGTAAGGGAGAGAGAGAGAGAGGATCTTGTGAGGGAGAGTTTGTGAGGAGTTTCATAAAGGTTGCTCCAAGCAAGGATCCATCATCATCTTCTTTAGTCGTCATCCCTAGTTCCTTGGGGGTTCTAGAGAGGTCTACTTCAGTATCTGATCGAAGTTCTCTGCCAGCTTCAGGAGGAAGCAAAAGGAGTTGGGTTTTTTTCCTGCTTTTGAAGCAAGCAAAAGGAGTTGGGTTCTTTGCCTCACCAGGGTCGGTGGAAAGGTGGTTTGTAAAGGCTTCTCTGCCTTGCTGTGGGGGCAAAAGGAGATACACTCTATTTAGTGAAATATTTGGAGGAGAGGCTCCGAGGAGTAGACGTAGGTCAAGTTGACCAAACCACTATAATTTTTTAGGTTTGTTATTATTGCTTCCGCATTTAATTTCTACATTTTAATTTATTTGTGTTGAACTTTGATTTAAGTTTGTGCTTTTGTTTAGAGATTTTTTAAAGTACCAATTCACCCCCCTCTTGATTAGCATTGGGACTTGTTCATTAGAGCCTACCATCCCTATCAAACTTTCAAGTTGTATTAGAGCACTTTCAAGTGGTATCAGAGCGAGATTCATAAAATTAAGTTTTTGAAAACTTTTGAATTTTGATTCATAGCTAACTTTGGTAATCGTAATACTGCGCAAGGGTATTCTATTACCCGACCACCTTTATTTAACAATATTCCTTTTGATTTTTGGAAAACTCGCATGTCAATGTTTTTACAATCGATTGATTATCATATGTGGATGCTTGTTAAAGATGGTTATTCACCTCCTTATCATGAAATTAATGGAATTAAAATTGAACTTTGTTTTACTGAATGGACTTTTCATGAATGGGATTTAGTGCAACTTAATATGAAATGTTTGAACTATTTTTTCTATGCTTTGAAATTTGAGGTAGATTGTGTATTACTTATGAAGGTAAAAATGAGGTTAAGCAATCTAGATTGAATATTCTATTGTATGGCTACGAACATTTTCAAATGAAGCCTACTAAATCGATTTTTGACATGTATACTAGGTTTACTCAAATTGTCACCTTATTACATGCTTTAGGAAGAGAGCTAACTAACTATGAAAGAGTGAATAAAATTTTGAGATGCTTGCCTTCTTCCTTTAATGCTAAGATCACTGAAATTATTGAATCCAAAGATTTGAATACTTATTATATTGATAATTTATTTTGTTCACTCCTTGCTTATGAGGAAGGGGTGAATCAAAGAAATCTTGATGCAGGTGAAAAAAAGAAGGAGAAAACTATGGCGCTGAAGGCCAACAACACAAACACTGATTCTTCCGGGTCTGAAAGCGATGATATTTCCTTCATCACTAGGCAATTCAAAAGCTTTCTAAGGAAGAATAACAAGTATCATCAATAGTGGAAAAAAGATAAGGATAGTAAAAATTATAAAAGTTTTTCTGATATTATTTTTTTTTTTTAATGTAGGAAGCTTGGACATTTCAAAGCTTATTGTCATATACTTAAGGATCACTCAAGCAAAGAGAAAGGAGAGGAGAAACCCAAATATAGGAAGGATAAGAAGCAGAACCTAAAACCTTTATGGGAGAATTATGTATCTAACTCATCTGAGACTGAAGCTGAAGATGAGACAACAAACTTGTGCTTGATGGGTGATCATCTTGGTCAGTGTGATCAAGAAGAGGTATATGAACCAACCTATGATCAATTAGTTGAAGTTTGTTAGAATATTCATTCATCATATAAGAAACTTAAGAAAACTCATGCTAGTCTAAAATTGAAACTTTCAAATTTACTAAAAGAGCATGAAATTTTAAGTAAAAATCATACCCAACTTTATAGTAATCACATGTCATTACTTGATGAGTTTAATAAATTGAACAAAAAATATTTTGAATTGATTGTTGAGCATAATTCTTTGAAAGCATTCCACACCTCACTTGAATCTGATTTTAAAACTTATATTAAAGAATATGAGCATAAGGAGCACAATTTAAATGTTGATAATACTATTTTAGAAAGTGCTAACTTGAGGTTTAAAGCTAAATTGAATGCACTTAAGATAAATTGGTATACATCCACACTTGATCTAAAGTCAAAACCTAGAAAGAGGCATTATAACCTGAATAGATTAGTGAATCCTTTTCCTGGAGTTAGATATTTTTCATGTAGTATGCTAGGACACATTTCACACACTTGCACTATTCACCATAGTACATATTAGGTGAGAAGACCCAAATTACATGATTCATAGCATAATATACATGCATTGTATTCTTCTCATTAGAAGGAACCCAAACCTATTTGGGTTCCTAAATCTAACATTTGATGATTTTGTTGGTGAGCTCTCACCAAAGACGTCATGAGAGCATGTTGTAGTTGGACAGCAGAGTCTCGCAGCTCTTAATTGCAAAAACTTGGTGCTTAATAAATTTTAATTTGTATGTTTACTACTCTTCTTGATTGTTGTTATTTTTTATTCTTTCTATTCTAATTTTGAATTAATTTTTTTATTTCTGTTTTTATTTTATAGTTGTTTCATCTCTATTATTTTTCTTTTTTGTTAGTTTTTCTTATTTTTGGTCATAGTTGAAATGATATTTATGTCTTATTTTTATTTTTGATAATTTGTAGTCAATATTTTGACATCTCTAAATTAGTTAAAGGGAGAAACACCATTGATTGTTTCCCTCTCTCTAACCTCTTTTAGCGATGTAATTTTCTTTTATAAATAAAAGTCTATCTCAAATTAACAACTGGACTTTGTAATTAAAATCTTTTCTATCTTGCTACAGTAATATATCTTATATATAATGTTCAAAGTCTTTATATTACTTTCAAATTCTTTAAAATCTTATTGTTGCATTTATCATATGAAATTAATTCTATTTTGTTGTTTATTCTTTCTTTTATTAGAGAGTGAGTTTTTCTTCTCTAATATCTAGAAGATATACTCGCAATTGAGAGTTTTTTAGAGTTTTGAAAAGGAGTCTAGTTTGCAAAAAATGACAATGGCATAAAATTAGCCCTAAAAAGAAAAGAAAAAGTGAAAAGATGTGCAATGATCTCCAAAAAATTGAAAGATACACAAATTGTATCAAAAATCAAAAGATGCACAAAGTGCGCCAATCAATTGACAAGAGGCTTAAAATGAGCCCATAAAAAGCAAGCTTCTCTCTCTTTTAAACATTTAAATCTTAGAAGAATTCATGTGTCACTTGATATTTTTAAAAGCTTAACTTCAAATTTTTTGATTGTGACAAATTAATTTGGTATATTATTCTATAAGATATTTTCTTTCTGGAACTAAGTTTTGAACGGATCTCTTTTTCTTATCCAATTAATTTGTTCTGAGTTAGGTCTTTTGTTTTCAAAAGATAATTTTTTCCTCAAAGAAGTCCGAGCTTGGGTTAACAGGATTAGATATTCTACTATTTTTAGATCTCGACGATGTTAACTCATTGGTCTTACAAGTTTTTAAAATTATTCACATAGAGACATTATCATATTCATTCTTTGATAAAAATAAAAAAATAAAAAATAATAAAAAATACTTTTGCTTTCGTTCTTCTTTTTCCTACTTTTTCTTTTATGGCTTTTTCCTCCTTTTTTAGGTCAAAAAGGGGAGTAGTGTTTGAGTTGTTTTCATTAGTTTTGATTTTTTGATTATTTGCCATCATCAAAAAGGGGGAGATTATTATAAATTTAATTTCAAGAAATAGAGTATTGATGATAGCAAATACTTCTGTTTCTCTACGATTGCCTTGCCTACTAACATTTCAGGTCCGCAAGATCAAACTGCAATTTAAACCAGCTCAAGATTAGTAGACTAGGTCTTAGTCAGTTTATAATTTTTTACATTTTCTTGAGTCAAGTATAAATGATGTGGTTCCTGAGGCTAAGTAATCTTGCACACTCACACTTGGGGGGAAAATTTTCTGACTGTTTTGGAGTTTTTTGTTTTTGCTCATATCATTTGGGATGATCCAAAAATTGGCCTAGATGATTAGTTAAAAATAAAAACCCTAATTAGGGCATCCTGGTTAAGGAATCTATCATTAAGCGCATCATTCTGGATGATATTCATATCGACCTGGATGATATGCTCAAATAAAAAATAAATAACTGCGACATCTATGTAGATAGCTTTTATTTTTGGACATCATCCAGGATATCATCCTGGATGATGTAGTACAATTATGCTTAAATTGATCTAGTAATTAAGGAAAGCAATTAATGTTTGATTATTCGATCATATCTTTCTGGATGATCGTAGGATCGGCCGAGACAATCAGTTCAAAAATCTTAGTTGTTCCTAGATGATCAAACATCAGACAACTTCTATTCAGGGTGATGCTTTAGACGATATATACTGAATTGAACTAATCGTCCGGGATAATCTTGAGATCGGCCTGGATGATCAAGTTATTTTTATGTCATCTAGATATCCATTTAGGGTGATGTTATGGATGTTATTCAATGATTTGTACTAATCTTACATGATGATAGTATATCATCCTAGATGATATGAAGAAAAACCTTATGATCATTCCAAATTATCCTGGCTGATTGAGCTAAATTTGTACTGATTATACAATTAAGAGCTATTTCGAAGCTCTTCTATATAAGACCTCATGTTCTACCCAAGAGAGGATCTTTTGCTACTATTTTGAACTGAGAGAGCCAAGTGTAGAGGGAGAGCAAGGGAGAAAGAGAGGATCATGTGAGGGAGAGTTTGTGAGGGGTTTCATAAAGGTTTCTCCAAGCAAGGATCTATCGTCATCTTCTCCAGTCATTATCCCTAGTTCCTTGGGGGT
Source organism: Dendrobium officinale (assembly GCA_019514585.1). NCBI lineage: Eukaryota > Viridiplantae > Streptophyta > Magnoliopsida > Asparagales > Orchidaceae > Dendrobium > Dendrobium officinale. The sequence goes on along the minus strand of CM033691.1, from coordinate 44,293,746 downwards.
TCTAGAGAGGTCCACTTCAGCATCTAATAAAGGTTTTATGCCTGCTTCAGGAGGAAGCAAAAGGAATTGGGTTCTCTGACTTGTTTTGGAGGAAGCAAAAGGAGTTGGGTTATCTGCCTCACCATGGTCAATGGAAAGGAGGTTTGTAAAGGCTTCTCCGCCTTGCTATGAGGGCAAATGGAGAAACAGTCTGTTTAGTGCAATACTCGGAGAAGAGGCTCTAGGGAGTAGACGTAGGCCAAGTTGACTGAACCACTATAAATTTTTGTGTTCGTTTTTATTGCTTCCACATTTAGTTTTTGCACTTTGATTTCTTTATGGTGAACTTTGATTAAAATTGCTTAACACCCCTGTCAAACTTTTAAGTGGTATCAAAGCAATTTTAAATTATTAAGAAGTAATTATAGAGGAATGTAGGGGTTTTAATGCTCCATTGAATTATACTTTTAATTATGTGTTTGATTTCATGCGTGTAAAGCCTATTGATGCAACCATCCATGAGAACTCAATTCAGCAAACTACACAACAGGTGTTTTCTGAAATGCTTCTTCAAAAACTGCTTGTTTATATAAACAAATTTCTCCTCTCTAATAGCCCTCCAAGCTTCCTTATGGTCATAATCCTGCCCAAGAACCCCCTAATGCATGGAATAAGATGGTAGTCTTAAAATTTGATAATGTCTCTAAGGTGACAGTTAGGCCAGAAGGCAGTTATTCTGTGACTTTAGATATGGAGTTTGTCCATGTCAACTTAGCTAGATTTGAAAGAGGATTAGTGAGGAAACTTATTGGATGAAGATTACCTTTTCTTATGCTAAGCATTAAATTGAAGCAAAATGGTATGTTTTTTTAGATATTTTTAGCTCCTCCCCATTTCTATAGATGCTTTCATTTGCCTTTTTGAATCTGTCGAGGCTCGTGATGTTGTCCTTATGGGGGACCATGGATTGTTTGTGGGCTTATTATTAGTTTGGATTAATGGTCTTCTTCCTTCTCTTCTCATTCTATGGTGGGGTTGTCTTCTCTTATTTGGATTTGTCTTCCTTACTTGTCGCTTTCGTATTGGGACAGCACCAACCTTGCTTGGATAGTATTGTTATTTGGTCAACGTTTTTGGGTTGATGCTCAAACTAACTTTTGGGGGAAAAATGTTTTTGCTCGAGTTTATGTGAGGATAGATCTTAGGTCCAAGTTCCCGCCAGGAGTTTGGATCTCTGGGATTTTTGGCATGTTCTTCCAAGGAGTTGAATATGAGGGGATCGCTCACCTTTGCTTCCATTATGGCTTTGTTGGGCACAACATTGGGCATTGTCCAAATGTTCTTCATACCTCTAATCAACCATTGCATCAACCTACTAGAAGATCTGTTGATTTGTATGAAAATATATTGTTTTAAGGACAACAACGCCTCTAATAGTAGTCCTCTTGTGTAAGTTATTGATACAAATTCATCTTCCACAAACCAGAGAACCCTCCTTCCACCACATGTGGAATAGTGAGCACATGCCATCTAAGAATTATGGGAAAACTCCTAAAAGATATGAACCTTGTAGTCTCGTTACTTATAGAAAATCTAGGAGATAAAAGAAGAAGAATTCCATTACTCGTATGGGCGGATAAAAGATAGTCCCCCTTCCTTATAGGTCACTATTGGGAAAGTTTGTAATCCATCCAAGCAAGCTGTTTCATATAGGGATGGGGATCTCTCTAATATTCCATTCAAGTTCTACACTAAGGCTTTCCTCAAGCATCCTAGGATTTCCTCAGGCATCCTAGGCTTTCCTCAAGCATCTTAGATGTTTTATCCCCAATATAGATAGAGTCTCCATGACTCATTTTGCTAAAGAACATCAATTCTTGTGGAAAATTACTGATCATCTAAGGAAGCTGAAGAAGGAGGGTAACGGTTCTGATTCCCATTAAGTTTCTCATTACATAAAATATTTTAGCTTAGTCTTTGGTTCTCTCTTCTATGTTGTTTTGGTGAGGAGGGCATCATGGTGATGCCTCTTCCTAGTTGGTACTATCTTTATCCTTTGTTTCCTTAATTTAATGCATTTTCTTTTGTCTAAAAAAAATAAAAAAAAATCCAAAAATCATAATTAATTAAAAAAATTATAGAAATACGCATTAAATTTCAAACAACACTGTTCAGTCATATAATCAATCAAAATTAAAATCAATTCTCAATAATTAAAAAAATTAAAATAATTGAAAATTAAAATTAAATTAATAATTAATTAAACTAATTAATATAAAATTTGAAATTAATCCAATTAATCACAATTTTTCAAGAATTGATCTATGAGTTATTCCAAACCAATGTTATCAATCCTCCATATACTTGAGATTGATTTAATTAATCAAAACATAAACCAATTTTCAACTTTAAGAAAGATATTAAAAAAATAATTAAAAATGAAATAAATATTAATCAATCTTAAATAAATTAAGTTAATTAAACTAAATTAAGGGAACTTTAAATTAAATTTAAAACATTAAAATAAAACCAAATCACCTAAACTATCTTACTTAAACTTAAGTCTACTAAACTAAACAAACTTAAACTTAACGATAATAAACCAACTTTCTTAAAAAAAAAGCTTAAACTATATTCAAAAGAAATTATGCATTGTGAATCATTCCTTTGGAGGATACAAATGCATTAAATTTATGCATATTTAATAAATCTTGAATAAATGGAAACCTTCCATGCATATGCTTGATACCTTTTGAAGGACATATATGCATTTAATTCATAAGACTTAGGATAAGGGGTTGAGTATTTAAAACCCATTTGAAGAATTTCAATAAAAGATTCTTTATAATAACTATTAATAAATAATTTACTAAATGGTTAATATAACTTCCAGGGTTTTATCCAATCATTATATCCTATATAGGGATAAAATGCATTGCATTATGAGCCTTAGGACTTGTAGGTTTGTGGCTTCTGCACTTTGGCTTAGTTCTTTAAAATTAAGTAATCAAACTCAAACATTTTGAAAATTTAAATAATAAAACACTACATCATTATGACTTGTACTCAAACTAAAAACACCTATTGACCTCGAATAAACAAACAACTTCAAATCAAAGAAACTCAAATAAGAAAAATCATTAGGATAGTTCAAAGCCACACATCCTTCTTTACACACAAAAAAATGGTTTTCTTGGACAACGGAATTTAGCTTAGGCTAGGCTGGGGGTCATTTTGGTATACTTGCAAATGCCTTGCTTGGAGGGCATCTTATGTCTGTTTACTTACTTTAATTATTATATGTAATCATATATGTTTACATGCTTTTATCTACGTAATATACTAGGTTTAGTAGTTACATATAGGATTGCATTGCACTTCTATTTTTTACTTACACTTTATGTTTACTATATAGAGTCTTAGAATTTACTTGAGATTATAATGTAAAGGTAAAAGTCAAATGTCAACTCTGTAGTATATAGAATGTATCTAGATTTAATTGTATGAAGAGTTATAAAAGGTTAATGGTGTTTTCCTATACATAAAGGCTCTAAAAGAAAATACTTTATCTTTCTCTGAGAGCCAAATCCAAACATATTATGATGGATCTTAGCCACCTTACTTTTCAATAGACCCCACATTTATTTGTATTTATGTTTTAAATAAATAAATAAAATATTAATTATATACACAATCATTTTATATATTTCTTCATATTATATGTAGATTTGCATTAGATGGAATCCATTTAATGGGTTTCTTTTGGTGTGCATGTTCTAAACTTTGTAGGAATATGTATGTTAGTTCTAGGATGATACGATAGGACTATCATATATATGAACATCTTTACCCACTCATGCATACATACAAGACTTTAATTTTTTTGTAATGTACACTAAACTAAAGAACACAAGCCAATGATAAGGTATGAGGGGACTAAGAGATAGGGTTATCATATTTTTCCTTATGGTTTAGGGTTGTTATTTGACCATATTTTCTTAGAAAGTTTGAACTTAAAATTTTCTAGAAATTTAGTGTTGATAAAAAAAACAATTTTAGGGTTTAGTGTGTCTTTGCATCAAAATTCCATTAGTTAGATGCATATAACCCTACTCATATTCAAAAATCTGATTATAAATGTGAACAAAAATCCTTAATTCATATATTAAAAATAATTATCTTACTTGCATACATTAGTTCTAAAATTTATGAATTTCAAATTATCTTTATAGGCAGTTAGATGGCAATGCACTCAAAGTGAGCATCAACTCAGATACCTTTTCACCCCTCAAACTTCCTTTTGGGAGGATCATCTAGACCTTCAAATAAGTTTTATAAACTCATAACCCTTCTTTAAAAAAGTGATTGAAATATCTGAATCTTTAAATCAAATATGTTATTGTTAAAGGAGGAATCTTCTTGTAAATAGTAAGTGAATAAAAAGTTGCTTATTGAATTTAAAAAAAAAAATCAAATACTTTAAATTTTAAATCTAAAATAAGTAAAATATACACTTTGATTAAAAGTTTTCTCATGAAACATGTAATTAACTATAGAGGCTTATCTCTAATATGTATGATCCATGGTGAGAGTTGATAGGAAAAACTTTGTGACCCCCTCACACCCTTGACTCTCTCAACCTCACAGTCTCTCTCTCCCAAGTGGTTTGGACTCTCTTATAGGCAATGAGACACTTCTCCCTATCTTTGACTACTCAACACAACCCCTTACATCTTGTGTGAATGAATTAAAGTGGCATATTAAAAAAAAAAATCCAAGTTTTAAATTAATACTTATGATACTTTTAGTATGATACTAGGAGTATAATGTCTGATTAGTTTAATTTCTATAAAAAATTATCCTGTATAATATTGAGTCATACATTATGATTAGTTATATCAAATCAAGTTTCATCCAAGATGAACCAAGGTTTGATTGGTGGCTCTCTATTTAATTAGACTAGATGGTCTTGTTCATACAATATAATAGTTAATTAGGATTTATCATGATTTGATTCCTTAATCTATAATTAAATTAAGGTAAATTGTATTAATAATAATACAATATGAAATCATTCCCAAAGAATAATCAGTTGAAATTTTAAAATTCAAATTTGCATAATTTGGGCAACACAAATTTGATGATGGGTTTTATCAAAACACTTGATCATCCTATATGAATATTGTTCATAAAGTATGAGTAGTTATGGTTAAATATTAATTTATTTATTATTGTTAAATACTCTAATTAATTTTTAGATTAACAGATCGTATAGTATGATCGGGAAAGTATGATTATGTTGTATGATCATGATCATATGATCATACCATACGTTAAGGATCGGGTTTGTAATGTACGATTAAAATCATGTTGTATAATTAAACAAATAATTCAAGTATTTAATTTTCATCAAATTAGATAAATGCTTCAAGAATAGAAAATTTATAGTTTCTTTTATTAAAAATAGACTAGACCTTAATGCTGCACTATCTTAAGTTTGCTTTTTTAATCCAAATATGTATATATTATACCTAAAATTGTTACTAGCACATAAAATATGTAATCAATATTTATAAAATCTATTGCAATTCAAGCTCCATAGCTTATGATTTTGATGTTAAAAAATATTATTGATTGAGTTTTTTATTTCTCCAAGCATATATTAGATATATTTCTTATTTGTGCGCACTAATATTTCAGATACAACATATACCACTCAAGATTACTGAAAACTTAAGTTTGGGTATAACATGATGTCAAGAAAAAGAGTCCATAATTTTAACTTTCTTACACTTTCTTTTTATTAAGTCTTCCCATTTAAGGGTGAATGCAAAATTGGTGATCATGCACATGCACATATGGGAGGAAGGAAAATTTGAGAAGTAAATTTTTTGAACTAATAATATCGTATGATTTACAGTAATATTATATGATCAATTATATGAAGAAGAGGGTAAAAAACTAATTGAATCATTAATGTTAATGAATTAATCATTCTGTTTGATGAAGTTCATGCTGTACGATTTTGTTTTATACGAAAAACCATAGCTACTAGGTAAATCTGGTAAGAATTTTAAAAAATGAGTTTTGAACTAATCGTACTATGCAATCCTAATCATATTGTACAATATTTAAAATCTTACTTAAATTATCTCCTAAAATTAGTCAATTAAATCATAGTTAATTAAATGTAACTAGTCATACTATATGACCTTGATCATACCGTACGATTGATAGAGACAAAATCTGATCATCCTAGAGATCGTACCAGATGAAACCATAATTTATGAACTAATTGTATAGTATGATATCTATATAGTACTTTCAAAACTATTGGTATTATATTAATCATACTATATGATGTTAATCATATCAAATGATTGATAGAGATGACTTGCAGTCATCCCTGTGATTGGCCTATATGAATATCATGAAATTAAACTAATTGTACTATATGATGTTACGATCTTACTATACAATATGTTTACTTAAATTGAATAGTTCATCTGAATGACTTCTACTATCATACTAGAAGGGTCATATTTTTGAATGGATCATACTGTACAAACTTAGATCATATTGTACGAATAAAGATGGACAATTTATAAAATTAGGGTTTTTGAAGCCTATTATTTAAGAAACCTTTTGAAGTCTTTTTCATAAGATACTTTAGCTCTTGAAGAAATTTTGAGGGAGATCCTTTCTTGAGAACTTTGGGGTTGGAAAGGAAGAAGAAGGTGAGGTTGTGTGTGAGGGAGAAATAGTGTGTGGGGGTTCACATTGTTGCTCTAGGAAAGCTTGCATGTAGCTTCCTCCTTGGCCTTGGTAAGTTTTGAAGATTATCTTGGGAGAGAAGCTTAAAAGTTAAGAGTCTAGAGTTCTATGCCTTCTATAAGAGGGAGAAAAAGGATTATGGTTCCCTGCCATCACTAGGAGGGTGAAGAAAGATTCCAGGTTCTATGCCTTCTCTAGGAGGGAGAGAAAGGATTGAAGTTTTTTTACCATCACAAGGAGGGTAACATAGCTTTTGGTTTTCCATCGTACTTGGTATGGTGGAAGTGATTCTCATAAGGGCTTTTCTACCTTATCATTGAGATAAAAAGAGATACACTATAATGATTAGTGCAATACTTAAAGTGTCTTACTCTAGGGAGTGGACATAGGTCATGGTTGAATGAACCACTATAAAATATCTGGTGTGCTCCTTCTTATTTTTACTTTTCTACATTTTCATTTTTTACAATTTAAATTAACTTCATGAATCTCATTATTTACAGTGAACTGCAATTAGGTAATTTTGTTATTTGAAAAGGGTGAAAATGTTCATATCTAGATTAATAAATTTGTTCCTTAAAAAAAATTTTAAACCTTGATTTGCTTGGACATGTGTTAGATTAGATACTTATTTAGAATTGTTTTCAAAATTTATTTTTCTAGCAAGGAAAAAAGTTTATAGAAATAATTTATAAAAGTATCAATTTACCCCCCCCCCCCCCCCCCCCTCCCCTCTTAGTGCGCCTAGGTATAGTTCTTTGAGATTTTATAACCTCCCCAAACTTTCAAGTGGTATCAAAGAGACTCATAAATTTTAGATTTTAAAATCTTCAAGCTAAGATTTAATGGTGAAATTTGGAATTATGAATACTGCGGAGGGTTATTTAATAACATGTTCACCATTATTTGAAAATTTTCTTTTTGATTTGTAAAAAATTTGAATGTTTATATTTATGCAATCCATTTAATATAAAATTTGGCATATGATTTAATCTGGTTATTCAGTTCATTACTGAATGGAGTCATGAGGATATATAACTTGCTTAATTAAATGTTAAATATTAAATTGCCTTTTCTATGCTTTAAAATATGAGTTCATCATACGAGTATCTATATGTACTACTGTGAAGGAAATAAGGGATACTGTGCATTGCATAAGAGGGAACTAGTGAAGCTAAATAGTATATGTTAAACATTTTACTGCATGACTTTGAACTATTTTGCATAAAAACCAGTGAGACTATATTTGAAATGTACACTTGGTTCACTGATATAGTGATATCCTTGCATGCACTTGGTAAAAAACTCTCTAATTTTGAAAAAGTTAATAAGATTTTTATGTTGTCTACCTAGTTCTTAAGATGCTAATATCACTACATTTTTTAAATCAAAGGATTTAAATGTTTATTCAGTTGACAACTTGCTTGTGTCAATCATTTCTTATGAGCTATGCATGAGTTAAATACTACTTGATGTAGGTGATAAGAAAAGGGGGAAAATTGTGGCCCAGAAAGTGAATGACTCGAATAATGATAGTTCTATAGTGGAGGAGGTTGACAACATTACATATATGACCCATTATTTTAAGAGTTTCCTAAAGAGGAAGCAAAAGCACATCAACAATAATGGAATAGAGGTAATTGTACTAAACTTTTTAAAGTGTCATATGAAACTATATGCTTTAAATACAGGAAACTAGGACATCTTTGAATAGATTTCCCCAACCTGAAGACTCACTCAGTCATGGAAAATGGTGAAGAGAAGGTGAAATTTAGGAAGGGAAAGAAAAGTATATAAAAGGCATTTTGGTATGATGAACAAGAAGCAAAGGAGGAGGTAACAAATCGGTCGTATGTATAATGATAATCTTGACCTGTTAGATCAAGATGAGGAATGTAAATTATCCTATGATGAATTATTTATTATTTCAGAGAAAATTCATAATTCATATAGGAAACTTAAGAAGATGTATGCTAGCTTAAACACTGATTTTTCTAATCTACAAAAGAGCATACTAGTCTAATAACTGAGCATTCTACTTTGGATTGTGATCACTTGTCTTTACTTGATGAATATGATTCATTAAATAAGAAGCATGTTGACCTAACTAATATACATAAATCCTTGATGACAAAGCATCTTGTGTTGGAAGAATCATTTAAATAATTAGAAACACTTGTATATGAATTAGATAATAGTGAACATGCCTTAAAAATAGAAGTAACAAATCTTGGAAGTCTAAATGAATTCATAAAATCAAAAGTAAAAGCACTTCAAAATAAAAAACCATCTCCTACTTTGGCACAGTACCTAACTCATTGCAACAACATGCATCATATAAGCCTAATAAGAGATAGCATAACCCATATAGATTAGTGAATCCTTTTTTAGGTGTTAGGTGTCATTCTTGTATCATGCTAGGACACATAGCCCATACTTACACTATCCACCATAGGACACTTCTAGTGTGGAGGCCAAAATCAATTGCACCATAACATAACATGCATACAAGTCATTTGTCAAAGAATAAGGTGGACTCCAAACTCACTTGGGTTCCCAAATCCAATGTATAAAAGACTTTATAGGAGTGCTCTCAAAAAAGGTCTAATGAGAGCATTTGTTACCTAGATAGTGGATGCTCCAAGCACATGACTAGAGATTTGAAGCAATTCATAATGATGGAGGCCAGGTTAGGAATCAAGGTCACACTTATGAACAACACTAGGAAATTAGTTGTCTCAGGTATAATTAGAAACTCTAAGAATTTTATAATTAAAGTGTCTTATTAGTTAATGTTCTAAAGCATAATTTGTTTAGCATTAGCTAATTAAGTGATAAGGGTTTTGATATCAAATATTTATTTGTAAAATACATGATTAACTTGAATGGTAAATTAGTCTTAAAAGGGAAAAGAATAAATAATGTATATATGCTTGATTTAAATTACATTGAATATTCTATTTCCCTGTGTCTGAAAAAACTATTATTGACGAATCTTAGCTATGGAATATAAGATTATGACATGTAAGAATGAAGACTCTTAGGAATATTACATAGGAAGACCTAGTTAGAGGCATACCCAAGTTAGAGTTCACTAAGGACCACCTATGTGATGCCTACAAACTAGGAAAACAAGTTAAGTTTTCATTTTATTCAATTTAGGACATCAACATCTCTAGGCCACTTGAAATTCTTTATGTGGACTTATTTGGACCCGTTAGTACAATCAACCTAGGAGGGAAATTATCTAGATTTGTAATCATTGATGACTATTCTAGATTCAATTGGGTTAGATTCCTAGCACAAAAGAGTGAATAATTTGAGGAATTTAGAACTTTCTTCACCTGGATACAAAGCAAATTTGGATGTGAAATATCAACCATTCATAGTGATCATGTTGGAGAGTTTGAGAATAAAAATTTTAACCATATTATCAAGATATATAGATAGAGTATAACGTTTTTGACCCTAGGGCCCCTCAATAGAATAGAATAGAATAGGTGAAAGGAAAAAATAGAACTTTGGTAAAAGGTGTTAGGGCTATGCTACATGAATATTCTCTCCCTAAATAATTTTTTTACAAAAGCAATAAATACGCCTTATTATGGACATAATATGGTGAATATTAGATCAAAGATAAATTAGACGCCCTATGAACTCTTTAAGGGTAGGACACCCAACCTTTCTCATTTATATGTCTTTGGGTCTAAATATTTTATCTTGATCAATGGAAATAACCTTTAGGAATTTTTTTTTTTAATAAAAATTTGAACCAAAATTGGATGAAGGATTCTACTTAGGTTATTCATATTTGGGTAAGTCCTATAGAATTTTCAATAAGAGGATATTTGTAGTAGAATATTCTACCCATACCATGTTTGTTGAATCTGATAGAACCTCTGAATCTAGACTAGAAGAAGAAGAAGTATAGGTCATATAAGGTGTAAAAGCCATTGACTTAAGGGATAGAGTAGAAGCTCCAAAACCCTTGCCTAAAAAAAGGAGATACTCATCTAATTTTAGAAGGCCCATCTGAAGTTATTAAAATTAGGCATGGACTTAAAAAGGAGGTTAGTCATTATGTATTTATCTCCATGATAGAATCCACCAATATAGAACAAGTTATAGCCGATGAATTTTAGATCCTAGCAATGCAAAAAGAGCTAAATCAATTTGTTAGAAATTATGTATGGAAACTAGTAAAAAAGACTAAGGACCATAATGTTTTTTGAATAAAGTGGGATTTTAAAAATTAAATGAATGACTCTGGTATAGTGGTGTGGAATAATGTCATATTAGTAGCCAAGGGAGATATAAAACTACATCATATAGCTACTGGAGACTAATTGACATACATCTTAACCAAACCCTTAGCCTATAACACCTTTAGCACCTTGATGACTATACTAGGTGTTATAGACATTAATGTTTGATTCGGGATGAATCCAATTTTTTGTATCATTTAAAATCAACTATTTCTTTGTGTGTTCTTTAAGTTTTAGTCTTTTGTTTTTCATTTTTTTATTATTGTTTAGTAGATGTACCTTGATCATCACACACTTTCCACTAACTACAATAAAAATTCTTCTTCTTTCAAACTCCTACCCTCATAACTTTAAGGTTTTCAAATGGCCGAAGGTAGTAAAAAGCTAAAGCTGAACCTACATATTATAAATACAAGGAGGCTCACATCACCCCCTCGAGAAAGCTAAATCAACACCCCCTAAACTTTGAGGTGATAACCCTTTTTTCTTCCATCACTTTTCAATTTATTCTCACTCGCATGTTTCCCTTCAACTCTGAATTCCTATATGAATTTTTAGCAAACCTTAGGATTAGTTTTGTGTCATCCATCATCTCTTCCTATATATGTCACCGCCATGTAGAAATTACTAAAGAAGATTTATGGGAATATATCCATCTTTCCACAGAAGGACCTCATCCCCATCCATGGCCTTTAAATCTAATTTTGATTGGAGTGATATAATTCTAACTATCCAAAATGTTGATCTAAATCAACACCAACCATTAGTCCAGTCTCTAAATAAAAATGCATGAATGATCCAACATGATCTTTAAACCTCAATCATACCTAAAGCTGGCTATCGTGTCAACATTACTCCACTCCTTTCCTATGTCACTTCTTCATAATGCTAGATGCACAATTTGATAAAGATCAAATGCTCATCAACTATATTCAAAAGTTGACACTAATTCGACTTCCATTAATTATGAGAAAGAAGAATGTTACCCTTGGTCATGTCATTTCATAATTTGTTGAAAGAAATATAAACTTACCTACCCTTCATTTCCTAAAAATGTTCATATATTCTTTCTTACGTATTCTATTCCATCATCAATCGGGGCAAGAGCATGAGGAACCTAGTTTAAACAAAGGGGGAGCTGCTCCTATAGCTAAAACCAGCTTTAGAACGAGCACCAACACCAATGCCACCACCTACACTAGCCTAACAATCTTATGTTATGAGGATATAATACAGAGGCTCAAACGATTAGAAACCCACCTAGACTCACATATTCAGGAATAACAAGAGCAGCATGTGGCGGATATAGGTTGGATTGGGGATCAATTCTCCTTAATCCATAAATATTTTAAACAACCACCACCACCTCAACTTGATCAGGAGCCTTCCTACTTTTAGTTTTCTTGTGTGATATATTTTACATTTTCTTTTCTTATTTTTTTATTTCCTCCTTTTAAGTGATGTCAAAAGGGGGAGTAAGTTTGATTGGTTATTTGTATGTTTGCACTTATTAATTACTCTTTTTCTATCGTGTTTTTTAATTTCATATAATTATACTACATAATCATGACCATATGATCATACTATATGATCAGGATCATGTTGTATGATCAGCATCATATTGTACTATTAAGATCATGATGTATAATTAAATAGATAATTCAAGTATTTAATTTTGATCAAATGCTTCAAGAAAAGAAAAAATATGTGCTCTTTTATTAAAAATTGACTAGACCTTAATATTGCACTATCTTATGTTTGTTTCTTTAATCCAGCTATGTATATATTGTACCTAAAATGGTTTCTAGCACAAAAAAGAAATAATTAATATATATAGGATCCCTAGCTAGTAATTTTGATGATAATAAATAATATTGATTGAGTCTTTAGTTCTCCAAGCATATATTTGATCTTTTTGTCTGTACACACTAAAATTTCAGATACAATATATACCACTTAAGATTTTTGAAGACTCAATTTTGGGTAGAATAGGATGTCCAAAAAAAGTGTCTATAATTATAACTTTCTTATATTTTCTATTTCTTGAGTTTGGCTATGTAAGGGTGTATGCAAAATTAGTGATAGTGCAAACACACAAGGCGACTGAGAAAATTTTGAGAAGTAAATAATTTGAACTAATCATATTGTATTATTTACAATCTTATCATATGATCCATTATATGAAGAAGAGGGTTAATGACTAATCGAATCATTAATGATAATGAACTATTCATAATGTATGATGAAGATCATACTGTACGATTTGTTTCAATCTGACAAACCCTAACTGTTATATAAATTATGTAAGAATTATAAAAATTGAGTTTTGAGCTAATTGTACTATACATCCCTAATTATAATGTATAATATTTAAATCTTACTTAAACAATCCCCAGTAATAAGTCAATTTAATCATGGTTAATTAAATATGACTAATCATATTATTTGATCTTGATTGTATCATATGATTGATAGAGATGAAATATGGTCATTATAGATATCGTACCATATAAAACCTTGATTTTTGAACTAATCATATAGTACGATATTTATATTGTAGTATGTGGCCTATTAGTATTCCACTAAGCATATTGTACATAGTTAATCATTCATAATAATAAACCAAGGCGACTTTCAATCTACCTCGTGATCATCCTATATGAATAAAATGAAAGTAAACTCATCATATGGTATGATAAGTTTACTTAAATTGAACAATTTATCAGAATGACTTTTATCAAAGTACTGGATGGGTTGTATTTTTAAACTCAACATAATGTATGAACCCATATCATATTATACGAGTAGAGATAACCAAATTATAAAACTAGGCTTTTTTGAAGCCTAATACTTAAGAAACCCTTTGAAGTCTTTTTCATAAGAGAATTTTGCTATTGAGAGGAAGAAGAAGGTGAGGTTGTGTGTGAAGAAGATGTAGTGTGAGAGGTTTCACACTATTTCTCCAAACATGCATGCACTTAAAATTGTGGCCTTAGTGAGTTCTCAAAGATTCTCTTGGGAGAGTAGCTTCAAAGTCAATAGTATTGAATTCTCTACCTTCTCCAGAAGAGAGAAAATGGATTGTGGTTCTCTTCAATCACAAGGAGATAGAAGAAGGATTCTCTATTCTCTTTCTTCTTTAGAAGGGAGAAAATGGATTGATGGTCTGTTGTTGTCACCAAGAAGGTGACATAGCTTCAGGTTCTTTACCGAACCGGGTTTGGTGGAAGTTATTCTTATAATGGATTCACCTCCTTACTGTGGGGATAAAAAGGTGAAACACTGTAGTGATTATTGGAATACATAGAGTGGAGGACTCCGCATAGTGGGCATAGGTCAAGGTTGACCGAACCACTATAAAATCTCTTGTGTGCTATTTCTTATTTTTACTTTCCTATATTTTCTATAATTTTAATTTACTGCATGAATCTCATTGTTTACCATCAACTGCATTTAGGTAAATTTGTGGTTTGAAAAAGGGTGAACATTTTCATATCAGGATTAATATATTTGTGCCTTAAAATGAAAAATATTTTAAACCTTGATTTTCCTCCATATGTGTTAAATTAATTACGCATTCAGAATTATTTTCAAAAATTATTATTTCTAGCAAGAATTTTTTTTTGTAGCAATAATTTTTATAAGTACCAATTCACTACCTCCCGTCTTGGTGGCCTAGGAATAGTTCTTTGAGGTCTTACAACCTCCCCAAACTTTCAAAATATATACTTATAAATGATCAAACTAATAATGTTCATAATTATCAAAATAATAGAATGGGATCCCATATTTCAACAATTCATTTCGTATTCTTTAAAATATAACTTCTATTACAGGCATGAATTTTTGATACACTTAAATGCCATCTTAAGCCACTAGGTAGTGAATATTCCCTTATACCATATACAATAACATTGTAAGTCCAATATATTTCTAACTTACCTATTAAAATTCTTCTGCTTGAAAAATTATTCTTTTTTCTTCCTTATTAAAATAGATAGGTAAAACAATGGATGATGCAATTCATGTTTATTAATAGAGCGTCTCACAACTCAATTAGGTCAACAACATTCTCAACTAAATAATTTTAATCATGATAACCTAGAGTGGTAGTCCCATATAGTCCTTCTACAAGTTATTTGTAGCTTTTTCTACTCTCCTTATTATTAACATGTCATCCACTTAAGAACATTATACTCCTATTTGAATATTTTGAAGATTTAATGATTCTTATTGCATAGGCCTTATATGTTATGAGATGGTCATCTCACTTGATTATGATAATTCACCATAGGGCTTGTGGTATAATAAATTACAAAGCATAAACTATCCTATTGACATAATAGTCTTTATATCATTTTCTATGTTTATTATTAAAATACTTAAATCATGTTAAAGATAGATTTCACTTAGTAAGAGTATTTTGTAATAGGTTTAATTTAACATAAGTAACCTTAGCGAGCTTAGTACATTTAGAAGATTGATTATTCTTGATTTTCTACATAATTTGATTTGTCTTATCATAATGATATTGTTCTCATTTGTATTTTACATGAGTTAAAATGAGTTTTTTTTTTTTTAATTCTACCTTTTTCAGCAGCTTTACTTACCTCTTCTTTTGTCATTTCCTTATTTGGTTGAAAAAGAGCTTTGCTTTGGAATAGGGGCAAAGTAATTGAAATTAAATTTTTTTGGAAAGTTTGAAAATGAATTTTTAATTTTAATTTTGAAATCATACATCCATTGGAAATGATTTACCACCTTGAGAGGTGGAAATAAGATCTGCATATGGGTTCAAATTTAGAATTATAGATTACATCCCAAATATCATAGACAAATTTAGGAAAGAACGATAAATGACCCCGAAGGATCAAAATAATATTCAATCAAATATTTATCTACGATGATATGGTATGCTATCGTTAATTTCATACTCTAATTCATGATAAAGAATGATATATCTTTCCAGAAAAAGAAGGTATAATCCCTCATCAATTATTTGAATATTATGATAATGATCATCGTTGATCTTAATTTTCCTACTGAAAATTATTTAAATTTTAAAAGTTGATTGGGTATCTAAATTTCCAACGAGCATAAGCCCTCATAATTATTTACATCATAATAAGCATGAGTTTCCTACAAAAACTGTCAATTAAAATAACAACAAAAAATTTATTAAGAATTTTTAAGTATTGATATAAAAGGAGTGAGGTTTGAATCTCAACAGGGATTATATCAAGTTTGAGCACTTATTTCGGAGGCCAAAGAACAAAAGGTAGGAGGTGTTTTAAGATTCTAAATTTTTTTTTTGAAATTCCTCTATCTATCTTATATATTGGGCTTTAAATTTTGGGATCAATGAAGAAATTTTAATTCAAGTTGTCAAATAATTAGAATGGTGGGATTATATTCTGAAGGTGGCATATGATTTTGAGTCTGTCTCAGATCCTAGATTCATTTTGGGGACTAAAAATAGTGACCTAGACCTAGCTAATGTAATATACATATGAACTTATCCCGGCCTAAATTGGGAAGCTTGCTAACCACCTAGGAGCTTTAGAACCATGTGTCTTGTCTTTTTATGAAAGATTGATGGGTTGTTAATTAAGCTTTTTGTAAAAGGGCCTGACAGGTAAATAATATACTAATTGGCCCGTTATCTTATATAGGGCGATTAATGGTTGAATTGTAATTAAAATTTTTATCTCTTTTTAATTTATTTATAATTCAATGCATGCTAATTGACTCGAATGCATAAATGGTATGAAAATTTTTCAAAAAGGTTAAAAATATATTTTATCTTAGAGATTATATAACATAACTATGATAAAACTGCACCCTAATAGGACAAATGGTCTATTAGAACATATAAGTAGGGAGGTGCCTAACAGGGAGGAAAAGAAATTAATATGTATGTATGAGAACTCATGGCAAACCTGATCTTACTTCTTAGATCATTAGAGTTACTATATGAGCCTAAAATTTTTATTTAATTTAAGTATAAAAGCTTTTTAATCATACCCTGACAAAAACTATGAATTTCAAGGCTAAATCAAAATATTGTTAAGAGAGTTGCTAATTACATGTTTTACATTCTTTCAACTTGCATAGTTTTGATGATTCAAAATATTATTGTTTTAAGTTTTGTTATCTCCTGAAACTTTTTAGAAGATTTGTTTTTTCTCTTGTGTGGACTAACATTTAAGGAAATTCAAACTCCAGACTGATGAAGACTTCAAATCAAATTCAGCATAAGATAGTTTATAAATTGAAGCTTGTATTTTTTTTCTTTGAATTGAGTTTGAGAGGGAGTGATTGTAATTGTGTAAACACACACACACTTAAGGAGATATTTAAAAAATTATACTAATCGTACGGGATGAACACTATTCGTACGGGACGATCAAGTCAGTTATCTCGTCGGAAGAGCAATGGAACGAATAGGTAGCGTAGAAAATTTTTCTAAGTCCTGATCGTCCAGGATGAATTTCCTATTCGTCCCAGGATGAAATGTCCTCTGGAAAATTTTCATTCAAATGAAATCCATATTCGTACCAGGATGAAATGCTCTATGGAAAATTTTCATCTAGACGAACTCTAATTTATTCTAGGATGAAATGTCCTCTGGAAAATTTTCGTTCAGACGAAATCCATATTCATACCAGGATGAAATGCTATATGGAAAATTTTTGTCTAAACAAAATCCAATTCATCCCAGGATGAAATATCCTCAGTAAAAATTTTTTCCGGACGAACTCATATTCGTCCCAAGACGAAGAGAACTGACTCTTAAAAATTTGGCAACTTCATGCAGATTTTAGAACCGACCTATGGTATAACCGTTTGTTCCAGATGAACCTTATTCGTATGGGATGATTAACATGAATGAAGTCAGTTCGTACCAATATACATTGGGTTCATTTCCAACTGAATTAAGTAACATCGTCTGGGACGATCCACGATCGTACGAGACGATCCACTATTGATAGATTTAAATTTTAGTAGTTTTTGGACAAATAATTTTATGTCTTTTCTATATAAAGTCCAATATAAAATGCCACTTAATCTTTTTGCCTACTGATCTTCGTGCCAATTGAAGGGAGAGTCAAGGAGAGAGTGTGAGAGAGTGTTTGAAGGAGAATTCCTACTATTGGAGCGTGAAGGTTTCACTAGGTACTCAAAGGTAAGAGTCTCTATTTTTGGTTTTTGATTACTTCACTTTTTCTCTCTTTCTTCTAGATTTCTTGTGAAGAAGATCTGTCAAGGAGATCCAGTTCTATGCCGACACTTAGAGAGTGTGAAAGGATGAAGGGTTCTATGCCCAAATTAGGAGAGTGTGAAAGGACAAAAGGTTCTCTACCCGTACTAGGAGAGTGTGAAAGGACGAAGGGTTCTCTGCCTACATCGAGAGAGTGTGAAAGGATGAAGAGTTCTCTAGAAACACTGGGAAGAGTGTAAAAGGATAACGGTTCTCTGTTGTATCGGGTAGTGGTGGAAGAGAATTTTGTAAAGGCTTCTCCACCTTGCTGTGGGTGCTAAAGGAGAGTTACCAGTGGTATTAGTGCAATACTCTGAGGGTGCCTTTGGGGAGTGGATGTAGATAGTGTTTGACCGAACCACTATAAATCTCGTGTCTTTTATTTTTTCGCTACTTTTTATTTTTGTTTTACTATTTCTAACTTGTGGTTGAAAAACGTTTTCTATAAAATTCACTAAAGTTAATTTTCTCGATTCTAAATTTTGAAGAGGGATAATTTTTTTTAATTACCAATTCACCCGCCTCTTGGTTAGCCACTATGACATTAGCTTATGTTTAACAACCTAATTCATATTGATTAAAGTATCAACAAGTGGTATCAGAGCTTTGTTTCAAAATTATAAGTTTAAACTACTTTTTGATTAACATAGATGGCTGTATTTGGAAACCAAAATACACCTGAGGGTTACTCTATAACTAGACCTCCATTTTTCAACAATATTCTTTTTAATTTTTGGAAAATATGCATGTCTATATTTTTACAGTCACTTAATTATCGTATGTGGATCTTAGTTCATGAAGGGTATATAAAACCAACTAGATTTGTTGACGGAGTTAGAGTTGAAACACCTTTTGTGGACTGGACAGTAGAAGAACGTGACTTAACACAACTAAATGCCAAATGCTTGAATAGTTTCTTTTGTGCACTTAAATCAGAATATTACATATGGGTTTCTACTTGCGTGAGTGGAAAGGACATATGGGATAGACTTTGTATAACATATGAGGGGACTAATGAGATTAAGCAATCTTGAATTAATATCTTGTTGCATGATTATGAACTGTTTTGCATGAAATCTAATGAATCCATTTCTGATATGTATACAGAATTCATAAAAATAGTCACCTCTTTATATGCATTAGGTAGGAAACTAACGAATGCTGTAATGGTTAATAAGATTCTTCATTGTTTTCTTACTGCTTATGATACTAAAATTATTGTAATTATAGAGTCCAAAGATCTAAACATTTATACTATTAACAATCTTCTTGGTTCACTAATTGCTTACGAGTAAGGAATTAGCCAAAGAAAGATTGATGCAGGTGAACCACGAAAGGAGAAGAACATAGCACTGAAAGTGGAGGAGTTTGAGAGTGAACACTCACAACCTGAGGATGAAGATGACATCGCATTGATGACTAGACAATTCAAAGATTTCTGAAGAGGAAGTAGAGGAGATGCCGGCAATGGAATAGAGGTAAATTCAATAGAAATTCCAAGGTTTCAAATGATGTGATTTACTATGAGTGCAAGAAACCTGGACATATTAAGGCAGATTGCCTGAAACTTAAAGCCACTCCTAGCAAGGAGAAGGTAGAAGAGAAACCATTTGTGAAGAAGGGAAAGAAGAAATTTCAAAGAGCTTTTTGGGCGGACTCATCTTCGGACTCTTTAGAGATATAAAAGGAAGAGGAAGTCACTAATCTGTGCTTATTGGCCGATAGTCTTGATCAGTCAGATCAAGAAGAGGTATGTGATTTAAGTTATGATGAACTTTTTGAAGTTTCTGAACACATGCATGATGCATATAGGAAAATGAAGAAAATGCATGCTAGTCTAAGTTTAGAATTTAAAGATCTGCAAAAGAATCATAAAATCTTTAGAAAAGATCATGCTTTAATTGATGACAACCACATGAAATTACCTGATGAGTTTGATAACTTGAATAAAAATCATGAAAATTTAAAATTATCCTATGCAAAACTTGAAAAAGATTTAAAAAATTTGATGGATGAATCGGAGAGCAAGATTTATAGATCAAACTATACAAATCGAATTTTGGAAGATATGAATTCATTTTACAAATTAACGATAAAAGCTCTCGAGGATAATAAGATACCCCCTAAACTTGAAGATTTCACTAATTCTATTTTGTATCCTAAATTTATGCAATCCCTAAATAGACAAATGAATAGTATTAGACTTAGGATTTTTTTTCCAAAAGTCAAATGTAATAATTGTGGATTGAGCTCACACCTGTACTTTGAAGAAGAAAACTTATTTGGTGTGGAAACCTAAGATGCATAAACATAGAAATATCATACATGCATCTCTTTATAAATTGCCAATAGGAGAACCCAAACTTGTTTGGGTTCCCAGGTCTAACGTTTGATAATCTTGCAAGGTCTTCTCACACAAGACCTCGTGAGAGCATATGGTACATGGACAGCGGATGTTCAAAGCATATGACTAGAGATACTGCACAATTCATATTGCTGGAAACCATGAGTGGAGGCAAGGTTACACTTGGAGATAACACCATAAGGAAGGTGATTGGGATAGGTATGATTGGAAATCTAAAGAATTTTTATATTGAAAATGTGTTATTGGTAGAAGGATTAAAGCTTAACTTGTTAAGTATAAGCCAGCTATGTGACAAAGGATATTATGTAAAATTTTTACATATTAGCTGCATTTTAAGCCTAAATGGAAATGATGTTTTGAATGAAATAAGGGTAAACAATGTTTATATACTATATTTCAATTGCATTCAAACTCCTACTGCTTTTTATTTAAAAACTATTTCTGATGAGTCATGGCTTTTGCATAGGAGACTTTATTATTCTAGCATAAAAAACCTTAGGAGAATTACCCAAAAGAACTTATTGAGAGGTATACCAAAACTAGACTTTACTAAGGACCACGTTTGTGATGCATGTCAATTAGGAAGTAAGTGAAGTCCTCTTCTTAATCCATTAAAGATCTTAAAACTAGTAAACCATTAGAGATTTTGCATATGGATCTTTTTGGACCAGTTGGAACTGTAAGTCTAGGAGAGAAGGTATACGAATTTGTGATTGTGGATGATTACTCAAGATTCACATGGGTTAGATTTCTATCTCATAATAGTGAATCATTTGAGAAATTTATAAATTTTTGACTTGAATTCAAAGAAAATTTGGGTGTGAAATCATGACTATACAAAATGATCATGGAGGAGAATTTGAAAATGAAAGATTTGAGAATTTTTGTAAGGAGAAATGAATTGATCATAATTTTTCTACACCTAGAACCCCTCAGCAGAATGGGGTAGTCGAAAAGAAAAACATAACATTAATAGAAGCCGCCCGAGCAATGTTGGTAGAATACTCACTTCCTAAATACTTTTGGTCTGAGGCGGTTAACACTGCATGTTATGTTCTGAATAGGATGAATGTGAGTTCTAAATTAAATAGAACACCCTATGAGTTTCTAAAAGGAAGAACACCTAATATGTCTCATTTGCATATTTTTGGTTGCATGGTGTTTATACATAATAATGGAAAATCTATCTTAGGAAAATTTGATCCAAAATCAAATGAAGGAATTTTTGTTGGATACTCAAGTGTTGGAAAATCTTATAAAGTATTCAATAGAAGAATTTTAGTAATTGAGGAGATCACACATTGTATTTGATGAATCTGGAAATTTGGAAGAGACAAATGTTGTAGATGATGAGATTGAGGATAACTCCCAAAAGATTGATAAAATAAATTTAGAAGAAAATTTGGAAGAAAATGTGGAAGAAAATTTGGAGATAGAAAACCCATTGCCTTGGGATTTGAGATTCTTTAAAAACCACCTAAAGGAGTTGATAATTGGTGAACCTAGTGAGGGTATAAGGATTAGGCGTGGATTAAACAAAGAAGTAAATCATTCAGCCTTCATTTCAACTTTAGAACCCACTAATATTGATCAAGCACTTTCGGATGAATTTTGGATTTTGGCCATGCAAGAAAAATTAAATCAATTTGTAAGAAAAAAATTTTGGGAATTAACTACAAGGCCAAAGGATCAAAATGTAGTTGGAACTAAGTGGGTATTCAAAAATAAAATGAATGACTAAGGAGTAGTCATTAGAAATAAGGCTAGATTAGTTGCTAAGGGGTATAATCTGATTGAAGGGATTGATTTTGAGGAGACTTTTGCCCCTGTAGCTAGAATTGAAGAAATTAGGATTTTGCTAGCCTTTGCCTGTTTTAGAGAATTTAAATTGCATCAAATGGATGTAAAAAGTGCCTTTTTAAATGGGGTTATTCAAGAATATGTTTTTGTAGAACAACCACCAGGTTTTGAAAATTCTAAATAGCCAAATCATGTTTTCAAATTGAAAAAGACATTATATGAATTGAAACAGGCACCTAGGGCTTGGTATGAGAGGTTGAGCACCTTCCTATTTGAAAGATCATTTGAAAAAGGAAGTGTGGATACAACTCTTTTTTTGAAGAGATTGGGAAAGGATATACTCATTGTACAAATTTATGTGGATGACATCATCTTTGGATCTTCAAATAAAAATCTTTGTGATGATTTTTCTAAAACAATGAGTAGTGAATTTGAGACGAGTCTAATAGGAGATTTAAGTTACTTTCTAGGATTTAGCATTAAGCAAATTAAGGAAGGTACATTTCTTAGTCAGTCAAAGTATGTTAAGGATATCCTCAAAAAGTATAAAATGGACAACGCTAAACCTGTTAGTACACCTATGAGTTCCTCAGTTCAGTTGGATAAAGACCCTAAGGGAAAATCTGTTGATCAAAAGAAATTTAGAAGAATAATTAGATCTTTACTTTACTTGACAGCTAGCTGGCCCGATATCATGTTTAGTGTTTGTTTGTGTGTTAGATTTTAATCAGATCCAAAAGAATCACATTTGACAGCAGTAAAAATAATTCTAAGATATCTGTTAGGAACTCAGAACTTAGGAATTTTGCATCCTAAGTTTAGCTCTTCATTTGAAATAATTGGGTATTTGGATTCTAACTTTGCAGGTTATATGGTGGATAGAAAGAGTACTTTTGGAACATGTCAGTTTATTAAAAATTCTTTAGTCTCTTGGTCCAGTAGAAAACACAATTTAGTATCCCTATCTACCGCAGAAGCTGAATACATTGCATTAGGAAATTGTGTGGCACAAGTACTTTAGTTGAAACAATAGTTGATTGATTTAGGATTAACTATAGGCACTATTCCAATTTATTGTGATCACCAGTGCTATTTGTATTTCTAAAAATCCTATTCAACATTCAAGAACCAAACGTATAGACGTAATACATCATTTCATAAGGGATCATATATCCGAAGGAGAAATTGAACTTACTCATGTTTCTACTGAAAATCAACTTGCAGACATTGTTACAAAACCATTAGCCTTTGATATTTTCACTGCATTAAGAAAAAGGCTTAGAGTAATTGATTTGAATGCTTAATTAAAATATTTTATGCCACATTGATATGTGTTTTCTAGTTAATGTATTTGTGTGTTTTTTATGATTTTGTTTATCTTATGTTTATGATTTTCTATATTTGAGTTTTTATTTTTGTGATTTTATGCATTTTGTTGTGTTTGTGTTTTAGTTTTTTATTGAGTGCATGTTTTAAAAATTTTAAGTGACAATCATCCAGGACGAAATGTTTTTTGTACGGGACGAATTGTGTAGTGTGTCAAACTGTCGGATTTTGAACCGTTTGCATGCAGTTTTTTTAGTTTTTAATTTTCACTTCATCACGATTGTCCAGGACAAAATTGTTCAAACGACGGGATGATTGAATGACAGTTAAATGGATAAGGTAGTTTTTAATGATTTATTTCATACGTATGAACCTTTGGTTCATCCGGATGAATACATGTCAGTTCGATGGAAGGGACGATTTCAAATGCCATAAAAATGATCATAAGTTTTGATCCTATCGGACGAACATGTGTTTATCTGTACAATCGTTTTGGTCAAAAATTGTACGAAAGGATGCTTCATAAGTTGTGTGATTATGGAAAGCTATTTTATTTTGGACTAATTCATTCGTCCATACAAAATTTTTTTGTACGAGATGAATCAAATTGTGTACGGGACAAACGTAAATTTCGTTTGTACGTACAGTCATTTTTCATTAAATTAGCGGGCTTTTGAACTCAATAGTCATCTCTCACACATCACTTTCAAAACCTTTCGTCCTTTAGATCCTTTTCAATGGTAAGTTGAAGAAAGCGACAAAAGACTCTAGTCAAGGAACCACCTAGAAACTCTTTCGATAACTTTCTTTCCAAATCCAATGAAGAGTCTTTTCCCAGATTCGAGTCCGCTAAGATCACCCCCTTTAGATATCTTATCCAGGATCAACTGGCCTTTCAGGTAATGAACTTGTTTGCCTCAACTCAGTTTGGTTTCATTCTCATACTAGTTTATCTCTACAATAAAGAAACCTTTCACTATTTCCTGGCAAACATGTCTTTCAACTCCGACCATTCTCTAATCCGTTCCTATGTCTTTAAGAAAAAAGTTGAAATCACCAAGGCTGACCTAAGAATCTTTTTAAACTTAAGAACTGAGGGAACTAGAGAACAAACCTTGACCATCACTTCTAAATATGAATGGTATGAAATTAATACAGTGATCAGATGAATTATTTTTAATGAGCATATGCCTAAAGTATCCAGTCTCATTCGTAATGCTCGTATCATCCAGCATGTTCTTAGAACTTCTATAATTCCTAAAGCTGGTGATATAATCAACATTACTCCTCTTCTTTCTATGATAACCTACTTGATTATGACTAAACAACATATAGATGAAGGCCAACTAATTCTTGACTATCTTTATGGACTCTCTGAAATGGTCATGTCAAACATAAAAGAAAGAAGAACATTGCCTTAGGACATCTAGTTGCATACATTCTGG
Organism: Dendrobium officinale; assembly: GCA_019514585.1. Lineage (NCBI taxonomy): Eukaryota > Viridiplantae > Streptophyta > Magnoliopsida > Asparagales > Orchidaceae > Dendrobium > Dendrobium officinale. The sequence continues at coordinate 44,268,531 of CM033691.1, read as the reverse complement.
AGAATAAATATAATTTGGTTCATCCTGATTAACATTTTGAAGAACCGTTCTACTACAATGACGGATCATTTAGAGAAATCTTCAATAAAGATGAACCAAGTAAAACACATGTCATTAGTGATACTGAGGAAGAACAAGAAGCTGCACCTGCACCTGCTAATGAACCAAATTATCAGTATTTGGTTCAAAGATTTGACCATTTAAAGACTCACTTTGATCAAAGGTTTGATCAAATTGAAGCTCATATGCAGCAGCAGAATATACAGTACACTCAAGATATGAGATTTATACGAGAACAAAAAAATGATATAAATTCTAATATGCTTATGATGAGTAGCTATTTCAACTTCTTCGATGCTGCACCTCCTCCTCCTCCAAATCAGGGTCCATCAGAATGATTTCATATACTTGATTATATTTTTTCTTTAGTTGATGTGTTAGTTTTATGATTTAGGAAAATGTGATGTATTTTCTTTTTATTAGATGTTTTTATTTTTGAATCTTATGTCATATTTTGATATCAATATAAGTTATTCTATTTTGAATTTAATCTTGGTTTTGAAATGTGTGTTAGCCCATATGACAATCGTTATAATTTTTTATCTTAAGAGTGATATACATTGAAATGCATGTTAAAATTAAATTCATTAGAAAATCTATTTTTTTTAAATTTAAGTTTTGCTTATAACTTGATGTAATTAAGATTGTCAATTTCATGCCTCTTATTTAGACTACATTAATGTCTAATATTATTATTGCAATTGTGATGTTTTCTTATTTTATATTTCACTTATCAATAAATATTTATGTACTTAGAAAAATTTGAAATTTTTTGTTATTAATTTTGGAAAGAATAGGATTACTCTTGAAAAATATACAAATGTTTAAAAAAAAATCAAAAGGAATGCGCAAAGGTTCACAATTTAAAAAAGAGGAACAAAATAAGCCCACAAGTGAAAAGATGTACAAAAATATGCCACAAATTTGAAAAAGATGCGCAAAGCGCCACATGTGGTAGTTAATTCTTTCTATAATATTTTAATCTCTTAATTTAAATTGATCTTCAGTACATTTATATTCCATATTGAAATTTGAAATATACAAATTTTCTATTTATTTTTTTTGTAATGATTTTCTATATCTTATTGTCTAAATTGACTTATGTTTTTAATATATACCTTTTATTATCAATATTATATCTCTTCTTAAATTCTATGAATTATTATGATTTTCCTAATGTTTTGATTTTATTTACAAAATTAATTTCAATCACTTTAAATGATCAATTATCAAAGGATTATCATATGACTGCTTACATTTCTGGTCTTTTTCTTCTTCTCTTTTTGCTGTTGTCAAAAAGGGGGAGAAAATATTATTTGTTCATATCTTTTCATAACTCATATCTTTTTGTATTCTTTGTTCATATCATATTTTTGTTTCGTAGTATTGTTTTTGTTGCATTTTAAAATTTAAAAAATAAGGGGAGAGATAAAATTGTTGTGCAAAGCCTCCTTATTTTCAAATCAATTTAGGGCGAGTTTAGGAGATTCTTAAAATTTTAAAATTATACAAACAATAATTATTTTGCCATCATAAAAAAGGGGAGATTGTTAAGAGAGTTGCTAATTGCATGTTTTACATTCTTGCAACTTGTATAGTTTTGATGATTCCAAATATTATTGTTTTGAGTTTTATTATTTCCTAACACATTTTGAAAGATTTGTTTTTGCTCTTGGGTGGACTAACAATTCAGGAAATTCAAACTCTAGACTAATGAAGACTTCAAATCAAATTTAGCAAAAGATAGTTTGTAAATTGAAGCTTGTATTTTTTCTTTGAAATGAGTTTGAGCGGGAGTGATTGTAATTGTGTAAACACACGCATACTTAAGGAGATCATTAAAAAATTATAGTGATCGTACGAGATGAACACAATTTGTATGGGATGATCAAGTCAGTTATCTACTCGGAAGAGCAATGAACCGAATAGGAAGCGTAGAAAATTTTTCTAAGTCCTGGTCGTCCAGGACAAATTTCCTATTCGTCCAAGGATGAAATTTCCTCTAGAAAATTTTAGTTCAGATGAAATCCATATTCGTGCTAGGACGAAATGCTCTCTGGAAAATTTTCATCCAGACGAACTCTAATTTGTCCCAGGACGAAATGTCCTCTAAAAAATTTTCGTTCAAACGAAATCCATATTCGTGCAAGGATGAAATGCTCTCTAGATAATTTTCATCCACATAAACTCCAATTCGTTCCAGTATGAAATATCCTCTATAAAAATTTCGTCAAGACAAACTCATATTCTTCCAAGGATGAAGCGAACTGACTCTTAAAAATTTTGTTACTTCTTGCAGATTTTGGAACCGACCTATGGTATAACCGTTCGTACCAGACGAACCTTGATCATACGGGATGATTAACGTGTATGAAGTCAGTTTGTACCAATATACATTGGGTTCATTTCCAACTGAATTAAGTAACATCGTCAGGGACAATCCACGATCGTACGGGATGATCCATTGCTGACAGACTTGAATTTTAGCAGTTTTTTTCATGATTTTTTGTGTCTTTCCTATATAAAATCCAATATAAACTGCCACTTAATCTTTTTGCCTACTGATCTTCATGCCAATTGAAAGGAGAGTCAAGGAGAGAGTGTGAGAGAGTGTTTGAAGGAGAATTCTTACTACTGGAGCGTGAAGGTTTCACTTGGTACTCAAAGATAAGAGTCTCTACTTTTGGTTTTTGATTACTTCACCCTTTTCTCTCTTCCTTCTAGATTTCTTGTGAAGAAGATCTGTCAAGGAGATTCGGTTCTCTGCCGACACTTGGAGAGTGTGAAAAGCTGAAGGGTTCTCTGCCCACACTAGGAGAGTATGAAAGGACGAAGGGTTCTCTACCCACACTAGGAGAGTGTGAAAGGATGAAGGGTTCTCTGCCTACACTGGGAGAGTGTGAAAGAATGAACGGTTCTCTACCAACATTGGGAAGAGTGTAAAAGGATGACGGTTCTCTGCCGTACCGGATAGTGGTGGAAGAGAGTTTTGTAAAAGTCTTCTCCGCCTTGTTGTGGGTGCAAAAGGAGAGTCACTATTGGTATTAGTGCAATACTCGGAGGGTGCCTATGGGGAGTGGATGTAGGTCGTGTTTGACTGAACCACTATAAATCTCATGTCTTTTATTTTTCTGCTGCTTTTTATTTTATTGTTTCCAACTTGTGATTGAAAAATATTTTCTATAAAATTCACTAAAGTTAATTTTCTCGATTCTAAATTTTGAATAGGGATAATTTTTTTTTAATTACCAATTCACCCCCCCTCTTGGTTAGCCGCTGGGACATAAACTTAGGTTTAACAATCTAATTCATATTGATCAAGTATCAACAAATATGGCATGCAACAAAGAAATCTAGAAAAGAATGGAATTTCTAGTGCGCAATCAATGTAAATAAATCAAATCAAATAATTAAATAAATTAAATTTTCATATGGCAAGTGCCACTTAATTTCAACCGAAAGTCTTGAGATATTAAAAGTGGTTGGATACAACTGACAACAACACAGATTCTAAATCAAGAAATGACACAAGTGACTTGGAGTGAGATATTCTCTATCTTCACTTCTTTATATTCTATTCTTATGCGAGCTCCTTAAGATTCATTGGGTTTGGATATCCAAATGGAAAGAAACTCCTTCCTGAATAGAATTTTCTTTTCTCTATAAATTTTCAAAACATTCTAACTTAAATCTCCAAATGGAAGGGAACTCTCCCTTACAGGATGTTCCCTCCTCTTTGGATTCCAAATTGTATATTATATCTCATTTTAAAGTCAACTTTCACTTTACGACTCAATTGAATTAAATTATATCTCAAAGAAGAAAAAAGATTCTAGACACCTTATATAATTCTCTTAATATTGATAGAATTAATTCACATCCCAAGAAGTTATATATTTTTGCTCAAATTAATTTATAGCAATGTTTGGCCATGCACTTTAATTTCAAGGGGCCCTTCAAAATTTTAGCAACTATAAAAAAATTATCAATTAAAGTTTTAATTTTGTCCCTACGATTTTATAGCCCTATATGAGCATGGCCTCCTGCAAAAAACTAAGTGAGCATCTAGATAGCTCCTAACCTTAGGGTAATTTAATTCCCATTTCATCAATTCATAGATCACATAAAATTAACATATAAATAAAAAATCACATCAATCAATTAAGTACAACCAATATATAGTGAAAACCATGAAAAATCTAGCACACAAAGGCAGGAAAATAAAATATTGGCCTAGTCTAAAACTAGATTTGGTTGTCCTAACAAATCATTTAAAGTTTGTGATGTAAGCTGTGTGGTTTGGATGTGTCCTATACTTGGTAGTAAGTTGAAGTTGTCCAGTATTTTAATTTATTGAAGGCTTAAGGGATTTGATTTTGAGTTTAAATATTAATGGTTTAAATTTGAATTTAAAGAGTATTTTAAGTGTTGAGTGATTACTGCTTTTATTTACACAAAAACTGTGAAGTTTGTTTCACTTTCCTTGGGGCAAAGTTAATGGCCTCGAAGGCCCGAGTTACTCACTAGTAACATATATAATTAGTTAATTTAATTTTTTTTAACTTAAGGAGTTAATAATTTTTAAATTAATTAATTTTTTGTTAATTTTAAGTATTCAATTAATTAAGTTTGCCTTTAATCGGTTCATGGCATTATCACAATGAGCACGAGGAACCAAGCCTCCTTAGAACTAAGCCTCACAACACAAGGTAGTTCATCCTAAAAACTTCAACTATAGAGTGTTTGTTGTATATTTGAGGGTTGGTTAACTGATTTTATTAAACAAGTTAATGTTTTTTTAAGTTTTAATTATTTATTAAATTTTAGAATTTTTATGAATTATTTAATTCATTAAATTAAGAGGTCAAATTTTTAATTTATAAATTAAAAAGAAATAAGATATTTGGTATTTTTCATATATACTAGACCCTAAGATGGGTGAGTAGACACTAAATTTGATGGATTTAGATTTTTCTAGATTACGTTATGAATTTTTTAATTTTTGCCTTATTTTAGAACAATGATTGGGCAAAATGTTGACTTTTGAGTTTAACTTATTTATGGTAGTTTGATATTTTTATTAAATATTGGACCCTAAATGTAGTCTAATACCTTTAAGTTTATTCGATTAAAATTTTTTTTTTTTTTGAATTGCTTATGAATTTATTAAATTTAAGTATTTAATTTATTTTTTAAATTATTTAATTGAAAGGGTTTTAATGGTTTTCATCCAAACTGAATTCCAATGTTCATGAAATCTCCCTCAAAGGTTAAAAATGACCCATGGAGTGCTTTAAAGTTTTTAAGAATTATTCAAAATTGTTAATAATTTTTAATTAATTAAATTAATTAAATATTAATTTTTACTAAAATTTAAATTAATTTAAATTCAATTCTAAGGATTGATTTTAAGTTACCGAAATGATGGTTCAAATAAAATTCAATTCCCAAAATAACTTGGGGCATAAGTTCACCTGATGTCAAGGCCCAAGATAACTTAATATGGGCCCATCGTGGATCCTCTAAAGTGTTTAACTAAACCACCTAGGGTAACCCTAAGGTCACCTTTAGGGATTTAATGTGGGTTATCTAAGACAAGGAGGGGGATGAAATTAGTGGCCATCCGCTAACTATCCTAAATATAGGCATCACACCAAAAATCAAACCATAGATTTCCTGGATAGTTCACGAAGTCTATTTAAACTTAAGGGTCAAACTAGGACCCCTAAGCTTAAATTGACTTAATTATGACCTTAAACACATGAAATAGAGGTGATAAGATTTGGATATGTAAGAGACATGCAAAAAATTAACCTCCCAAAGTCTCATGCTAGTCTCAATTGATATGAAGCAAAAATTTAAAAAAACTCCTGAACTTATTATTGGAATTGACTATGTTACATTCATGACCATGACTTGAAAACATAGGGCTTTGATAGGTCTCCTCAAGACCTTTCCAATGAGAATAATTTCATCTAATTTAGTTAAGTGTGTGAGGATTTAGAAATTTTTGAAATTTCTTATGATTTATTAAATTATTAAATCCATATTTACATAGTCAACCAAAGCTTTCCATGCCAGTGCCTTTTGATTGTTCAAACAATCATTGCAGTTGACTGTATATATACAGGATTTGTTGTAGCTATCTAACGGCTATGATAAATACAACTTTGGAACCACATGATACAATCCAAACCACTTATTGAGATCAATGGTTGAGATTATGTCTTCTACCTCCCACATATATCCAAAGCCATATAACTTCTCTTATGTGATAGGAGAGCTCCCGCTGGTGAATCTACACCAAACTTTATAGGAGGGATCAAAATGATGCAAAACCATCAATCCAATGGTCAAAGTTTGGCGGTTTGATAGGTTTGCTTCACACTTAACCACCACCTCTTAATAAAGAGCTAGGGATTAAGTTTATACCTCATATAAAGCCCCAAAAAATGATTTTATCTATCAAGGAGCTTAAGACGAGGATGGTGACCAATTCTCCTTTAGACGTCATGGCTGGAGGATCATGAGAAGTATGTATTTAAGAAGAGGCCAAAAGTATTATTGTGAATCTGGATTTATAAATTATAATTTTGATGATATAAAATATTTCTATTACTTCTATTTTTCTAAGATTGCCTTGCATACTAACATTTCAAGTCCACAAGGCCAATTACCAATCAAGCCAACTCAAGATTGGGTAGATTAGGACTGAGTTTTTCTATAAATAATTGTTAAGATTTTTTTACCTTTTCTTGAGTCAATTGTAAATAAAGTGGGTCCTGACTCTAAGTAACCTTGCACACACACACTCAGGGAAAAAATCCTATCTATTTTTAGAGTTTTCTATTTTTGATCACATCATCCGAGATGATCCCAAATCATCTTGGATGATCAGTTAAAAATGGAAACCATAATTAGGGCATCCTAATTAAGGAATCTACAATTAAGCAAAACATTCTTGACGATATTTACATCGTCCTGGACGATAGGCTCAATTTAGAAAGAATCAGCCACCAGATTTATTTTAGACATATTTTATTTTTGGACATCATCTTGGATGATGTATTATAATTATGCCTAAATTTGTGTGGTAATTAAGGGAAGCAATTAATGTTTGATTGCTCGATCATATCATCCTGGATGATTAGTTAAACAAACCTTAGTTTCATCCTAAACTATCAGAATGATGTTCTGGATGATATGTACTGATTTGTACTAGTCATCTAAGACGATAAGTTTTTTTTTTTATCATCTAGAGATGCAATCAGGGCAATGTTCTGGAAAATATTTAATATTTTGAACTAATCATCCTGGACGATCGTGAAATCGTCTACTACGATCAGTTTATTTTTCCATCATCCATACATGAAATTAGGGTAATGTTCTGGATGATGCTTAATATTTTTGAACAAATTATATAGAATAATGCCCTATTGTTCTAGACGATCAAAACAAATAAGTCATTTAATCATCTAGACTCTCCCAGATCATCCTAGCTGATTGAGCTGAATTGTATTAATCATACAGGACGATCGACCGATCGTTCTGGACGATAATGTCAGTTTATTGCAATTAAGAGAAAATATGAAGTTCTTCTATATAAGACCTATTATTTTCCCAAGATTACATCTTTTGTTGATGTCTTGACCTAAGAGAGCCAAGAGGAGAGGGAGAGTAAGGGAGAGAGAGAGGATCTTATGAGGGGAGTTTATGAGGGGTTTTACAAAGGTTACTCTAAGAGAGGATCCGAGTCATCTTCTCCAATCATCGTCCTTAGTTCCTTGGAGGTTTGAGAGAGGTCTACTTTAGCAACTGCTCAAGGTTCTCTGCCTTCTTGAGGAAGAATCAAAAGGAGTCGGGTTCTCTACCTACTTTTGGAGGAAGCAAAATGAGTTGGGTTCTCTGCCTCACCGGTGTTGGTGAAAAGAAAGTTTATATAGGATTCTCTTTCTTTCTGTGGGAGAAAAAGGAGAGTAACTGAGTTTAATGCAATACCTGAAGGAGAGGCTTCGAGGAGTGCATGTAGGTAAAGTTGGGTGAACCACTATAAATTTATTTGTTTTCTTTCTCACTATTTTTCCACATTTAATTTCTGCACTTTGATTTTCTTTTAGTGAATTTTGGTTTGGTTTAAGATTAAGTTTTTCATTGAGAAATTTTTAAAACACCAATTCACCTCCCCCCCCCCTCTTGGTTAGCCTTGGGCAAGTTCATAAGGGATTAACATCCCTAACAAACTTTCAAGTATTTCATTAAAGCTCGCACAAATTGGGCTCTTGATAGGCTAAGTAGTTGGAGGAGAGAAAATAAATGCTTAGAGAGCTCTAGGATGGACTTTGAAATGCTGGGAGCAAATGATAGGGTCTATATCATAGAGCCCCATTCGAACCATTATTGTGGCCTTGGAAACCTCCTAGATAAGGCCCATGAAGGTGGTGCCACTAGAGATCATTTTGATTTGGTTCGAATGCAACTGGCCATTAGCTAGGTCATGCCTTTGTGGAAAGGATGTTGGAGGTTTGTCAAGCATAATTATGAAGTTAATTGGGCTTGGTGGAGCCCAATTTAACATGTCTTGGGATGACCCAAGCTTGGATGATTTGGGTTAGTTTGGGTAAAATTTGATTCAATCCATGTGGGAAGTTCGATGGGGAAGATAAATTGAGTCAAGGGCTATCCAATACAAGTGAGAATTTGTCTTGATTTGTCTGTGGTGGAAAATAGCTCAAGTCAAAGTGGTTATGACTATTTTGAGCTAGCTTAGGTATTAACACAAATCAACCCATGGGGTGGACTCGCTTGGGTAGGTGACTTGGGCCTATGTCCACTCAATTTAAGTGTTGTTTAGTCCTACTGAAGCGTAGGTTGAGAAATGGCTCAACCCTTAATAGTTTTGATAACTTTTGGCTAGCCCAAGTTTGACCCAAGGCTAGGTCAACTAAGGTAAATGTATTGGATCATTAGTAACCCCAATGGGATCATTGGCTTGATCAAATAGTGCTTAAGGATAAACTTAGCTTAATGAGGACTCTCTTTGGACACTTGGGTAAATCTATATGGCTAACATAAGTGGGTTCAAGGTTCGGGTCTTTCAAAGGTACACCCCTAGAGGTTTAATGGGCCATTCTATTAGTTTAAATTAATTTAAGATAGCCTTGGTCAAATGGTTTGAAATGGATTGAATTATGTGTGGTGTTTAGTCAAAATTGGTTGACTTAGTCAACTAAATTGATATAGGATATATAGTTAGTTTTATTGAGTTAGTATTAAAGGTATGAATTCATTGTAAGTGGTTTCAAAAGATGATAAATCCATTTGAGTTGAAATACATGATTAAAAGGTTATAGGGCACTTTAGTCAACCATGGTTGACTCTGTCAACTAGGTCAAACTAAAGGCTAATTTTGGGTTCAATTCATACTTAATGATGTTTAGAATGCATTATAGAAGTTTTAATGTCTTGATGTGATTGAACTATATGAAGCTTTTGGCGAAAAGTTCAAATTTTTCCTTAAAGGGCATTTGGGTTATTTTGACCTCTAATCAACTATGGGTTAAACTAAGCCTAACAAAATATAGTTTAATGTTTAACATATCATAAGAGAGGCTATTTGAAATGGTTAAAGGTCTTAGGAATGGTCCCAAGATTAAACTTTATAATGTGGAAGGTATAGTAGCATAGGCTGTTAATATTTGAAGGTTTTTTAGCCTTTGGATTTCAATTCAATTTTTAGGGTTATAATTGTTTGATTCGATTGAAATTTGGAGGGTTGACCGAAGGGATATACTTAATGAATATGAAATTTACATATCATGAATAAAAGATGATTTGGTTGGGTTTTTAGGTTATTGAAAAATCACCTAGAAAGGGTTTTAGGACATAGCCCCTTAACCTTGGATCTTGATCTAAGTTTCTAGATTTTATTTGAATTTGGGTATGATTAATTGAATTTGAAATACCCATATCAATCATAATTAAATGAATGATTAAGATTGATTGGGATGACTGAATGCTGGTTGGATATTGATTGAAGGATGAATGGATGGTTGAATTGAAGGTTGAATTTGATATTGACTGAGAACTGGATTGAAGGTTGATCAAGGGCCATGATGGTTGAAAAGTGGGTGATTGTCAACCATTAGGTCACTAAGAAGGAGTCTGGATAGGTCATGATGAACTCATAAAGAAATGAGGTAAACACTCCTATATGAAGAGAAAACCCTCATATCATCACCCAACTTAAACATGGGCTAAATGATTTGATCAAAATGTGTTAACTTAAGAGGTGGTTCCATCAAACATGTAAGATCATATTGAATGTGTTGACCTCATTTTTGAATGTGGTTAATTTTATCCTCCTAATATAGGCCTAAGTGCTTAAGTTCTTTTCCTTACTTTAGGGTCCTATGAGACCTTATTATGTGGAATCCTAATGAATTTGTTTTGGATACCCTTAGAAAACAAAAAACCTTAGGGTATCATCTTTTTAACACCATTGAGAACCTTAGACTAATGTCACCCATGTTTTCTCTAGATCACATTCATGACACTTAGGACTCTACCTTAGACCACAAGAAACTATTATAAGACACATTAACCCTTTATAAACTATGCTTGAAGGATTAAAATTAAATTTGAAACCTAAAGTTAATTTTAAGTAGGCCCTTTAGTTTTACTAGACTACTTATCATCGATTTAATGATATACTAGCCTACAAACCTCTTATGGGGCCTAAGACACCAATTATTCACCAATGATAAGTAGTTGTCTAAATGAAGTTAACCCAGGATTAACCATAAGTAAAACCATAAAATATAAGAATCACCCAAATACTATAAACATTAGGCTTACCCATGTTAACCCATGAAAGGTCTAAGACCCAACACATGGGTAAATGAGTCTTCATTAACTCCTTTGACTAAGGATGGTGCCACAATGGGCGTACTCTACCACTAACACGTCTAATCCTAAGGAAAGAAAATAACTAATCTTAAGGAAAAGAAAACTAGATTTAAAACTAGGATGGTACCACTATATACGTACTCCACCACTAGCACGTTTAATCCTAACTAAAGGAAACACTTGACCTCAAGGAAAAGTAAACTAGATTTAAAACTAGGATGGTGTCATAAAGGGCATTCTCCACCACTAGCATGTTTAATCATAAAAAAAGGAAACACCTAGCCTTAAGGAAACAAAAATTGGATTTAAAACTAGGATGGTGCCACATAGGGCATTCTCCACCACTATCATATCTAACCCTAAGGAAAGGAAACACCTAGCCTTAAGGAAAAGAAAAGTGGATTTGATATTAGGATGGTGCCACAAAGGCGTACTCCACAACTAGAATGTCTAATCCTAGGGAAAGGAAACTCCTAGCCTTAATGAAAAGAAAATTAGATTTAAAACTAGGATGGGGCCACAAAGGGCATAGTCCACCACTAGCTCATCTAATCCTAAGGAAAGGAAACACCTAGCCTTAAGGAAAATAAAATAGGATTTTAAATCTAATATGGCGCCACAAAGGGAATTCTTCAGCACTAGTGCGTCTATTCCTATGGAAAGGAAACACCTAGCCTTAAGGAAAAGAAAATTAAAATTAAAACTAGGATGGTGTCACAAAGGGCATTATTCACCACTGACATGTATATTCCTAAGGAAAGGAAGAACTTAACCTTAAGGAAAAGAAATCTGGATTTGAAACTAGGATGGTGCAATAAAGGGTGTTCTCAACCACTAACATGTTTAGTCCAAAAGAAAGGAAACACCTAGCCTTAAGAAAAATAAATCTAGATTTGAAAACTTGGAGATTAAAACAAAGTTTATTAAATCTTATTCTAAAACTTGAAAATAGTTTTTTTTATTGAAAAATCAAGCTACATCAATCATGTATTTTTTAGGAAACTCCCATTGACTTGCAACATTGGGTGATTTCCGTTATAATCAACTAGCTTATATAAGCCTCCTTCTTAGACTTTCTCTATGGAAAAATATACTTCTCATGTCTGTTCAAACTTCCCACCAATATTTTGGTGAGCTAGGATAGGCCTCTGAAGAACAAAGACCAAGTCTCCTACTTGGATGGTTCTAGGTCAAACTAACTTATCATGAGCTTGAACCATTCAGGCTTTGTACAAATTTAAGTTCTGTTATGTTCAAAGATGACGCTCTTCAAGGTTTTTCAGATCCTCTAACCTGAGTTGTGTATTTGGTTAAGTTATAATTTGATTCAAGGTCATAATTCTGAGTGAAGGAATATGTATAATTAGATAGAGTATGACATCAGACCCATACACGAGTGCAAACGAAGTGGATTGGGTATGTTTCCTATAAGTGGTCCAATAGGCCCATAAGGTTTCCTCTAATCTCTCATCCCATTAAAGCTAATTATTATAGAGGGTCTTTTTAATGATTTATATTAGGTTTTAGATAAAGGCCTCAGCCAACCCGTTAGCTCATGGGTAAAATATTATTGATTATCTCTAATTAATATTATGACATTTTATAAAATTATTGATTTTGGTAAACTTGAAAGTAGACCCATTATCAGATATGATGTTGTGGGGTATGTTGAATTGATAAACAATATGATCATGAAAGAACTTTCATGACATGGTGTGATGTTACATTATATAAGGAAACTGCTTATGCCCACTTTGAAAGTCAATCAGTTGCAGTTGATTTTAGTAAACTTGAGAGTTGTCAGATATGATACTGCGGGGTATTTTAATTGATATACAATATGATCAAGAAAGAACTTCATGACTTGGTGTGATGTTACATTATGTAGGGAAACTACTTATTCCCACATTGAAAATTAATGAGTTGCAGCTAAAATTTAGTGATGACCCTTTATAGAAGGAGGGTCTATAGACTTAATAACATATGTACCCATACTCTTGGAGGGCCATGAAGATATTATGGGATGCAACATGTTAGGCGGTTGATATAAAAGCAAATAATGTACTTGTCATTGATGAAAATGTTTTGCAACATTCATGCAATCATAAATCATTACAGGATAGTAGTACCCAAGTCTTTCAATTTTTATTTTCCTCGTATGACCCAATTGATTGACACTGTATTATCTAGAATAGACATAATTTATGATCTTCAATAACTCTCATTTGTCTAAACAATATAGCTACATCTGATCAAATGATCAAGGGTACATAGTATTATTCACAAGTACATATGAGATGGCAATTTTCTTAATTTTATTTATAAGGGATCTATTCAGAGGAAGCTTGCCTTCTTAAGGCTAGTTGATAATTGGTTATCTCAAATTGCCTTCTTCATTAGTTGTTGAAGGGAAAAATAGGACCCAAGAAGATTGTTCATTGATGTGCTCAAATCTATAGAATATAGGACCTTATGAACCTGAATCCCTATAAGAATGGAGTCTTCTTCTAGATAGGTGAATTCATTTGCAAGCTTTGCTATTGCATCCACTATAGAGTTGCTTCTACGGGGAATTCTATATAAAGCCATGATAGAAATCTATTTGAGGAGATGACTGGTGTATTGATGGCACTTGAGAAGTTTAGGATTATAAACCTTAAAGGTTCCTATAATCTAGTAGATAACCAGTAAATAATCACCAAAGATTTTAATCTCTTTTATCTCCATCAGTATTCCAAGTTTAATACAAGTTATCAGAGCCTCATGCTTAACCTTATTGTTCATGTAAGGCTTTGATAAGTGGTAGAAAAAGTGCATCATTCTCTTTTCTGGTGTTATACAAATAAGGCTAATTCAGGATTTTCAAAAAATAATAGTTGTCTATGCTCTACCCCACTGAGAGGATGTTCACCATCAAAATATAATTCTAAAGCATGATCATTGGATTCCTTTAAACTCATGATTTATATGATAGGTAAATCATCATTTAGATAAGAATCTATTAGCAGCATATATGCTGCAAGGATGTTAGTAATGGACTATCCTATCACAATATACAGGGGAATGAAAATCATTTCAAATTGAAGCAATATCATAGACTAATACGCAAGAGGTCCTGACAATGTAGGATGGGTCAAAAAATATTGCAATGGGTTGACTCTGGAAATGATACCCACTTAGTGAGAAAGCATGTAATGCTTGAATTTTAGGGCAGCAAATACTAAAGCAATACAATGCTTCTCGATTGAAGGATATCAAATTTTCTAGGTAGGACTTTTTGGCTTATGTAACATACAACATTCTCTTTCACCTCATTGTTGACTTGAGCTAGCAGGGCAGCGAGCAACTCATCTCGAGTGGTGGTGTAAAGTATAAGAGGTTCCCCATAATAGAGACTGCCAAGGCTAGCAGATTTATAAGGTAATATTTAATATTTTGTAAAATATTTTGACATTTCTCATCCCATATAACATTTGCATCCTTTTTGGCTAGAATGGAAAATGTTTGCTTCTTCCATAGAGGTTAGAAATGAACCTCCTTATTTACGCTAGCCTACCTTAAAGAAACCTTAGTTGAGTAAGGAGATAAGGAAGCAATATATTTAAGATGGCTTTGATTTTAGTAGTTTCAATCTCAATTCTACGGTGACTATAAAGCCATAAACTTTTCTTTAAGTGATGCTAAAAGGGCACATTAAGAGATTAATTTTGAGGTTATAGCAGTGAAACTACTTTGAAATGATTATTAAGTCATAAAAGCAAGCCTCTTTAACTTTTCTCTTGATAAACAAATCATCGATGTTGGATTCAACTTGATTTTGGATTAGGTCATCAAAAATGTGAGTCAGGGCCCACTAGTAGGTTGCACTATAATTTTAAGACCGATGGCATCAACTTATAATAGAAGATTCCTATAGTAGTATTTCTTTCATCTTGGGGCCATCTTGATTTTATTGTAACTAAATGAGTCATCTATGAAGGAGAAAATATCATGTGATGAGTTAATGTCCACCATGAGTTTGGGTATGGATAAAGGAAATTCATCCTTGGGACACAACTTATTTAAATTCTTATAGTAGACACAAATTTCGATTTGATTGTTCTTCTTTTGAAATGAAACCATGCTGGCTACCCAAGAGGAATACTATTCCTCTAAAATGAATCCAGCCTTGATTAATTTCTTAATTTCAAAAATATCTTTCTGCTTGATTTATAAATACATGCATCGAGGATCTTATTTAACAGGAATGGCAACTTGTTGAATTTTGAGTGTATGAACTACTACATCGGTGAACAAGCCTGACATTTCATCATAAGTTTAGGTGAAGCAATCCTTAAACTCAATAAGGAGGTGAATTAGTTCCTTAGACTCATCCTCAATCAACAAATAACTTAAGAATTTGGGGCAAGGGTCATCCTCTATTCTAAGGTTAATTTCTTTAAAATAATCAAATGTCAATTTAATCTCTTCTTCAAAATTAGGGGGGTGCATCCCAAACTTGAAGTTCATCGGAGGCATATGTAGTCTCCAAACAAAGTTTGTTGAGGGGATCGATACTTTTTTTGAGTCATTCTCAAATTCAAGATAATTTATAATCACAAGATAATGTTCATCATCATCAGATGAACTAACGCTACCAAAGATGATACCACTTTTCCAAAATTTTATTTTTTTGAATGCCATATATTCTCATGGTATTTAGCTTGACCCATAGTCCATTAATTGACGTGACCCCTTTTAAGACATAATTTCTAACACCCATAGGAAAGTAGTTAAAAAGTAATTCCATTAACTCATTGAAATCTGCCTCCTAAAGAGTTGTATCATCTTCTTTCATTGAGGTTGAGAGGCTAGGATAAAACTTCTTGACTCTCCTTACTTCATCACCTAAATTAGGAGTGTCCTTAGTCACTGACCGTATAACCTTGTTGGCAAATAGTGGAGTTAAGGTTAAGGCTTTGATTCTCCTACTGAGCTTTTCATACATAGTTAATTTAGGCTCGTCAACTTGAACTTTTGAGGTATCACCCTCTTGGTCACTATCCTGTTCTAAAGTGAGATCAAATTTAGGAGGAGGATTAATTCTTTTATAATCAAAAGGAACTGTAACACCCCATACTTTTGGTTCCTTGTCAGAACTTAATTCCATAGCAATATATACTAGGGAAGTTCTTCAATCAAATGAAGCATGACCTCGACCACATGCCCTTTTGGACATCCACCCAACTTTTTGAGGTAACATGTTTAAAGGCCTAAGGATCATGATCTTGAGGTCCTCTCACTATCTAATGATTATATTTCTTAACTTTTCTCTTTTTCTCCTTTTGATTCTTTATTTTCTTTTGATCTTTGATCACCCACTTTCTCCTCTTTAATCGTAATATAACCTTTAGAACTAGTAGAGGACCCCTTTGGTGCGTAATATGTAGCATCCTTAAAGATCATGATATCTTGAATAAAGAATAATTGCAGATCACCCTTAATCATATTTTTAATTTTATCTCTTTAGTACTTGATGCATTGGTGTAAGTTAGACTGAGCAATTCTATACTCATGTATCCATGGCCTTCCTAGAAGTGCATTGAAAGACATTACCAAGTTGATAATATGATATTTTGTTTCTATTTTTACATCTCCTATCTCTAAAAAGAGGGTGATAAAAACCTAAAGCCTTCTCCCCCTTTTGATTGAGCCCTTGTAACACCAACTTATCAGTGGTGAGCTTACTAGTATTGTCTTTAAGGTAATTAAGACTCTTTACATTCATCATGTTGATTGATGCACCCAGATAAACAAGGATTTTGGAAAACTAGAAATTTCCCAAAATTACAGTAATTTAAAGTGGGCGATTATGATCAATAGTCCCATAAGTAAATCCTTGTTAGAGAAAGTTACTCCATGGATTTCCTTGAAGTAGAGAGCTTCATCTTATGAAGTTGAACTCAATTGAGATAGGCAAATCTCTTGGTTGAGAAGTTCTTTGATTAAGGACTCTTCTCATCTCCTTCAAGAGAATGATGGAGTCATAGATGCTCAACTTGGTGGCCAACATCCCAAGATGAGCTAAGACATGAAGTAAACCTTAAGGACATCAGAATCAGTACCTAGTGGATTTGAGGGAGGATTTGATTATTGAAGAGATTTTTTGAATTGGATCACTGAGACAACTTATTGGCCTTTTCTTGAGAAAGCCTTTAAGGTAAGACATTATTGCTATGAAGTTATACCACCATGATCTCCTCAGGAGGACAAACTGTGCTAGGGTATACACTCTCCCTTAGGGAATTCAATTCTTAAAAATACATAACAATAGGACTCCCATAAAAGTTAATTTTAGGGGAGTTAGCATTTGATAAGATATCATATCTGTCTCACCCTTTAGATGTCGAATTTAGAAGGTAAAGTTTTTAATATCTTAAACAATCTATATTGGATTTTGATTTTTTTAAGAAGTGTCATTTTGCATTTCATTCTCAGTGTTAATCATCAAAATAGACGTAGAAGGATCTTTTTTATTTAATTTTTGTCCCTTTACCTTTAACGGGGATAAGTAAAAGTTAGATAACATAAGTGAAAAAAGAGTTTTTATGCCACCATCTACTGCTTGAATACATCTTTCATCAGTAAGTAAATTCTCTACAAAAATATCACTTTTTTTTATTTAATGCAGTAGTTTCTACAATTACAGGAGAGGAAAGCAACTTAATGACCTCTTACAAATCTCTATGTCAACCTAACAGAGGAAAGCAACTTAATGACCTCTTACAAATCTCATTTGTAGCTATTCAGAAAGATGAAAAGACTTTTTAATCAACTTTTTAGATTCATAGGATAAAGCAATATCCCTACCATCTTCAATGGACAAAGAAAAGTTAGAATTATTACCTGAAATAACCTTGACCAACCCCTATTCTGGATGTACTAGGTATTCCTTATGAATTACAATATTACCTTGCTTAAAGTTTCTCTTAATCTAATCTTTAAAGATAATATAGACCATGATTGTGTGGCCCAACATGCTTTGGTAGGGCAAAAATGGGATCATATATTTTATTTGCCTTCTCCAGCCTATTGGCCTCCAACAATTTGAAATATTGCTTCTTTAGAAAACTCCTAAAGTTCTTCTTTACTGGTTCACTTTTAATTATATAAAACTTTGCCAATATGTCATTAAACGTGATCAAGTAAGGTTCCCTAGTGGGCCAAGGGGCTACCTAGAATGGCTGCTTTAAAGTTGACTATTGTGGTGGAGCACTGAGGTAACTTAAGGCAGGATGATTCATTTTATCTATCGATATAATCATAGCTAGTCTTTTCTCAAAATACTTGAGAGGTTTTGCAATTTTCATCTCATTGGATATATCTTTTAATAATGGCGTCTAAGGAGCCTCTTCCTGTAGGTTACTTGCCTTATTAAGAAGTTTTTAAAAGTTTTGATGGTAAACCCTTTTAGGAGAAAAGTAAAAGGCCCGTGAATGTCCTTCAAAGAACCTTTACTACATGTTACTCTTGCAATTGAGTTTTACTCTTCATCGAGAGGTTTGTCCACTTCAAGATGTACTCAACCAAAGACTCCCAACATCTATTTTTTAATGCCAGATTGTCCATTGTTGTAGGCTATTAAGACCTATAGAATCTCTTTAAAATAGGTTCATTATATCATTAAAGGTACTCAATGAACCATTGGGAATGTCAGCATGCCATTCAAAAGCAATGTCAGAGAGAATACTAACAACATGAGAAATATTAGAGCATTTGACTCTTCTGCATCGCAACAACTCCCTTGGAAGTGGGCTAGATACAATCTTGGGTTTTTGACACCACTAAAAACTTTAAAATATGATGACACAAAGCCCTTTATATAAGGGACTAAGTCATATTCTTTGGGGAAGTGCCTTCACTATAGAATAGAGGTGGTCCCTTGAGAACGAGCTAAGCCAACACCCTCCCCCCCCCCCCCCCCTCCTCTCATCTTAGCCTCAATCATCTGTTTAAAATATTTTTGGCCAGGTGCTGGTGGGACTGAAGAAACTACGGGTTAAGCTAGATGGATTGTTGGCATTAACTCATGAATTTTTAGACTTGACTCTCACTTTAGGCTCTGCTCAGCCACTATATGCACTCTAATTTATTTAACGCTTTAAAAATTTTCTTCAACTTGTCTTTCTAGATCATTAATGTATTCATCTTTATTCCCCAGCTTGACCGACCCTTCAAAATTAGAAACAAAAATAAAAGAATCTTCCTCCTCATTTGAACGGTGTCTACTGAGCACGACACTCTTAACTAATTCCCTGATATCAATCATGTTGCTGCTACCAGTAGTAGCTTCATCCTCATCCATCGGTACATCATCTAGGTCTTGATTGAAGGTTTCTATGGACTCCTTCTTCATAAGAATGTTTATGATCTCCTGAACCACCTCATCGACTAGTCTTCCTTCTATTGACTTAAGATCAATGTGTTTGTACCCCTTGTAATCCATCATCTCATCGAATTCCCTATCTTTCATATTAGAAATAACATCTTAGATCTTGAGGTCATAAGTAGTGAGAGGCTCTACAACTATGTGATCAATCATTTCTTAATGTACATAAAAAACTATCCCTTCCCCTTCAACTATCCTAGGGTCGGTAGTGTCAAGGGTGGCATCCTCAATAAGGTGAGGGACATCCTCCTTAGGAGGTGATGGAGGAGCCTACGGAGTTAAAACTCCCACATCATGTGAGGTAGAACCCTCACATCCATGAATAGGGAATCTGGGTATAACAATCCGTATTTAGGGGTCTTCAACTTTGTGAATATTTTTTGGAATATAATGCTTTTAGGATACTTGGGCCTCATGCCCTAAATTTCAATTAATCTTCTATCTTTATCAACCTCTTGGGGCTTAACTATTAGTAAAGCCAAATTTGTAGTTCTTGGAGGAGTGATCACTGGCCGGCCAGTGGGATGCAGCCCTTACCAGATTTGATCAGAACAATCTACTCTATCATGATAGATGGGAGACAAGGCACGTAGTGATAACCATTCACCAACATAAAAGTAAATGGTTGTATTATAAACTTTTTATTTCTCCTCATAGGTTGAGGAGTCAGATTTCTTTCTTTTGCTCTTTCGTCCTTAAGAATTTCCTTCTCAATTTTATGAGAGATCACCCCTTCAGCTATCTTATATATTGCTCCTTTGTTTCACCAGCATGGGAAGCACATGTGTGGATGATGTTTTTCAGTATTCTAGTTTTTTTATTATATTTCTCTTTTAGGGTTCTCTTATTGAATAATCCATAGGGCATGGTGGAGATCTAGCTTTTCGGGTGGCTCTCTCTTCCCCTACGGCAGTAACAAGGGGGTATAAATGACTCCCCTTAAGGAGTGGAGAAGAATCATGAATAGGTAACTCCTCAGTAACCTCTGGCTCTACCTGGTCCTGAGCCTTTAACTCAATAATTTTCATTGACTTGGTTATTTTCTTTCAACACTCCTTAAGGAGTTCTTCCTCTAGTTTTTTCATGTGAAATAAATGCTATAACCTGATCCCTTCTCAAAAATTGACTTAACTTCAGCATTCTCAACATGAGATTTTTGTTTAAGTACCTCCTAGTAGAAGATATAGTGGGTATGAAAGATACATTAACATCCGTTTTGGGAGTGGGGGAGTCAATCCCCAATCCAATAGAATCTCTTTAGAGGGATGTCATTTTCCCTTTTGGGCAGCAAGGTCAATAACTACACCTCTATTACCTGATAGCTTAAGAGTCCAAAATCCCATACCAAAGTGGATAGTATTATTACATATCAACTCCCCAACACATAGGCCTTGATCATGGGAGAAAATAAATTTTTTGGCCATTGCAGATGAGTCAATTCTCTACATTTGAAAAGAAAGAGTTTGAATTAGAATCTTCAAGTTGAATTTGATAAATCATAAGGGATCTTATTTCTTATCATATATGTTGGGATATAGAAAGCTAAAACCCAACATATAATGATAAAATGTAAAGGTTGCCTACTAGTTGGAGAGATTTGAATTTTCATTTCGTATGATAGGCTACAAGAGAATGTTGTAGTACAACATATAGAAATGATAATCAACGTTTATTTGAATCATTTTGAAAAGGAACTAGAATTTTAAAACTAAAGGATTTTCTTCAAATTTTGAAACTAAGTATGTTAAGTTTTTCTAAATCATGAAGGTTTAAAAAATTCATATGAAAAGCATTAAAAATTTGACCTGGCTCTTTAATCCCACCAATTGACAAGGGGTTAAATGTCAAAGATTGATTTGGAGGAGGTATCCTCGCTCACCTCTCAACTTTTTCCAATCAATAACTTTTTTATGTTGGCCACACTCACCCAAGGGAGAAATGAGTAGACGGACCAATAGAAGGAAGGTAGTCAAAACTACTAATACAAAAAAATTTCTACAATTATTAAATATGGAGAGAGAGATTCTCCTCTGCAGAGTCGCCATTTTTTTGTTGAAAAGAGATTTGCTTTATAAAGGGTACAAAGCAATTAAAAATAATTTTTTTTGGATTGTTTGAAATTTACTTTTGAATTTTAATTTTGAAATCAAACATGCATTTGAAATGATATACCACCTCAAGAGGTGGAAATAAGATCTCCTAATGGGTTCATATTTAGAATTGAAAGTCCCACCCTGAATATTATAGCCAAATTTAGGAAATTATTGCAATCCATGATCTTTAGTATGTGATTTTGATGACGAAAAATATTAGTGATTAAATTGTTACATTTCTCATTAAATGTTTTAGATATTTCTTCTATCTTTGAGCACTAACATTGTAGGAAAGACTTACCCGGCTTAAGGTTACTAAAAGCTCAAAAATGGATAAAATAAGAATTTTAAGTAAATAAAGTCTGTAATTTTATTATTATTTTATTTTTATATCTTGAGTCTTGCCAAATAAGAGTGTATACAATTAGGAAATCATGCACACAGATGTAGGGGGAGTGAGATAAATTTTAAAAGTTAAAATTTTTGTACTAATCATATTGTATGACTTATAGTATTACTATACAATCAGTATACAAAGAATGGGATTAATGGCTAATTGAATAACTAATTTATGTGAACTAATCATACATTGATCTGGATCATACTTTACGAATTGTTATAATTTAAAAACCCTACCACCGGATAAATTAAGTTAGATGTTTAAAATTCAATTTTTGAACTAATCATATTGTATTATTTGATTCATACTGTATAAAAACTTGAAATCTTAATTAAATTAACCCCTATAATTAGTCGATCAAATCATGTTTTAAATAATGATAGTAGATCATACTGTATGATATTGATCATACTGAATGATTGACAAAGATAAAAATTTGTCGTCCCAATGATCATGCCAAACGAAACCATAATTTTTGATCTAATCATTATGTACAATAGTAATATCATAAAGGATGACCTAGTTGAAATCAACTAACTATTTTGATTAATTATAACAGAATGAGATGACTTATAGAGATGATTTTTAATCTTTTCGGGAATCAACATGTGTGAATAACAAAAATAAGCTAATAGATCGTATTGTACGATATGATCAAAAAGTTGAATAGTTCATCTGAACAACTATTTACATCATACAAAAAGGGTCTAGTTTTTGAACTGATCATACTATACGAACTCAAATCATACTGTACAAATAGTGATGGCTAACTAGAATTTTTAGGGATTTTTAAAGCCCAATACTTAAGAAAAGCTTAAAGATTATCTTTATAATGGTGGGAGGATTGTGTGACTATTGAAGGAACTCTGAGAGAGAAGCTTTTGAAAAATCCAAGATTTGAGTGGAAGAAGAAGGTGAGGTTTAGCATGAGGGAGGAGTGTGAGGGGATCACATGATTGCTCCAGGCTAGCTACACCCTTAATCCTCCTATGGCCTTGGTGAGTCTATGAAAGCTCTCTTAGGAGAGAGACTTTTTGGTCAAGTACTCGAGGTACACTTCCTTCTCCAAGATGATAAAAAAGGGGATGGGGTACTCTACCTTTTATAGGAGGGAGAAAAAGGCGTTGATGTTATTTTCCTTCTCTACAAGGGAGAAAAAGGAGCTGAGGTTCTTTGCCTTCTCTAGAAGGGAGAAAAAAGAGTCAATGTTGGTTTCAATCACCAGAAGGGTGACATAACATTTGGCATTTCTCCGCATCAGGTTTTATGAAAGTGAGTATGTAAGAACTTCTCCGCCTTACTGTGGGAGCAAAAGGAGAGTCACATAGTGTTAGTGTAATACTCGGAGTAGATGACTCTAAGGAGTGGACATAGGTTAAAGTTGATCGAACCACTATAAAATTCTATGGTGTATTTTTTCCTTTTCACACTTATTTTTCCTACATTTTATTTCTATTATAACTACATAAGAAAATCTTAGATTATCAATTCATTTTGTTAATGAAAATATAAGCATAGTTAAATCTATATTTTTGATAAGCTCATTCGCTTCCACAATAAATTAGAATTTGGTATTTTCAAATTTTGAAAACATTTTTAAAAATATTATCATCTTTATATTGAAGTTGGAAAAATTTTAAAATTACCAATCCCCTCCATCTTGGTGAGCCTTAGGAAGGTTTCTTAAGGTTTAACAACCTTCACGAACTTTCAAGTGGTATCAAAGCCGGCTTGAAAAACTAGGTTTTAGAAAACTTTTGAAGAACAATCACTATGGCAAAATGACCTACAATAAAATCACCAATAATTAGTGGCATTTTAGTATTATTTTTAATTAATTTTTGTTAAATCATTTAAGTAGTTAAATTTTTTATCATTTTAGTGAAATTATTTAAAATATACTAGAAATCTAGAAAAACCATAGGAAATGTCACCAAAAAATCATGTAAGAGAAACCAATGGAAAAGCTGCCTCATTGTATTCCGTTAGAAAATTGCCAGAAAGCCGTTAGAAAATTAACCGCCGAAAAGCATCCAAAAAATTTTGTTGTTAATGGGTGAGTTCCCTCTAGGGCATTAATGGATTATTTTGGTAATCATAACACTGTAGAGGGTTATTCGATAACCCGTCCACCACTATTTGATAATATTCCTTTTGAATTCTAGAAATACACATGTATGCTTTTTACAATCCATTAACTATAGTATTTGACTTATGATTTAAACTAGCTATTCACTTCCATCACATGTAGTTAATTGTGTCAAAGATTATATTCCTTTTATTGAATGGATTTATGAGGATAGGAAACTTGCACAATTAAATGCAAAAATTTTGAATTATTTCTTTTTTTTTTTTCTTTAAAATCTGAAGACTATATGCGAGTTTCTACATGCACTACATGGAAGGAGATTTGGGATAGGTTATGTATCACTTATGAGGGAACTAGTGAAGTAAAATAGTCTAGGCTAAATTTCTACTACATGACTATGAACTCTTTCACATGAAACCTAGTGAGACTATATTTGAAATATACACTAGGTTCACCTAGATAGTGATATCCTTACATGCACCAGGTAGAGAACTATTAAACTCTAAAAAAGTTAATAAGATTCTATATTTCTTACGTAGTTCTTATGGTGACAATAACTATAATTTTTGAATCTAAAGGCTTGAATGTTTATTCCAATGAAAATTTTCTTGGGTCATTAATTGCCTACGAGCAAGGAATGAGTCAAAGGCAAAGTGATGAGTGAGACTAGAAGAAGGAGAGAACTGTAGCACTAAAAGCAAATAATTCAAACAATGACAAATCTTTATAGATGAGGATGTGAAATCACATTAATGACATGACAGTTCAAGAGCTTTTTGAAAAGAAAATAGAGACGTCGTCAACACAATTGGAGCAAAAGGTAAAAGCAACAAAAATATTAAAGTTTCTCCTAACAAAATTTTCTTCTAGTGCAGAAAACCAGACCGCTTTTGAGCTAAATGCCCCAACTTGAAGACTCACTTGATCAAGGTAAAGGGTGAAAAGAAGTTAAAGTTCAAGAGGGGTAAGCAAACATCACACAATGCTTTTTGGCTCGACTGCGCTTCTGAATCATCAGAAGAAGAGGAGGAGGTAACAAACATGTGTCTTATGGATAACGATAATCTTAACCAATCAGATCAAGATAAGATATGTTAACTTTCCTATGATGAATTACTCATTATTTCTCAAAATATTCATGATTTATATAGGAAGCTGAAAAGATGCATGCTAGCCTTAATACTGAATTGTTTACTTTACAAAAAGAGAATGCTAGTTTAATTACTAAGCATTCTAATTTTGATAATGATTATAAGACCTTGCTTGATGAAAATGATGCCTTAAACAAGAATCATATATATTTAATTAATACACATGAATCTTTGAAATTATCGTATCTTGAACTAGAAAAAGCATACAAAGTATTAGAAACATTTGAATTAGAAATGAATGGTAGGGAGTATGCATTAAAAATTGAAATGTCTATTCTTGAAAGTGAAAAAAAAAAAGAAGCAAAACCAACTACACTTGAGAATAACAAACCACCCCCTACCTTAGATTAATTTTATCAGCCCTCAACACAATATGCATTACATAAACCTAGGAGAAGGCATAATTATCTATGCAGGTTAAAAAAACTATTTCTTGGTGTTAGGTATTACTCTTATGGCATGTTAGATCACAAAACCCACACTTGCACAATCTACTATAGGTCACATCTAAGTGGAGGTCTGCATTACATTCATCATAGCATAGTGTGCATTCACCGCATTCATTCAAGCATAAGGTGGAACCCAAACTAAGTTGGGTTTCTAAAATATAACCTTTTAATGACTATATAGGGATGCTCCTATAAAAGACCTAGTGATAGTATGTGGTAACTGGATAGTGGATGCTACAGGCACATGATTGGTAATATGAAGCAATTCATTACACTAGAGGCTCGGTCAAGAGGCTGGGTGACATTAGGAGACAACATCACTAGGAATGTGTTGGGCTCATGTATAAGTGGAAACTCTAAAAATTTTATGATTGAAAATGTTTTATTAGTTAATGGTTCAAAGCATAATTTATTAAGTATTAGTCGACTATGTGATAAAGGCTTTGATATAAAAATGCTTTCTAAAAAATGCATGATTAGTTTAAATGGAAAACTTGTGTTAGAAGGAAAATGAATGAAAAATGTTTATTAGTTAGACTTGAACTACATTGAATATTCATTTTTTTTGTTTTTAAAAATTATAATTGATAAATCTTGGTTATGACATAGGAGACTATGTCATGCGAGCATGAAGACTCTTAGGAATATCATCCCTAAAAACCTATTTAGAGGCATACCTAAGTTAGGCTTCACTAAGGATCACCTATGTGATGCCTGCTAACTAGAAAAATAAGTTAGGTCTTCATTTCATTCAATCAAAAATAATAACACCTATAAGCCACTAGAAATCCTTCATATGGACCTATTTGGACCAATTAGCACAGCCAACATAGGAGGAGAGACAATTAGGTTTGTAATAGTGTTGAGTCTAGTAATTAGGTTGTTAAGCCTAAGTTAATGTCCCAAAGGCTACCAAGAGGGGGGATGAATTGGTAATTTAAAAAATTTAAGCCCTCTTTTAAAATTATGTTGAACCGAAATAAAAATTATTTCTTTTAAGTTTTGTAGAAAACGTTTTTCAACCACAGAGTTTTTAAGACTAAGAATTAAAATGCGGAAATGTAAAAACAGTAAAGTAAATGACACCAGATTTATAGTTGTTCGGTCTAAAACCAGACCTACATCCACTCCCTAGAGGCTCCCTCTGAGTATTGCACTAATACCAATAGTGACTCTCCTTTTGCACCCACAGCAACGCGGAGAAGCCTTTACAACACATTCTTTTCATCACTCCCAGGTGCGGCAGAGAACCGTCGTCCTTTTACACAATCCACACTGTTGGCAGAGAACCGTCCGTCCTTTCACACTCTCCTAGTGTGGGCAGAGAACTCTTCATCCTTTCTTACTCTCCAAGTGTAGGAAGAGAACCCTTCATCCTTTCACACTCTCCAAGTGTAGGCAGAGAACCCTTCATCCTTTCACACTCTCCTAGTGTGGGCAGAGAACCCTTCGTCCTTTCACACTCTCCAAGTGTAGGCAGAGAACCCTTCATCCTTTCACACTCTCCTATTGTGGGCTGAGAACCCATCGGCTATTCACACTCTCTAAGTGTCGGCAGAGAACCGGATCTCCTTGACAAATCTTCTCATAAGAAATCTAGAAGGAAGAAAGAAAAGAGTGAAGTAATCCCAATTCACAAGTAGAGATTCTTAGCTTTGAAATCCAAGTGAAGCCTTCTCGCTCCAGTGGTATGAATCCTCCCTTGAATGCTCTCTTCCACTCTCTCCTTGGCTATTCTCTCAAGAGGCACGAAGATCAAATGACAAAAAGATTGGGTGGCAGTCTAATTTGGACTATTTATACAAAAGACAAGAAAAACCGCCCACATACTGCAAGTATTCAATTCTGTACGCAGTGGATTGTCCCGTACGATCGTGGATCATCCTAGACGATTTTACTTAAACAATTTGAAACGACCCTATTTGTATATGTGTACAAAATGTCTTCGTACAGCTGATCGTCCCGTACGAACTAAGTTCGTCCGGTACGAACGGTTATTACTAGGTCGGTTCTAGAAACTGCTGAAAACCGTTCTAAGTCGGTTAATTGTTTGGACGAAAATATATTCATCTGGACGAATTTTTTACAGAGGACCGATCATCCGGGACGATTATTAATTTCATCTGGACAAAAATTTTCCAGAGAACCAATCGCCATGGACGATAATTTAATTTCGTCTGGACGAAAATTTTCCAGAGACTAGATCGTCCCGGACGATTTTTAATTTTGTCTGGATGAAAATTTTCCAGAGGACCAATCACCATTGACGATAATTTAATTTCGTCTGGACGAAAAATTTACAGAGAACCAATCATCCTGGACGATTGTAAAATTCGTCCCGGACGAATAAGACTGTTCAAATTTTACAAAGTATCTCATTCTGAATTTGATTTGAAGTGTTCATAGTCTGGAGTTCGTTTTTCCTAAAATGTTAGTACACACAAGAGCAAATACAAATCTTCTAAAATTATTAGGCGATAACTACACATTTGAACAATAATGTTTGGAATCATCAAAACTACATAAGTTGCAAAAAATGTAAAGCATTCAAATAGCAACTATCTTAACAATCTCCCCCTTTTTGATGATGGCAAAACAATTATTGTTTGTATGGTTTCAATTTAAACAAATCTCCTAAACTCCCCCTGAATTGATGAATACATGAAAATAAGGAGGCATTTTGAAGCAAAGAACAAAATTTATGTTTTTCAAATTTTTTTTTTTAACAAAATTACAAAGTCAAACACAAAACCAAAATGCAAACAAAATAATTAAAACAAAATAAAACATACAAACACAATAAAAACAAAACATACAAACACAGTAATTTCTCCCCCTTTTTGACAACAACAAAAAGTGAAGAAGAAATAGACAAGAAATGTAAGTAATTATATGAAATTCATTTGAAAATTTAATCTAAATGGTGATTGTCATAAGGTATGCAATCTAAAACTAATAACATTAGGTAAATCATAGAAATTCATAGAATTTAAAAATTGATATAACATTGTAAGTTAGAAGAATTTATCAAAAACATGATTCAATTTAAATTGAGAGATTGAAAGAATTTCGAAAGAAGAGAATTACCACATGTGGCGCTTTGCGCATCTTTTTCAAATTTTTGGGCACATTTTTGTGCATCTTTTGATATTGGGCTAATTTTGTGCCTCTTTTTCTTATTTGCGAACCTTTGCGCATTCCTTTTGATTTTTGTACTCTTTGTACAATTTTCAAGAGTAATTGAAACCAATTCTTTCCAAAATCAATAATCTAAACTTTCAAATTTTTCTAAGTGCATAAATATCACTTGAGCAAAGAAATATAAAATAAGAAAACATCTAAATTGCAATAATAATAATAACTTTTATGTAGTCTAAATGAATAGACATGAATTTAAAAGTTCTAATTATAACAAGTTATAAACAACTTTTAAATTTAGAAAGACTAGATTTTCTAATGTAATTAATCTAAAATTACAATCTGATTTAAGCACAATTAAGATTAAAAAAATAACTAATGAAATTCATAAAAATTAACCACATTCCAAAAACAAACCAAATATAAATCAACTACGACATGTATTGATATTAATGTGAAAGATTACATGATCATTTCATAATATCAAAAACAACAATAAAAACAACTAACATAAACAAACATAACTAAGACAAATACTAAAATAAACACTAACACAACAAAACAAATAAAACTAAACACAAGTACAACAAACACAAAATCATCTCTCATTCTCTATTGTTCTGGAGGAGGAGGAGGAATGTCACCAAAAAGGTTGAAGTAGGAGGTCATCAACATTTGTATTGATTTCATGTACTTTATTTTTGATACTACCAATGTCCTGTTGTTCCCGCATAAGTTGAGCATCAATTTGATCAAATCTTTGATCAACATGAGTTTCAAGTCTATCAAATTTCTCAATCAGATTCTGATAATCTGATTGAGGTGCAGAAGTTTGCTCTCTTTCTTCTTCTTCTTCAGAAGCACTGGCATGTGCTTTCCCTTTTTCCTCCTTGAAAATTGCTCTGAAGGAAGCATCATTGTAGTATACTGGCTCTTCATATTCATCATCAGGATGCACTAAGTTGTATTTCTTTTCCAAAATGTATGTAACTAAGTGTCCTAATGAGATGTTCCTTTTTCTCTTCTGTTCTGCATGCCCAATTTCTGAAAGTCCATAGAGATGGTCTAGGATAAGTTGGGCTTCGTCGATAGGCTTACAATCCATAATCAAAAAGATTAGAACAGAAAGGAGAGGGATAATATTGATCCTATCACCAGCTATAGGAATGATTGAAGATCGAAGGATATGCTGGATGATTCGGGCATTTTTGGTCATACCGGAGACTCTAGCAACATGATAGGTAATGCCACTTTGTCTAATTACCCTATTGACATCATACCATTTGAAAGTGGTTTCACTCATTAGGGTGTGGGCTCTATATCCTTCAGTTCCTAAGTTCAAAAAGGAACCAATGTCGTGCTTGGTGATTTCAACTTTTTGTTTGAAAATATAAGAACTTATGCAGGAGTGGTCAGAATTAAAACTCATGTTGGCTAGAAAATAGAGAAAGGTTTGTTTGTTGTAAAGGTGGACGAGAGAAAGAATGAATTGAAACTAGGTGGAGGCAAAAATGTGTATTACCTTAAAGTGAATCTCGCTTTGAATCAGAATGCGAGAGGGAGTTATTTTGGCAGAGGTAAAACGAGAAAAAGATTCCTCATTTG
The DNA here is from genome assembly GCA_019514585.1 of Dendrobium officinale. Taxonomy (NCBI): domain Eukaryota; kingdom Viridiplantae; phylum Streptophyta; class Magnoliopsida; order Asparagales; family Orchidaceae; genus Dendrobium; species Dendrobium officinale. The sequence continues at coordinate 44,238,213 of CM033691.1, read as the reverse complement.
CTTTTGACAAGAAGTTTTCAGAGGCATTTCTGTGAGGTTTCTTAGCCAACACCTTTTGTCTTTTGCTTGAGGAGGCCATTGTTGATTTGAAGTTGAAAGGGATTGAAAGTGAAGTTTGGAGATGTGATTTTTGAGTTAGAAAGCCTTCATATTTAAAGAAAAATGATACGTTCGTCCTGGACAAAAACAGTTCGTCCTGGACGAAAATTATCGTTCGTCTGGACGAAAAAATTTTGTACAGACGATCCAATTCGTCCAAAATGTAATGGCTTTTTGTAATCAACACAATTTATGATGCGTCCCTTCGTACAGGCTTTTTGACTTGACCGATCGTAGATAAAAAAAAAATTGTACGGACGATCAAAAAGTTAATTCATTTTAATGTCTGTTGAAAATCGTCCCCTACAATGAAACGACGTCTGTTCGTCTGGACGAACAAAAAGTTCGTACGGACGAACTTCACATTTAAAACTGCCTTATCCACTCAACCGCTGCATTCAATCATTCCGACGTTTGAGAGAGAAAAAAAATTTCGTCCTGGACGATTATAAGATCGTACAGAGGAACTACATTAAAACTGCTCTAAAAACGTTTCATATCACGTAAACTGAATCTTACACACATCATCCAGTACGAAAAATTTCGTCCCGGACGATTTCCATAAATTTTTGGATTTTTAAATTTTTATTGAAGAAATTCAAACAACACATTCAAAACATAGAAAACAAAGACAAAACCATAGACTCTAAAATAAACTCAATTAAAACACTCAAAAATCACAAAATTCAAAACAAAAATAAAAAACAAATAACTAAGAAAACTTAAATATCAATGTTGCAAAAACATTTTTATTTAAGCATTCAAATCAATAACACCAAGCCTTGTTCTTAATGTACTGAAGGTATCAAAGGCTAAAGGTTTTGTAAAAATGTCTGCAAGTTGATTTTCAGTTGAAACAGGTGTGAGTTCAATTTCTCCCTTGGATACATGATCCCTTATGAAATGATGCCTTATGTCAATGTGTTTGGTTCTAGAATGTTGAATAGGATTTTTGCAAATGTAAATAGCACTAGTATTGTCACAATAAATTGGAATAGTGCCTATAGTTAATCCTAAATCAATCAACTGTTGTTTTAACCAAAGTACTTGTGCCACACAACTTCCTAATGCAATGTATTCTGCTTCTGCAGTAGATAGGGCTACTGAATTTTGTTTTCTACTGGACTAAGAAACTAATGAATTTCTAGTGAATTGACATGTTCCAGAAGTGCTTTTCCTATCCACTCTACAGCCTGCAAAGTCAGAATCTGAATAACCAACAATTTCAAATGAAGAGCTAAACTTAGGATACCAAATTCCTAAGTTTTGAGTTCCTAGCAAGTATCTTAAAATCCTTTTCACTGCTGTCAAAAGTGATTCTTTTGGATCTGATTGAAATCTAGCACATAAGCAAACACTGAACATTATATCTGGTCGGCTAGCAGTCAAGTAAAGCAAAGATCCAATAATCCCTCTATATTTCTTTTGATCAACAGATTTTCCCTTAAGGTCCTTATCCAACTGAATTGAGGAACTCAGGGGTGTACTAACAGGTTTAGCATTGTCCATTTCATATTTCTTTAGGATGTCCTTAATATATTTAGTTTGGCTAAGAAATGTTCCTTCCTCAAGTTGCTTAATACTAAAACCTAGAAAGTAATTTAAATCTCCCATTACACTCATTTCAAATTCACTACTCATTGTTTTAAAAAAATCATTACAAAGATTTTTATTTGAAGATCCAAAAATGATACCATCCACATAAATTTGAACAATAAGTATATCCTTTCCAAATTTCTTTAAAAAAAGAGTTGTATCCACACTTCCTTTTTCAAAAGATCTTTCAAGTAGGAAGGTGCTCAACCTCTCATACCAAGCCCTAGGTGCCTGTTTCAATCCATATAATTCCTTCTTTAACTTAAAAACATGATTTGGGTATTTTGAATTTTCAAAGCCTGGAGGTTGTTCTACAAAAACATCTTCTTCAATAACCCCATTCAAAAAGGTACTTTTGACATCCATTTGAAACAATTTAAAACCTTTAAAACATGCAAAGGCTAGTAAAATCCTAATTGCTTCAAGTCTAGCTACAGGGGCAAAGGTCTCCTCAAAATCAATCCCTTTTTCTTTACAAAAATTTTCAAATCTTTCATTTTCAAATTATCCTCCATGATCACTTTGTAAAGAAATTATTTCATATCCTAGTTTTCTTTGAATCCAAGTTGAAAAATTTCTGAATTCCTCAAATGATTCATTTTTATGAAAAAGAAATCTAACCCAAGTGAATCTTGTGAAATCATCCACTATAACAAATTCGTATACCTTCCCTCCTAGACTTACAGTTCCTACTGGTCCAAAAAGATCCATGTGAAGAATTTCCAAAGGTTTACTGGTCCTAAGATCCTTATTGGACTTAAAAGAGAACTTCACTTGTTTTCCTAATTGACATGCATTACAAAGGTGGTCCTTAGTAAAGTCTAGTTTTGGTATACCTCTCACTAAGTTCTTTTGGGTAATTCTCCTAAGATTTTTCATACTAGAATGACAAAGTCTCCTATGTCAAAGCCATGATTCATTAGAAACAGTTTTTAAACAAAAAGCAGTATGAGATAGAATAGAATTCAAATCTAGCATGTAAACATTGTTAACCCTTTTTCCATTTAAGACTTCTTTTCCATTTAGGCTTAATATGCAGCTAGTAGGTAAAAATTTCACATTATAGCCCTTATCACATAGCTGACATATACTTAACAGATTATGTTTTAAGCCTTCAACCAATAACACATTATCTATGAAAAAGTTTTTGAAATTTCCAATCATACCTGATCCAACCACTTTCTTTGTAGTATTATCTCCAAGTGTAACCTTGCCTCCATTTCTGGCTTCCAGTGATATGAATTGAGTAGTATCTTCAGTCATATTCTTTGAACATCCGCTGTCCAGGTACCATATGCTCCCACAAGGTCTTGTGTGAGAGCACTCCTGCAAAATTCTCAAATGTTAGACCTGGGAACCCAAACAAGTTTGGATTCACCTTTAAGAAATTTATAATCAGATGCATATATGATATGTCTAGGTTTATGCATCTTAGTTCTCCACACCAAATTAGATTTCATCTTCAAAGTACATGTGTGAGCTATATGTCCCAAAAATCCACAATTATTACATTTAACATTAGAAAAAATATTCCTATGTTTTCTTTCATATGATTGTCTTTTAAGGGATTTTATGAATTTAGGATAATATTTAGGATTTGTAAAATCTTCAAGTTTAGGGGGATTCCTATTATCCTCGAGAGCTATTATTGTCAATTTATAAAATGAATTTATATCTTCCAAATTTGATTTGTATAATTGATTCGATATATTTTTCTCTCATATTCATCCTTAAAAATTTTAAAATCTTTTTCAAGTACAGCATAGGATGATTTTAAAATCTCAAAATTTTTATTCAAGTCATCATATTCATCAAGTAATTTCATGTGGTTGTCATCTATTAAAGCATGATCTTTCTTAAGGATTTCGTGTTCCTTCTTAAGATCTTCCAGTTCTAAACCTAAAATAGCATGCATCTTTTTCATTTTCCTATATGCATCATGCATGTGTTCAGAAACTTCAAACAATTCATCATAGGTTAAGTCACATACCTCTTATTGATCTGATTGTTCAACATTATCTGCCATCAAGCAAAGGTTGGTGACTTCTTCTTCTTTTTCAGTCTCAGATGAGTCTGAAGCTGAGTCCGCCCAAAAAGCTCTTTGAAACTTCTTCTTGCCCTTCTTTACCATTGGTTTCTCCTCTACCTTCTCCTTGCTAGGAGTGGCTTTGAGTTTTGGGCAATCAAGCTTTATATAACCTGGTTTCCTGCATTCATAACAAATCACTTCATTAGAAACCTTGCCATTTCTATTAAACTTACCTCTGTTCCATTGCTGGCGTCTCTTCTGCTTTCTTTTTAAAAAGCTTCTGAATTGTCTAGTCATCAGTGCAATATCATCTTCATCCTCAGGTTGTGAGTGTTCACTCTCTGACTCTTCCACTTTTAGTGCAATATTTTTCTCCTTTCGTGGTTCACCTACATCAATCTTTCTTTGACTTACTCCTTGCTCATAAGCAATGAGTGAACCAAGAAGATTGTCAATAGAGTAATTGTAGTAGTAAACATCGAAGTATTTTATTTACCATTTCAGCATTTGTTAATTCCCTACCAAGTGCATGCAAAGAAGTGACAATTTGTGTGAATCTTGTGTACATGTCATAAATAGATTCATTAGGTTTCATGCGAAATAATTCATAGTCATGTAACAAGATATTGAGTCTTGATTGCTTAACCTCATTTGTCCCTTCATAAGTTATACAAAGTCTATCCCATATGTCCTTTCTGCTTTTGCAAGTGGAAACCCGCATGTAGTCTTCAGATTTTAAAACACAAAAGAAACTATTTAATCATTTGGCATTTAATTGTGCTAAGTCACGTTCTTCTATAGTGCAATCTGCATAAGGTGTTTCTACCCTAACTCCATCAACTAATCTAGTTGGTTTTGTATAACCTTCCTGAACTAGCATCCACATGCGATAATCAAGTGACTGTAAGAAAGTAGACATGCGTGTTTTCCAAAAATCAAAAGGAATATTGTCAAACAGTGGAGGTCTAGTGATAGAGTAACCTTCAGGTGTGTTTCGGTTTTCGAATGTAGCCATTTACGTTAATCAAAAAGTAGTTCAAACTTATGATTTTGAAACGATGCTCTGATACCACTTGTTGAGTCTAGTAATTAGGTTGTTAAGCCTAAGTTAATGTCCCAAAGGCTACCAAGAGGGGGGGTGAATTGGTAATTTAAAATTTTTAAGGCCTCTTTTTAAATTATGTTGAACCGAAATAAAAATTAATTCTTTTAAGTTTTGTAGAAAAAGTTTTTCAACCACAGAGTTTTTAAGACTAAGAATTAAAATACGGAAACGTAAAAATAGTAAAGTAAATGACACCAGATTTATAGTGGTTCGGTCTAAAACCAGACCTGCATCCACTCCCTAGAGGCACCCTCTGAGTATTGCACTAATACTAATAGTGACTCTCCTTTTGCACCCTCAGCAAGGCGGAGAAGCCTTTACAATACACTCTTTTCACCACTCATAGGTGCGGCAGAGAACCGTCATCCTTTTACACAATCCACAGTGTTGGCAGAGAACCGTCCGTCCTTTCACACTCTCCTAGTGTGGACAGAGAACCCTTCATCCTTTCACACTCTCCAAGTGTAGGCAGAGAACCCTTCATCCTTTCACACTCTCCAAGTGTAGGTAGAGAACCCTTCGTCCTTTCACACTCTCCTAGTGTGGGCAGAGAACCCTTCGTCCTTTCACACTCTCCAAGTGTAGGCAGAGAACCCTTCGTCCTTTCACACTCTCCTAGTGTGGGCAGAGAACCCTTCGGCTATTCACACTCTCCAAGTGTCGGCAGCGAACCGGATCTCCTTAATAGATCTTCTCACAAGAAATCTAGAAGGAAGAAAGAAAAGAGTGAAGTAATCCCAATTCACAAGTAGAGATTCTTACCTTTGAAATCCAAGTGAAGCCTTCTCGCTCCAGTGGTATGAATCCTCCCTTGAATGCTCTCTTCCACTCTCTCCTTGGCTATTCTCTCAAGAGGCACAAAGATCAAATGACAAAAAGATTGGGTGGCAGTCTAATTTGGACTATTTATACAAAAGATAAAAAAAACCGCCCAAAAACAGCAAGTATTCAATTCTGTACGCAATGGATCGTCCCGTACGATCGTGGATTGTCCTGGACGATTTTACTTAAATGATTTGAAACAACCCTATTTATATATGTGTACGAAATGTCTTCGTACAGCTTAATGTCCCGTACGAACTAAGTTCGTCCGGTACGAACAGTTATTACTAGGTCGGTTCTAGAAACTGCTGAAAACTGTTCTAAGTCGGTTAATCGTTTGGACAAAAATATATTCATCAGGACGAAATTTTTATAGAGGACCGATCGTCCCGGACGATTATTAATTTCATCTGGATGAAAATTTTCCAGAGAACCAATTGTCATGGACGATAATTTAATTTCATCTAGACAAAAATTTTCCAGAGACTAGATCGTCCCGGACGATTATTAATTTCGTCTGGACAAAAATTTTTCAGAGGACCAATCGCCATTGACGATAATTTAATTTCTTCTGGACGAAAATTTTACAGATAACCAATCATCCTGGACGATTATAAAATTTGTCCCGGACGAATAGGACTTAGAAAAATTTTTAAGCAAGTTCCTATTCGTTCCATGTGTTCAATAGGAGATAACTGTCTGATCGTCCTGTACGAACGGATATCGTCCAGTACGATCAGTATAAATTTTTTTATGATCTCCTTATGTGTGTGTGTATGTTTTTATTCACTCAATTACAATCACTCCCTTTCAATTTAATTTCAAAGAAATGCAAATTTCAAATTTTATAAAGTATCTCATTCTGAATTTGATTTGAAGTCTTCGAAGTCTGGAGTTCATTTTTCCTGAAATGTTAGTACACACAAGAGAAAATACAAATCTTCTAAAATTGTTAGGAGATAACTACACATTTGAACAATAATGTTTGGAATTATCAAAACTACATAAGTTGCAAAAATGTAAAGCATTCAAATAGAAACTATCTTAACAAATAGTATATGACTTCTCTAGATTTACTTGGGTTCGATTCCTAACACTTAAGAGTGAGTCATTTGTGGAACTTAAAATTTTATCCACCTAGATTTAAAGGAAATTAGAATGTGAAAGCTCAACAAATAATAGTGATCATGTTGGAGTGTTTGAAAATGATAAGTTTGAATCCTTCTATCAAGAGATAAGAATAGAATATAACTTCTCTACCTCTATGACCCCTAGTAGAATGGAATATCTAAATGAAAAAACAAAACCTTCGTGGAAGCTATTAGGGCAATGTTAGCTAAGTATTCACTCCTCGTGTATTTTTGGGCAGAAGCAGTGAATAATTCTTATTATATTTTAAATAGGGTGAATGTTGGTTCCATGATTAATAAGGCATCGTATAAACTCCTTAAGGGTAGGACACCTAACTTTTCTCACTTGCATATATTTGGTTGTAGATTCTTCATCTTAATTAATGTAAAATCACCCTTAGGAAAATTTGATCCCAAGTTTAATTAAGGTGTCTTTTGAGGTTACTCATCTATAAGTAAGGCCTATAGAATCTTTAATGAGAGGATTCTAGAAGTTAGAAGAGTCTACCCATGTGATATTTGATTTATTAGATAGGACTTCTAAATTATAACCTAAAGAAGAAGAAGTGGAGGTCATTCAAGGGGTAAAAGACATTCTTATATGAGATTGAGTAGAACCTCAAAAAATATTATGTAGAGAATGGAGATATTTTTTTTGTCATAATAAAGAACTTATTTTAAGAGACCCATCTAAAGGTGTTAGAACTAGGCATGGACTTAGGAAGGAAGTTAGTCGTTTAGTTTTATCTCTATGATAGAACCCCCCAATATAAATCAAGCCCTAGTTGATGAATTTTTTATCTTAACAAAGTATGAAGAGCTAAATATATTTTTTAGAAATGATGTATGGGAGCTAGTCAAGAGATCTAAGGACCAGAGTGTGGTTAGAACAAAATGGGTTTTCAAAAAAAGATGAATGATTCTATAATAGAAGTAAGGAATAAGGACAGATAAGTAGCTATAGGATATAACCAGATTAAATGAATAGATTTTGAGGAAACCTTTATTCCTGTAGTTATAATATAAGCCATTAGGGTTCTATTATTCTTTGCTTTCTTTAAGGGTTTTAAACTATATCAAATGGATGTTAAGATTGCATTCTTAAATGGGGTGATTCATGTGGATGTCTATGTTGAGAATTGCCTAGGTTTTGAAAATCATAATTCCCAAATCATGTATTCAAACTAAAGAAGACCTTATGGGTTAAAATAAGCACCTAGATCTTGGTATAAAACGTTGAGTACATTCCTTCTAGATAGAGGCTTTATTAATGGTAGTGTAGACACTACCCTATTTCTAAAGAAAGAAGGCAAAGATTTACTCATTATCCAAATTAATTTTTATGATGTATTATTTGGATTCTCAGATAAAAACCTATGTGATGAACTTTCAAAAATAATGAGTAGATAATTTGAGATGAGTATGATGGGAGAGCTAAGCTACTTTCTTGGATTTAGTGTAAAGAATATGGATGATGGAACCTTCCTTAGCTAACATAAATACATCACGGACATCCTCAAAAAGAATAAAATCTATAATTCTAAGGCCATAAACACTCCCACGAGATCTACTGTTCAATTACACAAGGACCCTAATAGAAAATTAATAGATCAAAAAAAGTATAGGGGGGATAATTGGATCATGTCTTTATTTAACTGCTAATAGACCAAACATAATGTTTATCGTGTGTCGCTATGTGAGATTTTAGGCTTATCCAAAAAAAAAATCCCATGTGACTGCCATTAAGAGAATCCTTAGATACCTATTAGGCAATTCGAATTTAAGATCTTATATTTTATATACATCACTTATTTTGAAATCATAAGATATTTGGATTCTAATTTTGCAAGATATAGGGTAGATTGAAAAAAGCACTTTTAAAAATTGCCAATTCAAAGGAAAATCTTAAGTCTCATGGTTTAGTAGAAAAAAAAATTTCATTAGCCCTTTCCACAACAGGAAGAATATATATATCAGTAGGGAGATTTCTGGCTCAAGTATTATTACTAAAGCAACTACTCTTAAATCTTGGACTACCAATAGGAACCATTCTAATTATGTGTAACAACACTAGTGTTATTTGCATATCCAAAAATCTAATTTAATACTCCCACACAAAGCATATAGACATTGGGCACCACTTTATAAAAGATCATGTAGCCAAGGGAGATATAGAATTGCTTCATATAGCTACTCGAGATCAATTGGCAAACATCTTCACTAAACCCTTGACCTATTACACCATTTGCACCTTGAAGACTAAACTAGTTATTATACACATTCATGCTTAACTCAAGAAAAATAAATAAAAATTATTTGGCATAATTCATTCATATGTGTTAAACTCTATGTATTTATTCTTGTGTATGTTTATGTGTTATTATTTATTATTTATTATTTATTATTTTTAAATAAATAAAAAGAATTTGTTATAGATATTTCATAATCATCACACACACACCTCATTGACTCACATAATCTTTTAAATTTTTATTTATATCATACTATATGACCCACATTCATATTATATAATATATAAAGATAATAACCATTAGTTTAATAAATGGTCCGTATTAGATCCATGATATGTACATTGTACTATACAAACCGTTATTCATACTATATGATTTATATGTAACTAACCATTAAGGAATTCAATTTGTTTCGTATAAAATTATTGCCAACTATACGGTACGATACCTCTCTTTGAATTGTACGATAAATGTGTGAAACTAAATTGGGATGAATTCGATTTTTTTGGTATTATAATAATTGCATTTCAAACTATACAAATATATGTTCATACTATTCAACACCTTTCATAAAAGGCCATACTGCTGACTCCTCAGGATGAATGTAAACTCTTAAGATCATCCAATATGATACTCGATTGTATTATACTATTTGACCTTTTTTTTTAATAAGTCTTCCAAACAAATTAACTTCTCTGATCGTACTATACAAAAATAGATTGTACCGTATGATCTACCCTAAAATTTCTATATTAGATGGATTTTCACATTTCAATTTAGTCAACTCTCTCAATCTCATGCCCTCTAAACATTAACTATCCAATATCTGGTGATAGTAAACATGGCAGAACAACCCAGGGGAGCTTCTCCTCCTTTTGTCACTTTGACTATCATTTTCTATATGCAAGGTATGAATATGTTTACAAAAATTTCAAGTATTCTAGAATCACCCCATCTAGAATATTAAATCAACCAGCTCTTAACTTAGAGGTGTTGCATCTCTTTGCCTCCACCACTCTTCAAAATCTACTCACAGTAGCTTTTCCCTTCAACTCCGAGCTAATTTATGAATTCATAGCCAATCATAGGTTAAATTTGGAAGCCTTTGTCATGAGTTCACATGCTTGCCGACAACCCATAGAGATCACCAAGGAATATTTAAGGGAATATATAAATCTTTCTACTGAAGGACCTCGTCCATAATCCCTTATCTCTACAACTAACTTTGATTAGAGTTCCATAAACTTAACTTTTAGGAATGTGGACATAAAGCAACATATACCATTAGTCCACACTTTTAATCAGAATGCCTAGGTTATCCAGCATGTCCTTAGAACCTCAATTATACCCAAAGCTACGGATCGGGTTAACATAACCCCACTTCTTTCCATAATCACCTACTTAATAATGTCGAATACCCAACTTGATAAAGAAAAATTGATTCTTGATTATATCCAAAATATGACTCTTATTCAACATCCCAATACCCAAAGAAAGCAAAATGGCTTATTAGGATACCTCGTAGGTTATATCTTAGACAAAAAGTACCAAATAAACTATCATGCTCCACCAGATAAAATTCTATTTTTTTATACGGATGCCTCATTTCATTTTCGTTTCTATCAGGGGCACACACATGATGAGCAAAATTTTACTAAAAAAGGGGAAGTTGCTCCTACAGGTGGACTTGCACTGCCATTAATACCACCACTTAGACCTGCTTACCCTTCCTACCCTAACAATGATATAATTCAGTAGCTTGTGTGATTAGAAACTAGGCTCAACTATCACATTCAACAACAGTGATAGCACAAGGAAGAAATGAAATGGTTTGAAGAAAGGTTTTCCTCAGATTCCAATAAATTTACCTCCATCCATCAATACATTCAACTACCACCACCTGATCAGGGTCATTCTTACCTTAGATGTTTGTTTATTATGTATTACTACTTTTACTTCTTTTAATGTTCACTTTGTTTATTGTTCCTCTTCTTTTAGGAGATGTCAAAAGGGAAAGACAATGTATGTTTTGTTGTATATTTTAGTTTAATAGATTCCTATATTTATTTTACTCTATTTTATGTTACATTTTTTTTCTTTTTGTATTTCATTAAAAAAAATGCAACCCCTAATTTTTAAAACTATCACTTAGTGAGGGAGAAATAAGGAGAAAATAATTTTTATCTTGCCTATCAACCAATATTATTTGTCATCATCAAAAAGAGGGATATTGTTGCAATCCAATGATTTGGATGATGACTAACATTAGTGATTGAATTATTACTTTTCTCATTAAATATTTTAAATATTTCTTCTATCTGCAAGTACTAATATTGCAGGTGAGATGTACAATGCTGAAGGCTACTGAAAGCTCAAGAATGGGTAGAATAAGAATGTTAAGTAAAAAAAGTTTGTAATTTAATTTTCTTTATTTTCTATTTCTTGAGTCTGGCAACATAAGAGTGTATATAGTTGGGTAATCATGCACATACACACATAAATAGGTTGAGTGAGATAATTTTTAAAGGTTAAATTTTTGTAATAATCATAATATACGACTTATAATAATATTATACAATCAATATTGAAATAATGGTCTTAACGATTAATTGAACAATTAGTTTATACGAACTAATCATGTTGTATAATCTTGATTGTACTATACAATTTGTTAAGATTTAAAAACTCTAGCCACAGGATAAATTAAGTAAGATATTTAAAATTTGATTTTTGAACTAATTGTACTATACAATCTGATTTGTATTGTACAAAAATTTGAAATCTTACTAAAATTAACTCCCATAATTAATCAATCAAATCATGGTTAAATTAATGATAATAGATTATATTATATAATATTTATCATATTGAAGGATTGACAGACATAGAATTTTGTCATCTAAAAGATCATATAAAAATAAACATTGGTTTTTGAAGTAACCAAATTTTATGACATTTATAATAGATGACCTTGTTAAAATCAACTAACCATATTGTACGATGATAATAATATGGATTGACATACAGAGATGATTTCTAATCATCTTGGGAATAATCCTATATGAATAAGAGAGAGAAGCTAATAAATCATAATAGATGATATTTGGATTGTATTGTATGATGTGTTCAAAAAGTTAAATAGTTTGTATGAATAACTATTTACATCATACTAGACGGGTCTAGTTTTTGAACTAATCATATTGTGTGAACTCAAATAGTAATGTATGAAAAATGATGGCTAACTTGAATTTTTAAGCCCACTACCTAAGCAAAGCTTAGAGATTCTCTTCGTAATGGTAAGAGGATTGTGTGATGGCTAAAGGAAACTTAAGAGAGAAGTTTTTGTGAAATAAAAAGATTTGAGATGAAGAAGTAGGTGAGTTTGATGGTGAGGGAGGAGAGTGAGGGGATCACACAGTTGCTCTAGACTAGCTACACCCTTGCACCTTCTATGGCCTTGTTGAGTCTTTGAAAGCTCTCTTGGGAGAGAGGCTTCTAAGTAAAGTCCTTGATGTACTCTTCCTTCTCCAGGTGGGAGAAAAAGGAGATGAGGTACTCTTCCTTCTATAGGAGGGAGAAAAATGAGTTGATGTTCTCTTCCTTCTCTATGAAGGGAAAAAATATAGTTGAGGTTCTCTTCCATCTTTAGGTGGGAGAAAAATGAGTCAAGGGAGTGTACGATTACGACCATATCAAGTTTTATAAAAGTGAGTTTATAAGGGCTTCTTCACCTTGTTGTGGGAGTAAAGCGAGCATCACATAGTGTTAGTGCAATACTTAGAGCAAAGAACTGTGGGGAGAGGACATAGGTCAAGGTGACCAAACAACTATAAAAATATCTTGTGTGTTTTTTCATTTTCACAATTTTATTTTCTTTAATTTTATTTCTATTATAACTTCTTGAGAAAAGTTGAGATTATTTCTTCATTTCATAAATCAAAATATCATCACAGTTAAATCAATATTTTTGATAAACTCATTCACTTCTGAAATCAATAAGAATTTGGTATTTTCAATTTCTAAAAATATTTTAAAGAATATTATCATAGTTATTTTGAAGTTGTAGAAAATTTAAAATTACCAATTCACCCTCCTCCTTGTGAGCCTTGAGTTAGTTCATTAAGGTTTAAAAACCTTTACAAAATTTGAGAAAGAACAATATACGACCCTGAAGGGTCGAAGTGATTTTCAATAAAATATTTAGCTATGATGATCTAGATATGCTATCATTGATTTCATACTTGAATTCATGATAAAGAATGATATATCTTCTCAAAGGAAGAAGGTATTATCCCGCGTCAATTATTCAAATATGATGATAATGATAATCATTGAACTTGATTTTCCTAAAGAAAATTAATTAAATTTTAAAATTGATTTGGTGTCTTTAAATCTCCTATTAGTGTAAGTCCTCATAATTAATTACATTATAGGAAATCTATGTTTCCTATGAAAACTATTGATTAAAATAATAATAAACATTTTGTTAAGAATTTTTAAGCATTGATATCAAAGAAGTTAGGTTTGAATCTCAACAAGGACTAGATCAAGTTTGAGCACTTATTTTTGGTGGCTAAAAAAAGAAAGGTAGGAGGATTTTTTATATTCTAAATTTTTTTTAAACACCCCTATTTATCCTATGTGTTGGGCTTTAAATTTTTGGATAAAAGAGGAATTTTTAATTAAAGATTTCAATTTATTAGAATGGTGGAATTATATTTTCAAAGGTGGGGTCATATGACTTTGAGTCCGCCTGAGATCCTAGATCTTTTTTGGGCACTGAAGAATAATAGCCCAAACCTAACTAATGTAGTGCAAATCTGGAAGTATCCTAACCTGAATTGGGAAGCCAACTAACTATCTAGGCACATTAAAATCATGTGGCTGATCTTTTATGTAAGACAGATGGGTTGTTCATTAAGTTTTGAGGAAATGGGGCTGATGTCCAGAGTAGATACTAATTGACACCTTAACTTATATAGGGTGATTAATAATTGAAATGATATTATAATTTTTTATTATTTTTAATTTTTTTCAATATAATGCATGCTAATTTACTTGAATTCATAAATGGTAAGAAGAAAGTTTAAAAAGGCTTAAAAAAATTTATCCTTAAGATTGCACAACGTACCCTTAATAGAACTGCACCTAAATAGGCTACGTGGTATGCTGGAACCCACAAAAAGGGAGGTACCTAACTAGGAGGAGAAAAAATTTATAATTTATTTATTCATTTTATAATTTTTTTTTTATTTCTTAGGAGAAAAGATTTAATATGTATTCATGACATCTTTCAGCAAACCCAATCTTACTTCATATATTGTTAGGTTTGCTATGTGAGCCTAAAATTTTTATTTAATTTATCTAGAAAAAACTTTTTAATCGTACACTCACGAGACTCTGCACATTTCTAGGCTAAATTTAAACATGATATATAAGAAAGAAACCTAAGAAAGTATGCAATTTTTATTACATAATTAATAGAAATAAATCAAATTAATTAATTAAATAAATTAAATGTTCATGTGGTAAGTGTCACATAATTTCAACCTAGGGTCTGCAAAAATTAAAAGTGATTGGGTACTAATGACAATAACCCATATTCTAATTCTAGAAGTAACACAAGTGACTTTGAGTGGGATATTCTCTGTCTTCACTTCTTCATCTTATATTCTTCTATGAGCTCCTTAGATTTGTTGGGTCTAAATATGCAAATAAAAAAGAACCCCTCTCCAAAGGGTTTTTTTTTTCTCTTTGAATTTTTAAAACATCCTAACTCGAATCTTCAAATGGAAGGGAATTCCCCCCAAAAGGATGTTCCCTCCTCTTTGGATTCCAAATTGGATGTATATCCCTTTTTAAAGTCAACTTTCATAATACAACTCGATCAAATTAAATTACATCTCAAAAATTATATAAAGATTCTAAACTCCATACAGGGTTATCCAAAATGGTTATATAATAAAAACACATCCCAAGTAGTTATATATTTTTACTCAAATTAAATTACAGTCACAATTAGCCATACTCTTTTAATTTTAATGGAAACTTGGCAATCTTAGAACCTATAGAAAATGTGTATGTTAAAGCCTTAATTTTCCCCCATGATTTTATAGCCCTATATAAGAATAATCACCTATAGAAAATAAGGTGAGCATCTAGATCTTTCCAAACCAAGAGATAATCTAACGCCCATCACATTAATTCACAAATTGCATAAAATTAGCATATAATTAAATAATTACATAAATTAATTGATTGCAACAAACATGTAGCGAAATCCATGAGAAATCTAACACACAACAATATGAAAGTAAAACATCAGCTTTGACTAAAACTAGATTTGGTTGTCTTAACAAACCATCCAAAGTGTGTGTAGTAGGCTGTGTGGTTTTGATAAGTCATGTGCTAGGTAGTATTTTGAAGTTGTCTAATTTTATGATTTGTTGAAGGCTTAAGTGATTTGAGTTTGAGATAAAGTATTACTGGTTTGAATTTAATTTTAAAGTGTTTTTTAAGTTTGGAGTGATTACTACCTTTATTTACACTAGGGTTGTGAAATTTATTTCACCATTTTTGGGGCTAAATTATTTACCTCGTAGGCCCGGGTTGCCCAATAGTAACCAATAATATTAAGTGATTTATATTGGTTAAACTTAAGAGGTTGATAAATTTTAAATTAATTAATTGGCTAATGATTTTAAAGATTAATAATTAAGTTTTTCATCAACTGGTTCATGGCATTGTCATAGTGAGCACATGGAACTAAGCCACCTTAAGATATGTAGCCCCGCAGCCCAAGGTAGTTAATCCTAAAAACTTTGTTGATGTTGATGAATTAGAGTTTTTTATTTTTAAGTAATTAATAGTCAATTAATTTTAAGATTTTCACTCTATTGATTCCGTTTGTAGCGTTGTCATTGTAGGCTCGAGGAACCATTCCTCCTTAGTATTAACCTTACAGCTCAAGGTAATACATTCTAAAAAATTTATATTTGAAATGCTCATTATACATTTTTGGGTTGGTTGACTAATTTAATTAGTCAAGTTAATGTTTTTAGATGTTTTAATTAATTATTGCATTTTTTTTAAATAATATAAATTATTTAATACGTTAAATTAAAGGGTCAAAATTTGGCATTTTAAATTAAATTAATATGTAGAATTTTATGTTATTCCTAAATACTAGTCTCTAAGATGAATGATTAGACACTAAGTTTTATGAATTTAGATTTCTTTAGATTAGATTTTGAATTTATGAAGTTTTGACCTATTTTTGAACTATGGTTGACCAAATTGTAAACTTTTGACTTTGACTTATTTCTGGTGGTTTGACATTTTTATTAAATAATATATCTTAAATGGAGTATAATGCCTTCTACTTTTTTCAATTTGGAAACTTATAAAATTACTTATGAATTTTTGAAAATTAAACCCACTAATGGGGCTTTTATTTTTCCCTACTTGGGGGTTTAATTCTTGTCAATTTTATATATTATTTATAATTTTTCTCAATTTTAATAATTGATTTAGAGTCATCTAAATGGGGGTCAGCTGGATTCCAATTCCAATAAAACTTGGGCTATAAGTTCACCTGATCCCAACGATCATCGGAGGTACGAAATCAAGTCGAGTGAGGAAGGATTTTTTTAGAGCCTGCTCGAACTGGGCTCTAGAGAAACTAGGAAGCTATGGGAGAGAACATGAATGCTCAGAGAGCTCTAGGGGTAGATTTTGAAGTTTTTGGAGCAAATGAGAGGGTCTTGATTAAAGTGCCCAATTCAAACCATTATTATGACCTTAGACGCCCAGGATGGATCATGCAAACCATGAGATGGCTGCCAGTTAGAGGGTGAAGACTCTCTGATCCTTGTGAGCCTTAATCTGATGAGCTCATCTCCTAGAAAGCCCTTAGATAGGGCCCAAGAAGGGGGAACACCTAAGCTTATTCTGATTTGCTCCAACCATCCCCAGCCACTGACACTGTTAAGCCTAGGTAGAAAGGCTACTGAAGGTTTGGCAAGCCTAATTATAAAGTCAACTAGATTTAGTGAAGCCCCTTCAAATATAGCTCATGAAAACCAAAACTTAGATTATTTGGGTCATTTTGGGTCTAACATAGGTCAAGCCAGGTGGTGCGTTTGATGGGGAGATAGATTTAGTCAAGGGCTTCCAAATGAAAGTGAGAATTCGGCTTGATTTGGTATATGGTGGGAAATAATTCAAGTAAAAAATGATTTTGAATACTTTGAGCAAGCTTAGGTCTTGACCCATGTTAACCTAGGGGTTTGGGTTACTTGGGTAGGTGGATTGGGCTTAGGGACACTCAATATAAGTGTTAATTTGACTTAGTGAAGCTTAGGTTGAGAAAAGCCTCAACCCTTAGCAGTTTTAATCACTTTGGGCTAGCCCAACCTCACCCAAGGACTGGGTCAACTAGGGCAGATGCATTGGGCCATAAAGAACCTAATGGGATTAATGGCTTGATTCAATATGGCTTTGGACATTTGGATTAAGCCATATAGCTAACCCAATTGAGCCCAAGGCTTGGCTCTTTCAAAGGATACCCTTATGGGTTCAATGGACCATTCCATGGGTTTAAATGGATTTTAGATTACCTTGGTCAAAGGGTTTGAAATGGATTCAAGTATATGTGTTGTTTGGTCAAACTTGGTCAACCTGGTCAACCATGTTGACCTTGGGTTAAGTAATAAGCCTATTGAGTCTTGATTGAAGGTATGAATGCAATGGAAATGCTTTTGAATAATGAGAAAGCCATTTGAGTTAAAATGCATGTTTGAAAGGTTAAAGAGCACTTAAGTCAAACCAAAGGTTAAGTTTGGCTCTAACGCATTTTTAATGATGTTTAGAATGCATTAGAGAAGGTTTCAAGGCTTGATCTGATTGAACTATGTTGAGCTTTGGGAAAAAGTCCAAATTTTCCCTTAAAGGACATTTTGGTCATTTTGACCAATGGTCAACTATGGTTCAAACTGAGTCCATGGAAATGCAGTTTATTTTTCAACATTTCATAAGAGAGGTGATTGGCATAGTTAAAGGTCTTTGGGAAGGTTCCAATGTCAAATTCCACGAAGTAGAAGGTCCAGTAGCATATGTTGTAAATATTTGAAGATTTCGCAGCATTTAGATTTAAATTCAATTTTGGGAGTTAGAAGTGTTAGATTGGCTTCAAATTTGAAGGGTTGGCCATAGAGACATGCCTAATAAACATTTAATTGATAGATTATGAATCAAATTTCATTTGCTTAGGTTTAGAGGTGATTGAAAAATCACCCAAAAAGGGTTTCAGGACATAGCCCCTTTACCTTAGATCTTGATCAAAGTTTCTTGATTTGAATTGGAGTTTGGGTTTGATTAATTAAATTTGAATTATCAACATGAATTGAAATTAAATGAATGAATAAGATTGAATGGACATGATTGAATGCTGGTTGGAGATTGATGAAGGTTGAATAAAAGGCTGAATTTAAGGTTGAATTGGAATTTAATTGAGAACTGGATTGAAGGTTGATCAAGGGCCTAAATGATTGACAAGTGGGTGATTTTCAACCATCAGATCACCAAGCAAGAGACTGAATAGTTTCTGATTACCTCTTACTAAAATGAGGTCTACACTCCTATATAAGGAGAAAACCCTCATATCATCGCCCAACTTCAACATGGGCCAAATGATATGATCAAAATTTGTTAACTTAAGAGGTGGTTCCATAAAATATGCAAGGTTACCTTGAATGTGTTGACCTCATTTCTTATTGAGGTTACTATTATCCTCCTAATATATGCCATAGTACTTAAGTTTTTTTCCTTACTTTTAAGGTCTTATAAGACTATATTATGTGGATTCCTAATGAATTACTTTTAGATAACCATAGAAAACATAAATCTTAAGGTATCATCTTTTATAATACTTTTGAGAACCTTAAACTTATTTCAACCAAGTTTTCTCTAGCTTATATTCATAACACATAGGAGTCTACCTTAGACCACAAAAATTACTTTTAGAAGACACTATAACTCTTTATATACCAAAGTACAAAGGGTTGAAATTAAATTTGAATCCTAAAGTTAACCCTAAACAAGCACTTTTGATTAACTACACTACTTATCATTGATTTAATGATGTACTAGCATAAAAAGCTCTTATTAGACCTAGGACACTCATTATTCACCCATGATAAGTAGCAGACTAAATGAAATCAACCCGAAATTAATGCTAATTCAAACCCTAAAATATAAAAAAATACCTAAATACTACATACCTTAGTAGGGTGTTTGCTAGGATTATTTTGTTGCTCATCCTCAACTAAGATACAATAATGTTACCTCCAAAAATGAGGTTGTACCAAATAATGGTGAACCGAATGTGCATGGAGGTCAGAAACTTCCTAATGCTAATGTTCAAAACCAACATTTAGAGGATTCCAAAGCTTCTAGGGATAACATAATGATTGGCCCCATAGATATTTCCATAAGGAGTGAAGGTTTGTAGGAAAAGGAAGGTGGCTAATATAACTTTGAAAATGTGGATGAAATGGAGGGAATGATCTAGTGGATGTGAGTGAGAATCATGTAGGGGAGAAATTTAGCGATGATTAACATATTACTGATGCGTTGGTTAATCAAGGAATTGAGGAGAGCAATAGGGATGAGAAAGAATTGAATCTTTATAAAGAAAATGACACTAATGATTATGATGCTAATCTTGTTATTGAGGATAAATGTGAGAGTGGCTCTGAGCATACTTTTATAAACAATCAGAGGTATGATGATGATGAGATTGAGGGCATGGAGGAAGGGGAATCAGGTCTCTTAACACTTTCACTCATAAGGTTGGTTTTAAGGGTTCCACTATTAACTCTATGCCATCTCATAATAGAAAGGATAACATTAATGAAAAAGGTTATACTTTTTACTCTAAAAAGATGGGTAAGAATAAAAAGAATATGTTCGGCATTACCCTAAGGGTCACTAGAGCTTCTACCCAATCTATTAATGGTTAAAGCTCTTGTGTGGAATATTTGAGGTGTGGGTACCTCTCTATTTATGAATAGAGTGAAGAATTTATGTAGAATTTATGATATTCAAATTCTTATTTTAATTGAGCCTTTATTTATTGCTTCTAAAATGGATTTTGATCGCACTTAATTGGGTTTTGATTTTTCTTTTGGCAATTGCTCTAGTAAAATATGGATTTTCTGGAAGCACTTTATTACTATAGACGTTATTATGGATTTACCTGAATTGATTCATACTAACATTAATTTTAATCAAGTTTATTGATATGCTTCTTTTGTTTATGCCTCCTGCTATAGATCTGGGAGAAAAAATTCTTTAGTATCAACTTATAGATTTTTGTACTTCTATTAAAGGCCCATAGTTAGTTGTGGGGTGGGGGGGGGGGGGGGGGGGGGGGGGGGGGGGGGGGGGGGGGGGGGGGGGTATTGCTAATGCTGCTGAAAGAGTTGGAGGTAAGCCTCTTATTTTTCATGATATGTAAGATTTGAATGATATGGTGATGAGTAGTAACCTTCATGATATTGATTTAACTGGCAATGGTTTCACTTGGAATAACGGTAATATGTGGCAAAGTTTGGATTGTATTCTTTCTAATAGTTATTGGATTTCTTCTTCCCAAACTACTCACATTGAGCATTTAACCAGGACTTTATCTATTCACTCTCCTTTATTGTTAAGCATTAATAAGAATAGTAGTCATAATTTCATTCCCTTTAAATTCCAAAATATGTGGCTACTTGATGATAATTTTCTACATATTGTTCAAAGAAATTAGGATGACCCTCTTTCCCCCTATGATAATGTTTATGGTATGACTAGGTTTTGGTTTAAACTTGAAAGGCTTAAACAAGAACTTTCTTGGTGGAAAAAATGTATTTTTAAGAATATATTTTCTAGTATTATGCTTGCTGAAAAATATGTGGAAAATGTTGAGATGGTTTACATGCAAAATTTTCCATTTGATAATTTTTCCATTCTGAATGAAGCCAAGACTATTTTGTTCAAACTTCAGGAAAAAGAAGAAGCTTATTGGAGGCAAAAGGCTTCTACTAAATTTCTTGTGGAGGGTGATCGCAATACTACCTATTTTAATAACATTGCTAATCATAATAAAGTTAGTAGGCAAATTCATAAGATCACTTCCCCTTATGGGAATGTTATTAAGAAACTTGATTTGATTTCTTCTTTGGGTGCTGAGTATTTTCAAAACGCTTTCAACACAAACTTTTTCCCTGATTTTAATACTGATTTTTCATTTATTCCTTCTCTTATTTTGGAAGAATATAATTTGATGTTGACCAACATTCCTTCTGAAAAGGAAATATGGCAATCTTTAAAAGATATGAATTCTGATTCTATGGCTGGTCCTGATGGTTTCACAAAAAAAAAAAATTTAGTATACTTGGGACATTATTAAAGAGAACCTTGTTTTGTGGTGGAATTTTTTAGGTGCAATCCTATTCCCAAATTTTTTATTTCTTCTAATATAACTTTAATTCCCAAATCAAATACCTTTAATTTCTAGAATAATTACTGTCCCATTAGTTTATGTTCTTGTTTCAACAAACTTATTTTTAGAATTATTATGTGGAGGCATTCTTTAATCCTTCCTCATATCATTTCTTTGGAACAAACTGGGTTTATGAAAGGTAGATCTATATTTGATAATGTTTTGCTTGCTCAAAAATTAGTTCATGATTTGCATGCTAAGGAATAATGTTTTGCTTGCTCAAAAATTAGTTCATGATTTGCATGCTAAGGTTGTTGGCAGTAATATGATTTTTAAAATGGATATTACTAAAGCTTATGATAATCTCAATTGAGAATTTATGTATGCTATTTTAAAGCAATTTTGTTTTAATATGCAGTTTATTAATCTTATTAAAAACAGCATTGAGTAATGTCATTTCTCTGTTATTATAAATGGTAAGTCTCATTATTTTTCAAATCTTCTCATGCATTAAGGCAGGGGGATCCCCTTTCTCCTGCTCTCTTTATTATTATTGTGGAATTCTTATCTCGTGGTATTAACAATTTCTTTAGTATTCACCCTTCTCTACAGTTTAGGATTGGTGGTGGTTTTCCCATTACCCATTTCAGTTTTGTGGATGATTTTATAATTTTCTCCAATGGTTCTATTAAATTGCTACATTTTTTTTTATTTCTAAACTCTTTTCAGCATGCTTGTAGTTTAATTTTTAACTATTCTAAGAGTTGTTTTATTGCTGCTAAATCCATTTCTCAGACCTGTATTAATAGTATTGAACAAAAATTTAGTTTAATGAAGAGGCTTCTTCCATTGAAATATTTGGGTTCTCTTCTTTATAAGGTTAAGAAGCATTCTCATTTATTTGATGATATTTTTACTAATATCCATAAGAAACTTTTTTCTTGGGCTTTCAACTTCCTCTCTTATGGGGGTAGGCTTATTCTTATTAAACATGTTCTTTATTCGATTCCTATATATTTGATGCATACTTTGTGTCCGACCTTAAATGTTTGTAGTAGAATGGAGATTTTATTTAATAAGTTTCTTTGGGTTGCCATAGAAGGAAAACATTCTATGGTTTGGGGTTCTTGGAGTAATTGCTCGAGAGCTATGGAAGAGGGTAGATTAGGTTTCAAAACTTTCATTGTTATGATCAAGACCTTCAATCATAAACAATGGTTTTCCTTTAGAGAAAAAAAAAGATTATGGGCCAAGTTTATGGTTTCTAAGTATTGTGTTCGGAATCACCCTTTGAATTGTGTTTTTAAATAAGCCGACTCTTTTAACTAGAAAAGATTATGCAATATTAAGTGGTAAGTTGAAGAGTTTATTTAGTGGGCTAAGGGGGCTGGTAACATTTTTTTTTTTTTTTGTAAGATCAATGTTTGGGTAACGTTTCTATTGATAATCTCTTAAAGACTCACTCTACATCTACCTTCAAAGTTAAGGATTTTATTATGAACAAAAACTAGAATATTGAATTGCTTTCCAATTTTTTGCCTGACTTCATTATTAAGTTAATTATCATTATTTCTATTCATTTGGAGAAGGAAGATTGCATTTTGTTTAATCATTCTAATGATGGTTATTTTGATACTAAACAAGTTTGGAATTATATTAGACAAAGTCTTCCTAAAACTTTTCTTTATTTAGCTTTTTGGCATGCTAGCATTCCTACCTCTTACTCTTTCCTTGTTTGGAGAATTTATAGAATTATTTGCCCTTGGATTCTATTTTAGTTAGGAAAGGTTTTTATATTTTCTCTAAATATCAATGTTGCTATCATATTGAGAATATGAATCATGTGTTTATTCAGGGTCTTATTGCTATGAAAGTTTGGATTCATTTTGACAGTATGTGTAATATGTTATTGACTAGGTATAATTATATTGTTAATCTTCTTAAAGAGTGTTTTATTCCTACTAAAGGGCATATTAGGAATATTATGCTTTTTATTATTTGATGGTTTTCATGGAGCAGTAGGAATGCTTCTATGCATGAGAATATCAAAATGGATGCTTTAAGTATCATTTCTAAAGTTAAGGATAAAATTTATCAGTTGTTTATTGGTATGTTATTAAAGGTTGATTTCTTTAAAGGTTTTCTTCATGTGGCTTCTTAGTTTAGTTTGTCTTTCACTTTCTATCCTGAAAAATGCAAAGATAGGATTATTTATTGGAGAAAGTGTTTGGAGGGTTGTTTTAAATTGAATATTGATGGGTCCATAAATAATTTAAATGCGGGTTATGGTAGTATTATTCTAGATTCTAATGGTTTTGTGATTTTGTCCTATGCGGGTCCCTCTTTTGCTAATAATGCTATTCAAGCTGAAATTGAGAGTATCCTTTTTGGTATCTAATTATGTATTTCCATTGGCATTGCTAATATTTGGATTGAAGTTGATGCTATGCTCTTGATTCATTATCTCGAAGGTAATAACTTTTCCAATAAGCTAATTTCTATATGTTAAGAGACATTAAGTATTGGCTTTCCAACATTACTTTTTCTATTTCTTATATTGTATGAGAGGGTAATGATGTTGCTTATTCTTTGGCTAAAATGGATTGTAACTTGTCTAGTTTCACTATATTCTATGAGCAATCTCGTCCCAAAGAGATCAAAGGCTTGGCTAGATTAGATCATTTCGACCTCCCTTATATTTTATTTAAGTAGTTGTTTTATGTTTGGGTCTTGTTGCACCTCATTGTTTTTATCCTTTTTTGTTGCTAATTTTTTACTTTTCTTTATATTCGTCATTAGTTCTCTCTTTGAGCTTTGGATTGTTGTTATACACTTATTGCTTGGGATTTTTGATATTTTCTTTGGACTGAGGTCTCTTCGTATTTACTGTTGGTGTTTAACTATTATGGTTGGTTGAGGCATAACAATGATTAGAATTAATATTTTGTTGATCTATCCCCTTAGAGTTGCCTTCCTTTTCCATGGTGGAGTTTGTTGGGATGTTTAGTTTCTTTTTACCTGTATCCAAAGAGAAATTTTTTTTTGTACTTGCATTGTTGGGTGTGTCGGGTGCCCTTCTGCCCTGATTTTGGATTGGTCATTCCATTGAGAGAGTTGGAGTGCTAATTTTTGTGGTGTTGGTTCCTCAGATATTAGGTATTTTGCTTTCTATTATTTCCCTATCTTTCCCTTGAATTTTTTCCTGTGAAGCATTGGCTCGGTTATTCTAGGGACTAGAATTAAGTGGAATTTCTTGCATCCCATGAAAATTCATCATTATGTTATCTTTGTTGGTTGTGTTTGCTACCCTTCCTGTCCAAAATATGTATTCGTATTTCAATTGGGAGAACTAGAGTGTAACTTACTATTCTAGAGGTCATTCGGGTTACATGTATTTTGCTTTCTATTATTTCCCTATCTATTCCAATGTTGATTCCCTATGCTGCTTTCATACGGCTATTCCAGGGATTTGAATTGAGTGGCATTTGGGGTTATATCATGATGGTGCATATACTACTCTTCTGAGCTATGATATAACTAATGATTTAGTTTTGTGTCCATCCATTACTCTTTAACTAATGTAATAAACTCTGGTTTTATTATTGATTGGCCTTTTATTGGGGCTATATCAGTTGGGGATAATTTTTGGAGGTATATTGGTTTTGGAGTGGTAAGCATATGGGTCATTGTTGTAGTTTTTATTGCCCGATTTCCAGTTATGCATTTAAAATTTTGCTTTTGGATAATTAGTTTAAGTAACTTTGTTTACAACAGTTTTGTTGTAAATTCAGGTCTATGAACTATATTTTGATGATTAGCAAACACTCTTACTTGACTTGGACTGTCTTTACTACTGACTTTTTAGGAATCAAAGATCGGACGGAAAAACGGAGCCAGCTCAAGATGGGGTAGATTAGGGTTGAGTCAGTCTGTAATTTTATTTTTTCCCCTCTTGAGTCAATTGTAATTTTTGATGTGACTATTGCAAAGTAACCCTACACACACACACACCTGAGAGACATAGAATTTCTATTTTTTCTCCAATCGGCCAGGACGATATTTACATCAGCCTGGACGATCGGGCTTAAAAACAGAAAATCTAATCGGGGGTTCTTAATTAAGGCAGCCGTGATTAGCAAATCAGCCTGGACTATACGTGTATCGGCCAGGACGATAAGCTCAAAATAGAAAGAAATTGCTGACATAAACAATTAAGGTATTCTGTATTTTTGGTAATCGGCCATGACGATATTGGATCGGCCTGGACGATATTCACAATTTATGCCTTAATTGATTAGACAATTAAAGCAGTAATTAAGGATGATTGATACGAACACATCGTCCTGGATGATCGCAGGATCGGCCAGGAAGATCTAGTCAAAAAACCTTAGTTACTCCTGGACGATCTAGATCGGACAGCTTGCATTCAGGGCGATGCTCAGGACGATTTTCCTCTGATTTGAACTGATCGTCTGGGATGATCGTGAGATAGTCCTGGATGATCAAGCCAATTTTTAATCATTCAGCTTGCATTCAGGGCGATTTCCTGGCCGATCTCATGGGATTTGTGCTGATCGGCCAGGACGATGTCCATATCGTCTTGGACGATATAGTCGGCAACTTTCAATTAATGAGCTCCTTTAAAGCTCTTCTATTTAAGAGCTCTTATTCAATATTTTTGAACATCTTTTGCTGCTACCTTGACATGAGAAGACCTTGAGGAGAGAAAGAAATAGAGAGAGAGAGAGAGAGAGAGAGAGAGAGGATCTTGTGAGGGGATTCACAAGGGTTGCTTCAAGTATCGCTCTGCTTCTTCTTCTTCTAAAGTTTCTCATCCATGGAAGGGTCGGTAGAGGTAAAGATTCAGGAACTGATAGTGGTTCTCTGCCAGCTTCAGGAGGAAGCAAAAGGAGATAGGTTCTCTGCCTTGCCGGGGTGGCAAAAAGAGGTTCTTTGTAAAGGCTTCTCCGCCTATATGTGGGGGCTAAAGAATAGTCACAATTGTAGTGCAATACTCGGAGAGCGCCTCTGGGGAGTGGACGTAGGTCGAGTTGACCGAATCACTATAAATTTCTGTGTTCTTATTTCTTGCTTCTGCACTTTAATTTCTGCACTTATTTTTCTCGTGGTGTGATTTTGGTTTATGTGATTTTACTTCTTTGTGAAAAAAATTTTTAAAATACTAATTCACCCCCCTCTTGGTTAGCTTGGGCCAGTTCTATAGGGCTTAACATCTCTAACGAACTTTTAAGTGGTATCAGAACTTCTTTCATAAAATAAGTTTTTAAAATCTTTTGAATATGATCCATGGCTAACTTTAGGAATCGAAACACTACTGAAGGTTATTCAATTACACAACCTCCATTGTTTGACAACTTACCTTTTGATTTCTGGAAAACCTGCATGTCAACATTTTTACAATCAACTGATTATCGCATGTGGATGCTTATCAAAGAAGATTATTCACTACCTTCTCATGAAATTAATGGTGTTAAAACTGAAGTTGCTTTTACTAAATAGACTTTCGATGAAAGAGATTTAGCCCAATTGAATGCAAAATGTTTGAACTATTTTTTCTATGCTTTAAAATCTGAGGATTATATGCGGGTTTCTACTTGTTCAACTGGTAAAGAGATTTGGGATAGGTTATGTATAAGTTATGAAGGAACCAATGAAGTGAAATAATCTCGTTTGAATATTCTTTTGCATGACTACAAACTTTTTCGTATGAAACCATCTGAATCTATTTCTGATATATATACAAGGTTTACTCAGATAGTTAGTTCACTTCATGCATTAGGAAGAAAACTTTCAAACTTTGAAAAAGTAAACAAGATTTTACGATGCTTGCCTTCCTCTTTTGATGCAAAAATCACTGCAATCACTGAATCTGAGGATTTGAACACTTATTCTATTGATAACTTACTTGGCTCACTCATTGCTTACGAGAAAGGGGTGAATCAAAGAAATCTTGATGCAGGTGAGAAAAAGAAAGAGAAAACGGTGGCACTGAAGGCGCATAAATCAGATTCTAAATCTTCCAGGTCTGAAAGCGATGACTTTGCCTTAATCGCAAGGCAATTCAAAAGCTTTCTAAGGAAGAAGTAAAAGCATCATTGGAGAAAAGGTAAGGATCTTCTGATGTTGTTTGTTATGAATGCAGGAAACCAGGACACGTGAGAACTGATTGCCCTACAGTTAAAGATCACCCAAGCAAAGGAAAGGGTGAGGAGAAACCTAAGCTAAGGAAGGATAAGATAAGAGTACAAAAAGCATTTTGGGCGGATTCTGTATCGGACTCATCGGAGACGGAACCAGAAGATGAGACATCAAATTTTTTCTTGATGGCAGACGACAATCTTGATCAAGATGAGGTATGTGAACTTTCATACGATCAACTTCTTGAAGTTTCAGAAACAATTCATGCATCATATTGGAAATTAAAGAAAACACATGCTAGCTTGAAATTAGAATTCTTAAATATACAAAAAGAGCATGAAATTTTGACTAAAGACCATCAAACGGTTTATTCAAATCATATGACTTTACTTGATGAATTTGATGAGTTAAATAAAAATCATTGTGAATTAGTTGAAAAGCATGATGCATTAAGAGTTTCACACACATCACTTGAATCTGATTTTAAGAAGTCTAAAGAGATGGAGAAAAGTTTGAGGATTGAGAATGAGATCTTAAAAAGCACAAATTTGAAGATTCAAAATCAATTAGATACATGAAAGAAAACTAGGATGACTCCTACTTTTGATCAAAAGCCAAAACCTAGGAAGAAGCACTATAACTGAAACCATTTAAGAAACCCTTTTCCTGGAGTTAGATGATTTTCATGTGGCATGCTAGGACACATCTCACACACTTGCACTGTTCACTATAGTACACATTGGGTGTGAAAACCCAAGGTGCATGATTCACAGCATACCACACATGCATTGCATTCTACTCTTCATAAGAAGGAACCCAAACCTGCTTGGGTTCCTAAATCTAACATTTGAAAATTTTGTAGGAGAGCTCTCACAAAAGGCCTCGTGAGAGTATGTGGTACCTGGACAGTGGATGCTCTCGACATATGACTGGTGATGCCAATTAGTTTGTTGTACTAGAGTCCAGGACTTGAGGCAAGGTCACTCTTGGAGATAA
Source organism: Dendrobium officinale (assembly GCA_019514585.1). Lineage (NCBI taxonomy): Eukaryota > Viridiplantae > Streptophyta > Magnoliopsida > Asparagales > Orchidaceae > Dendrobium > Dendrobium officinale. Next base: position 44,209,538 of record CM033691.1, on the reverse strand, counting down.
CACCACCAAGAAGGTGGTAGGCGCAGGTATAATTGGTAATTCCAAGAACCTTATGATTGAAAATGTTTTGCTTGTAGATGGATTGAAGCACAACTTGCTCAGCATCAGTCAACTCTGTGACAAAGGCTTCATCGTGCAATTCTTTGCAAATTCATGCATTGCAAGTTTAAGTAACAACACTATTTTGTAGGGAAAGAGGATCAACAACATCTACATGCTTGATTTAAATAACATTGAATGTGCTCCTTCATTTTACTTAAGAACAGTGATTGATGATTCATGGTTGTGGCACCAGAGACTTTGTCATGCAAGTATGAAAACTCTTAGGAAAGAGACCCAAAAAGACCTAGTTAGAGGTGTCCCCAAACTCAAGTTTTCAAAAGACCACCTTTGTGATGCCTGTCAACTAGGAAAGCAAGTCCACTCCACCTTTCACCCCATTAAGGACATTAGCATATTTAGACCTTTAGAAGTCCTTCACATGGATTTGTTTGGACCCATTAGCACTGCCAGCTTGGGAGGGAAAGTCTATGGATTTGTGATTGTTGATGACTACTCGAGGTTCACTTGGACTAGATTTCTTTCACATAAAAATGAGTCTTTTGAGGAGTTTAAAACATTTTCTACTTAGATTCAAAAAAAAGCTAGGTTGTGAGATCTTGACCATCCATAGTGATAATGGGGGAGAGTTTGAGAATGAAATATTTGGTGATTTTTGTGAGGACAAGGGGATTAGCCACAACTTCTCAGCTCCTAGGACCCCTCAACAAAATGGGGTAGCTGAAAGAAAGAACCGGACCTTGGTGGAAGCCGCTAGAGTCATGCTTGCTGAGTATTCACTTCCAAAATACTTTTGGGCTAAAGCGGTTAACACATCTTGTTATGTGTTGAATAGGGTGAACGTTAGAGCCAAATTAGAAAAGACACCCTCTGAGATCCTTAAGGGTAGGACACCCAATATTTCCCATCTTCATGTCTTTGGTTGTAAGGTTTTCATTCACAAAAATGGAAAGTCTCACTTGGGAAAGTTTGATCCTAAATCTGATGAAGGAGTGTCCTTGGGATATTCTAGTGTTGGGAAGTCTTTTAGGGTGTTTAACAAAAGAACTTTGATGGTGGAAGAGACTACCCATGTAGTATTTGATGAGTCTGATCCTAAGAAACATGGAGTTGAGGATGATGATGATATTGGAAAGATTACTAGTGGAATAGAAAATTTGGGGAAGGAAGTAGGTCACCACAACAAAGAAGGAGTAGGAGATGTCACCCAAGGAGTAGAAAATTTAGATCTGGAGGAAAGGGTTGGACCTTCTCACACCTTACCTAGAGATTGGAGATACTCTACAAGTCACCCCAAGGATTTGATCTTAGGAGACCCTTCTAGTGGAGTTAAGACTAGACATGGACTTAGGAAGGAGGTGAACCACTCTGCCTTTATCTCAATGACTGAACCCACCACAATTAATCAAGCCCTTACTGATGAGTTTTGGATTTTAGCAATGCAAGAAGAATTGAATCAATTTGTTAGGAATGATGTTTGGGAGCTTGTAGAAAGACCTAAGGGACAAAGTGTAGTTGGGACAAAGTGGGTCTTTAAGAACAAGATGAATGATTCAGGAGTGGTGGTTAGGAATAAAGCAAGATTGGTGGCTAAGGGGTATAACCAAATAGAAGGGATAGACTTTGAGGATACTTTTTCCCCTGTAGCTAGATTGGAAGCCATTAGAGTGTTATTAGCCTTTGCCTTTTACAAAGGATTGGAAGCCATTAGAGTGTTATTAGCCTTTGCCTTTTACAAAGGATTTAAGCTTTTTCAAATGGATGTTAAGAGTGCCTTTTTAAATGGGGAAATAAAAGAAGATATGTTTGTAGAACAACCCCCAGGTTTTGAGAGTTTCCAATTTCCAAATCATGTTTTTAAATTAAAAAAAGTTTTATATGGGTTAAAGCAGGCACCAAGAGCTTGGTATGAGAGGCTTAGCAGATTCTTACTAGAGAGGGAGTTTGTCAAGGGGAGCGTAGACACGACCCTTTTTCTTAGGAGAGTTGGAGATGATTTACTCATTATTCAGATTTATGTGGATGATATACTCTTTGGATCTTCTAATAAGAAATTATGTGATGAGTTTTCTAACATAATGAGTAGAGAGTTTGAGATGAGTTTGATAGGAGAGTTGTCCTGCTTTTTGGGGTTTAGTATAAAACAATTGGAGGATGGAACCTTTTTAAATCAAACAAAATACATAAAGGACATTTTGAAGAAGTATGAGATGGACAAAGCTAAGCCAATTAACACTCCCATGACTTCTAGTGCTCCATTGGATAAGGACCCAAGTGGTAAGTCTGTTGATTAGAAGAAGTATAGAGGTATGATTGGATCTTTACTTTACTTGACTGCGAGCCGACCTGATATTATGTTTACTGTTTACCTTTGTTCTAGATTTCAAGCTAACCCTAAGGAGTCCCACTTAACTGCAGTTAAGAGGGTTTTTAGATACCTTTTGGGGACCCAAGGCTTAGGGATTTGGTACCCTAGACACAACACTTCTTTTGAGATTATTGGATTTTTTTACTCTGATTTTGCAGGATGCAAGGTGTTAGAAAAAGTACTTCAGGAACTTGTCAATTCATAGGACAGTCTCTGGTCTCAAGGTCTAGTAGGAAGCAAAACTTTGTTGCACTTTCCACTGATGAAGCTGAGTACATTGCTCTTGGAAGTTGTGTGGCCTAAGTCCTTTGGTTGAAATAACAGATATTTGATTTAGGATTACCTGTAGGCACCATCTCAATCTTTTGTGATAACACTAGTGCCATATGTATCTCTAAGAATCCTATCCCACATTCAAGGACTAAGCACATTGACATTAGGCATCACTTCATTAGAGATCATGTGACTAAAGGACACATTGAGTTACACCATGTGACAACTGAAAATCAACTGGATGACATCTTTACTAAACCACTGGCCTTCAACACTTTCAGTTCTTTAAGGAACAGATTGGGTGTGATTGACATAAATGCATTAAACTTGATCTTTAATTTTCTTTCTTTTGCTTTTGTTCTTTTTCTGTTAACTTGTTTTCTTTCTTTTGCTCTTAGTTTTTTTTTGTGTGTTTTACTTTCTTTTGTGTGCTTTTTAAAGTTTAGTTTTCAAAATCATTGCTGAAATGATATCATATGCCTTGTCCTTGCTTTTGAAAATTTGTAGTTAATGTTTTTTCATCTCTTAATCTCTTAGATGGTAAAAATATTTTGTGATTGTGTCTCTTTCTCTAACCTATTTTAGTGGCATAGTTTTCTTTTCTAATCAAAAATCTATTTCAAATTAAAGATTGTGTATGAAATTAAGATCTTTTCTTAAGCTTGCTTAAGCAAATCTATCTTGTATTTATAAGGTTTAAAGTTTTTTTGTCACATCAAGATCCCTCATTACTCTTGTCTTTGATTAGTAATTCTATTTGTGATAATTCTTCTATATGTTAGAGAGAGAGCCCCTATTCTCTAATATCTAGAAGATACACTCATAACTAAGTACTTTTTAAGACTTATAAAAGAGAATGGAGCTTGCAAAAATAAATAAATAAATAAAGAAAGAAAATGGCCAATGATGCCAACAAAAGATGCGCAATGACGACAAATTGAAAAATTATATATCAAAAAACAAAAGATGTGCACAAGCACCAATCAATTGACAAGAGGTATAAAATGAGCCCACTAAAAAGCAAGCTCCTCTCTCTTTTCAAATCCTTTAAAAACTTAGAATTTTTCATGTATCAAAGGCTTGATTTTGATTATTTTGAGATTGTGACAAATTTACTTTGATTCATTATTCTATAAGATATTTTTTCTTAAACCAATTAATGAATTGATTCTTGTTCCTCATATCCAATTGATTTTTTTGAGTTAGGTCACTGATCTCAAAAGACGATTCTATCCTAAGAGAAAGCCTGAGCTAAGGGTAATCATGATCGGATATTCTACGGTTCTTTGGATTATTGATGTTGTTAACTCATTAACTCATAAGTTTTTAAAATCAAACACATGGAATACTACATCATCTTCATGCCTTGGTAAAAAAAAAAAAATTTGTGGTTTTTGGTTCCCTCCTTTTTGAGATGTCAAAAGGGGGAGTAGTTTTAGGATGTGTCTTGTACCACACTAGTATTTTTTAAATTTTTTCGTAGTGTTTTGCCATCATCAAAAAGGGGGAGATTGTTGCAAATTCAGGTCTATGAACTATTTTTTGATGATTGGCAAACACTCTTACTTGACTTGGACTGTCTTTACTACTGACTTTTTAGGAATCAAAGATCGGACAGAAAAACGGAGCCAGCTCAAGATGGGGTAGATTAGGGTTGAGTCAGTCTATAATTTTATTTTTTCCCCTCTTGAGTCAATTGTAATCTTTGATGTGACTAATGCAAAGTAACCCTACACACACACTTGAGAGACTTAGAATTTCTGTTTTTTCTCCAACCGGCCAAGATGATATTTACATCGGCCTGGACGATCGGGCTTAAAAACAAAAAATCTAATCAGGGATTCTTAATTAAGGCAGCCGTCATTAGCAAATTGGCCTGGATGATACGTGTATCGGCCAGGACGATAAGCTCAAAACATAAAGAAATTGCTGACATAAACAATTAAAGTATTCTGTATTTTTGGTAATCAGCCTGGACGATATTCACAAATTATGCCTTAATTGATCAGACAAACAAAGTAGTAATTAAGGATGATTGATACGATCACATCGTCCTGGACGATCGCAGGATCGGCCAGGATGATCTAGTCAAAAAACCTTAGTTACTCCTGGACGATTTGGATCGGACAGCTTGCATTCAGGGCGATGCTCAGGACAATTTTCCTCTGATTTGAACTGATCATCCAGGATGATCGTGAGATCGGGCTGGACGATCAAGCCAATTTTAAATCATCCAGATTGCATTCAGGGCGATGCCTGGCCGATCTCATGGGATTTGTACTGATCGGCCAGGACGATGTCCATATCGTCCTGGATGATATAGTCGGCCACTTGCAATTAATGAGCTCCTTTGAAGCTCTTCTATTTTAGAGCTCTTGTTCAATGTTTTTAAACATCTTTTGCTGCTGCCTTGACCTGAGAACACCTTGAGGAGAGAAAGAGAGAGAGAGAGAGAGAGAGAGAGAGAGAGAGAGAGAGAGAGAGAGAGAGAGAGAGAGAGAGAGAGAGAGGATCTTGTGAGGGGGAGCTTGTGAGGGGATTCGCAAGGGTTGCTTCAAGGATCGCTCTGCTTATTCTTCGTCTAGAGTTTCTCGTCCGGGGAAGGGTCAATAGAGGCAGGGATTCTGCAACTGATAGTGGTTCTCTGCTAGCTTCAAGAGGAAGCAAAAGAAGATAGGTTCTCTACCTTACCGGGGTGGAAAAAAGAGGTTCTTTGTAAAGGCTTCTTCGCCTAGCTGTGGGGGCTAAATGAGTGTCACGATTGTAGTGCAATACTCGGAGAGCACCTCTGGGGAGTGGACGTAGGTCGAGTTGACCGAACCACTCTAAATTTTTGTGTTCTTATTTGTTGTTTCCGCACTTTAATTTCCGCAATTATTTTTCTCGTGGTGTGATATTGATTTATGTGATTTTACTTCTTTGTGAAAAGAATTTTTAAAATACCAATTCACACCCCCCCCCCCTCTTGGTTAGCATGGGCCAGTTCTATAGGGCTTAACATCTCTAACGAACTTTCTAGTTTTGGTTATTTATTTGACTATCTCTGTGAGGTGAAAATTTTGTTTAATGGTTGGTGGCATTTACTAACTCCTATTATGTTTGGAAGTTCATCTGCAATCTCGTTACCAATCAGTCCATTCAGTTACAGCAATTATTTAGTTATCTTGAAGGGGAGTGCAAGGACAATTTTGAATTCATTATTTCTTTTAATTATACTAATATGAAGAGCTATTTAATTTTGTAGAGTTTGATCTATTGGATTAGAATTGTTCATTTCCTTGATAGAATATATTAGCTCTTAAATTTTTGGTTTAGTGTCCTTGCAGGCCTATTTTCAAGTTTTTGGAGACTCGCTCCCATTTTGTGCAGGGCCTGACTTTGTTTGGAAAGGTGATGTTGAATGTGTTCTATTTATACCTTTCTTTTTGGACTATTATAATATTATTAGGTTGCTTTGTTGTCATGTTTAGTGGGGATATCCAGCTCTTAGGTTTTTTTTTTAACTTTTCTTGTAGCTCTTTGGAGCAGTAGCTAGCTCGAAATCCCTTTAAGGATCTTATACTTCTTTTTTGTTATTAACATGTAGGCCCATCTGTGGGTTTTAACCAAAAAAAAATCACAAACCTTAGTGCTATAAAAAAATAAAAATGAAGAAAAAATTACAAACCTTCATGCTTACCCTTGGTAGCCCAACAGAGGTCTAAGACCTAACATATGGGTAAATAAATATTTATTAACCCTTTTGACCAAGGGTGTTTTTCCAAAGAAACCCTTAATCCGAAATCTTTTAAATCAAAACTTAAACTCCCAAGTTTAAAATAATGACTTGAGAATTAAGCATAAGTGATCTTAACCCATGTTAAGGTCATTTTAACTTAATGTTGACCAAGGACAACCCTAATTATATTTAAACCTTAAAGAACTTTTGGTTTAAACCCAAACACCTATCTAAGAAATTTAGCTATAGCCTTTAGTCAAAATGAACACACAAAGTCACTACTCAATTATTAAATAATGAGCTCATGATTCATGAGCACGAATTAAGTTTCCAAAGTAAAGGAAAAATGAAAAATTACACTACATTTTCTTCACATTATATAGTGCACATGTATGAGCACTTTCTATAATGTAATGAATATACTTCTTTCACTACAAAAGAAAATTAAGTACTCATAGTATGAAATAAATGAATGTGTGTGTGTGTGTGTAATACAATGTGCTCATATAAAAATAAAAATTCTTCTTACTTTACATATTCTTTTAATTGTAATAGTACACTAACACATTATAGCAATAAAAAAGTGTTGCAAGGCTACGAGCTAATAAGAAAAATCCTATGTGTATGCTCACTCATCATTACAAATAGAAAGAACCCTAACCCTTGTAAATAGCTCAGTAAAAATTACAGACTTTTAATGAAAGTAACTCCTTCAAAAAGTCTCGAGTCAATACCACCTCATCTTGTGGGGCAATGAAGTCCTTTTTTAATTCAGTATCTACCTCTATGGTGAACCTTTGATATCGTCTTGCTTCCCCAAGCACTCCTTGCAAGTTCATCATCTTCTCTAGCCTGTTAACTAGATCACTCAGTGTCTCCAGCATAGTCAGACCTTGAGATGGAATAGCATCACTAGATGAGCCTCTAATAATGAGTACATAGGCTTCCCAATTGACTCTTTTATCTGAGGGGATGGATCATCCTACTCCATAGTGAGACCCCTCTTGTTCGACATTGACATGTTCAACCTGCTCTTTATTAATGGTAGGTCATGCCATAATTAAAGCTTCAAAAATATTTGTTTTGCTCGTATAAGGTTCCATTGTGGTCAAAAGTAAAGGGTCAAAAACAAAATATTTCTTATCTATAAAACTTAAAAGGAAGGAAATTAGTTAATCATGTAAGACAATTATCTTTGTTCAAAATTCTAAAGCCCACTATAACGAAGCTAATACTTCTAAGTCAAATGATAGGTAACAAAAAACATGCTCAAGAAAATGCTTATTATTGGATAATTTGTAGAGTTCACTCTCTTACCAAACAATAACTTCTTAAAAATTGTTAAGTTTTTTTTTTCCTTACCTTCCTTCATAAGAGTGGCCAGCACAACTCTAGCAGAGGTTTCCTTAATATATGCCACCTCTTCAATGGGCGTCTTGTCCACTAGGTGTATTTAAGGCACTCCCCCAAGTTTAGTGGAATGTTTGTTGAATCAAATAAGAGCATCAGTTGGACATTCTCATTGCCACATTAAATATAAATAAATATATAATGGGGTTGACTTCCCTAATTGATATAGCATCAATCATCCTCACCACCATCATTTCAATTTTTACTCTTTTTGCTAGGGGAGGGGCAACAAGTACGATAGATCCCTACACACTCTAAGCATCAAAATCCTTGCATTGTGGAGGGCTTCTTATTCATTTGTCATCCTTCCCAAAGTTGAATGTCACCATCATTATTAGTTTAGTGTTGGATAAGGCTAACTTTGTGTGATCATTTATATACTAACAAGTCTCCAAGCCTTTACTTAAATGTTTAAAGAAGTAAAGAATCCTAATGGGGGAGTGCATCTTATATTGACTAATTATGATTTTCATCACATCCCTTTCATTATAACAATATTTACATAGCTACTAAGGTTGTAACTAAATTAGGGTGTGTTGGCCCTGAAAGTTTGTTAGGGATGTTAAGCCCTATGAACTTAGAGTCCCAAGCTAACCAAGAGGGGGGTGAATTGGTATTTTTAAAAAAAAATTCTTTTCACAAAGAACAAAAACACATAAACCAAAATCACACCACGTGAAAAATAAATGCGGAAATTAAAGTGCGGAAGCAAGAAACAATAACACAAAAATTTATAGTGGTTCGGTCAACTCGACCTACATCCACTCCCCGGAGGCGCCCTCCGAGTATTGCACTACAAAGGTGACTCTCCTTTAGCCCCCACAGCTAGGCGGAGAAGCCTTTATAAGAACCTCATTTTTGCCACCCCGGCAAGGCAGAGAACCTATCTCCTTTTGCTTCCTCCTGAAGCTGGCAAAGAACCACAACCAGATGCTGACTCCTTACCACTACCGACCTTTCCACGGACGAGAAACTCTAGACGAAGAAGAAGCAGAGCGATCCTTGAAGCAACCCTTGTGAATCCCCTCACAAGCTCCCCCTCACAAGATCTTCTCTCTCTCCCTCTCTCTCTTTCTCTCCTCAAGGCCTTCTCAGGTCAAGGCAGCAGCAAAAGGTTTCTCAAAACGTTGAACAAGAGCTCTTAAATAGAAGAGCTTCAAAGGAGCTCATTAATTGCAAGTTGTCGACAATATCGTCCAGGCCGATATGGACATCAGCCTGGCCGATCAGTACAAAACTCAGAAGATCGGCCAGAGCATCGCCCTGAATGCAAACTTGATGATTTAAAATTGGCTTGATCGTCCAGGCCGATCTCACGATCGTTCCGGCCGATCAGTTCAAATCAGAGGAAAATCGTCCAGAGCATCGCCCTGAATTCGAGCTGGCCGATATTTATCGTCCTGAAGTAACTAAGGTTTTTGAATAGATCGTCATGGCCGATCCTGCGATCGTCTAGGACGATATGATCGTATCAATCATCCTTAATTACTCCCTTGATTTCCTGATCAATTAAGGCATAATTTGTAAATATCGTCCAAGACAATTAATGATCGTCCTGGCCGATAATTTCAAAATACAGTATACCTTAATTGTCTATGGCGGCAACTTCTTTCTGTTTTGAGCTTGTCGTCCAGGCTGATCTATTAATGACGGCTGCCTTATTTAAGAATTCTTGTTTAGACTTCTGTTTTAAGCCCGATTGTCCAGGACGATGTAAATATCATCCTGGCCGATATGAGTAAAAACAGAAATTCTAAGTCTCTCAAGTGTGTGTGTAGGGTTACTTAGCATCAGTCTCTTTGACAATTACAAATAGAGTCAAGAAGAGAAAAAACAAAGTATAGACTGACTCAACCATAGACCTACGCAATCTTCATCTGGCTTCGTTTGTTCGTCCGATCTTCGATTCCTGAAAAGTTAGAAGTAACAGGCAGTCCAAAAGAATCAATAGTGTTTGTCAATCATCAAAACATAAGTCATGAAAATAGATTTGCAACAATCTTCCCCTTTTTGATGATGGCAAAACACTACGAAGATAATTAGCAGAAAAATTTCAGGATCGACAATTGTAAAAACATCATAAACTTCTACCCTTTTTGACATATCAAAAAGGAGAAGGGAACAATAGAAAATCATTTTTTTTATTAAACCAAGGCATGAAAATGATGTAGTATTCCATGTTATTAATTTAAAAACTTGTGGGTTAATGAGTTAACAATCTCAACCATCCATAGAATAGTAGAATATTCGGTCATGGTTACCCTTATCTCAGACATTTTCTTAGGGTAGAATCGCCTTTTGAAATCAATGACCTAACTCAAAGAATTAATTAGATATGAGAAAAAGAATCCATCCATCACTTGGTTTAAGAAAAAAAAAACTATCTTTATAAAATAATGAACCAAATTAAATCTGTCACGATCGCAAAACAATCGAAATCAGGTCTTTGAGAGCCAAAACTTCTAAGTTCTAAAAGATTTAAAAAGAGAGAATAGCTTGCTTTTGAGGGGGCTCATTTTATGCCTCTTGTCAATTTAGTGGCGCTTTGCGCATCTTTTTATAGATTTTTCTATTTTGGCGTCTTTGCGCTTTTTTTGTTGGCATCATTGGCCAAATTTTTTTTTATTTTTGCAAGCTACATTCTCTTTTATAACCTCTTAAAAAAATTTAGTTGTGAATATATCTTCTCAGATATTAGAGAATAGGAGCTCTCTCTCTAACATAAGGAACAACTACCACAAACAGAATTAATAATCAAAGACAAGAGTAACAAGGGATCTTGATGTGACAAAAAAAACTTTAAACATTATAAATACAAGATAGATTTGCTTAAACAAGCTTAAGAAACGATCTCAATTTCATAAACAATTTTTAATTTGAGATAGACCTTTGATTAGAAAAGAAAACTATGCAACTAAAATAGGTTAGAGAAAGAGACACAATCACAAAATATTTTTACCATCTACGAGATTAAGAGATGAAAACCACATTGACTACAAATTTTCAAAAAAAAAAACATGGAATATATTATCATTTCAGCGATGATTCTGAAAACTAAGTAAGAGAAAGAAAAAAGCAAAAGAAAGTAAAACACACCAAAGGCTGAAAAATAAAAAACAAAAACAAAAGAAAGTAACTAAAAGATCAAGTTTCATGCAGTTATGTCAATCACACCCAATCTGGTCCTTAAAGAACTGAATGTGTCGAAGGCCAGTGGTTTAGTAAAGATATCAGCGAATTGATTTTCAGTTGTCACATGGTGTAACTCAATGTCTCCCTTAGTCACATTATCTCTAATGAAGTGATGCCTAATGTCAATGTGCTTAGTCCTTGAATGTTGGATAGGATTCTTAGATATGCATGTGGCACTAGTGTTGTCACAAAAGATTGAGATGGTGCCTACAGGTAATCCTAAATCTAATACCTGTTGTTTCAACCAAAGGACTTGGGACACACAACTTCCAAGAGCGATGTACTCAGCTTCACCAGTGGAAAGTGCAACAGAGTTTTGCTTCCTACTAGACCAAGAGACCAAAGATTGTCCAATGAATTGACAAGTTCCTAAAGTGCTTTTTCTATCCACCTTGCATCCTGCAAAATCAGAGTCAGAAAATCCAATAATCTCAAAAGAAGTGCTGTGTCTTGGGTACAAATCCCTAAGCCTTGTGTCCCCAAAAGGTATCTAAAAATTCTCTTAACAGTAGTTAGGTGAGACTCCTTAGGGTCTGCTTGAAATCTAGCACAAAGGCAAACACTAAACATGATATCAGGTCGGCTCGCCGTCAAGTAAAGTAAAGATCCAATCATGCCTCTATACTTCTTCTGATCAACAGACTTACCACTTGGGTCCTTATCCAATGGGCACTAGAAGTCATGGGAGTGTTAATTGGCTTGGCTTCGTCCATTTCATACTTCTTCAAAATGTCCTTTATGTATTTTGTTTGATTTAAAAAGGTTCCATCCTCCAATTGTTTTATGCTAAACCCCAACAAGTAGGACAACTCTCCCATCAAACTCATCTCAAACTCTCTACTCATTGTTTTAGAAAAATCATCACACAATTTCTTATTAGAAGATCCAAAGAGTATATCATCCATATAAATCTGAACAATGAGTAAATCATCTCCAACTCTCCTAAGAAAAAGGGTGGTGTCTTCGCTCCCCTTGACAAACTCCCTCTCTAGTAAGAATGTGCTAAGCCTCTCATACCAAGCTCTTAGTGCCTGCTTTAAACCATATAATGCCTTTTTTAAATTTAAAAATATGATTTGGAAATTGGGAACTCTCAAAACCTGGAACACATCTTCTTTTATTTCCCCATTTAAAAAGGAGCTCTTGACATCCATTTGAAAAAGCTTAAATCCTTTATAATAGGCAAAGGCTAATAGCACTCTAATGGCTTCCAATCTGGCTACAGGGGCAAATGTCTCCTCAAAGTCTATCCCTTCTATTTGGTTATACCCCTTAGCCACCTATCTTGCTTTATTCCTAACCACCACTTCTGAATCATTCACCTTGTTTTTAAAGACCCACTTTGTCCCAACTACACTTTGTCCCTTAGGTCTTTCTACAAGCTCCCAAACATCATTCCTTACAAATTGATTCAATTCCTCTTGCATTGCTAAAATCCAAAACTCATCAGTAAGGGCTTGGTTAATGGTGGTGGGTTCAGTCATTGAGATAAAGGCAGAGTGGTTCACCTCCTTCCTAAGTCCATGTCTAGTCTTAACTCCACTAGAAGGGTCTCCTAAGATCAAATCCTTGGGGTGACTTGTAGAGTATCTCCAATCTTTAGCCAAAGTGTGTGAAGGTCCAACCCATTCATCCAAATCAAAATTTTCTACTCCTAGGGTGACTTCTCCTACTACTTCATTACTTTGGTGTTTTATCCCCTTCCCCAAATTTTCTACTCCACTAGTAATCTCTCCAACCTCATCATCATTCTCAACTCCAAGTTTCTTAGGATCAAACTATTCAAATACTACATGGGTTGTCTCTTCCACCATTAAAGTTTTCTTGTTAAACACCCTAAAAGACTTCCCAACACTAGAATATCCCAAGAATACTCCTTCATCAGATTTAGGATCAAATTTTCCCAAGTGAGACTTCACATTGTTGTGAATAAAAACCTTACAACCAAAGAAATGAAGGTGGGAAAGATTGGGGGTCCTACCCTTAAGAATCTCATAGGGTGTCTTTTCTAATTTGGCTCTAACATTCACCCTATTCGACACATAACAAGTTGTGTTAACCGCTTCAGCCCAAAAGTATTTTGGAAGTGAATACTCAGCAAGCATGGCTCTAGCGGCTTCCACCAAGGTCCGGTTCTTCCTTTCAGCTACCCCGTTCTGCTGAGGGGTCCTAGGAGCTGAAAAATTGTGGCTAATCCCCTTGTCCTCACAAAAATCTCCAAATATTTCATTCTCAAACTCTCCACCATGATCACTATGGATGGTCAAAATCTCATAACCTAGCTTTTTCTGAATCCAAGTAGAAAATGTTTTAAACTCCTCAAAGGACTCATTCTTATGTGAAAGAAATCTAGTCCAAGTGAACCTCGAGTAGTCATCAATAATCACAAATCCATAGACTTTCCCTCCCAGGCTGGCAGTGCTAATGGGTCCAAACAAATCCATGTGAAGGACATCTAAAGGTCTAGAGGTGCTAATGTCCTTAATGGGGTGAAAGGTGGAGTGGACTTGCTTTCCTAGTTGACAGGCATCACAAAGGTGGTCTTTTGAAAACTTGAGTTTTGGGACACCTCTAACTAGGTCTTTTTTGGGTCACTTTTCTAAGGATTTTCATACTTGCATGACAAAGTCTTCGATGCCACAACCATGAATCATCAATCACTATTTTTAAGCAAAAAGAAGCAGCACATTCAATGTTATTTAAATCAAACATGTAGACGTTATTGATCCTCTTTCCCTGCAAAATAGTATTGTTACTTAAACTTACAATGCATGAATTTGCAAAGAATTGCACGATGAAGCCTTTGTCACAGAGTTAACTGATGCTGAGCAAGTTGTGCTTCAATCCATCTACAAGCAAAATATTTTCAATCATAAGGTTCTTGGAATTACCAATTATACCTGCGCCTACCACCTTCTTGCTGGTGTTGTTTCCAAGAGTAACCTTGCCTCCAGTCCTAGACTCTAGTACAACAAACTGGTTGGCATCACCAGTCATATGTCGAGAGCATCCACTGTCCAGGTACCATATACTCTCACGAGGCCTTTTATGAGAGCCCTCCTGCAAAACTATCAAATATTAGATTTAGGAACCCAAGCAGGTTTGGGTTCCTTCTTATGAAGAGTAGAATGCAATGCATGTGTGGTATGATGTGGATCATGCACCTTAGGTCTCCACACCCAAGGTGTACTATGGTGTATTGTGCAAGTGTATGAGATGTGTCCTAGCATTCCACATGAAAAACATCTAACTCCAGGAAAATGATTTCTTAATCTGTTTGAGTTATAATGCCTCTTCCTAGGTTTTGGCAATTGATCAAAAGTAGGTGTCATCCTAGTTTTCTTACATATTTCTAATTCATTTTGAATCTTCAAATTTGTACTTTTTAAGACCTCATTTTCAATCCTCAAATTTTTCTCCATCTCTTTAGTCTTCTTAAAATCAGATTCAAGTGATGTGTGTGAAACTTTTAATGCATCATGCTTTTCAACTAATTCATAATAATTTTTATTTAACTCGTCAAATTCATCAAGTAAGGTCATGTGATTTGAATCAATCATTTGATTGTCTTTAGTCAAAATTTCATGCTCTTTTTGTAGGTTCAAAAATTCTACTTTCAAGCTAGCATGTGTTTTCTTTAATTTCCTATATGATGCATGAATTTTTTCTAAAACTTCAAGAAGTTGATCGTAGGAAAGTTCACATACCTCTTCTTGATCCGGATTGTCGTCTGCCATCAAGCACAATTTTGATGTCTCATCTTCTGGTTCCGTCTCATATGAGTACGATGCCGAATCCGCCCAAAATGCTTTTTGTACTCTCATATTGTCCTTCCTTACCTTAGGTTTCTCCTCACCCTTTCCTTTGTTTGAGTGATCTTTAAGTGTCGGGCAATCAGTTCTCACATGTCCTGGTTTGTTTCATTCATAACAAACAACATCAGAAGATCCTTTAACATGTTTATGATCCTTTGTTTGAGTGATCTTTAAGTGTCGGGCAATAATTTTGATGATGCTTTTGTTTCTTCCTTAGAAAGCTTTTGAATTTCCTTGTGATGAAGGCAACTTCATCGCTTTCAGACCCGGAAGATTCAGAATCCGATTTATGCGCCTTTAGTGCAACTGTTTTCTTCTTCTTCTTCTCACCTGCATCAAGATTTCTTTGATTCACCCCTTGCTCGGAAGCAATGAGTGAGCCAAGTAAGTTATCAATAGAATAAGTGTTCAAATCCTTAGATTCAGTGATTGCAGTGATTTTAACATCATATGACGAAGGCAAGCATCTTAAAATTTTATTTACTTTTTCATAGCTTGAAAGTTCTTTTCCTAATGCATGCAGTGAAGTAACTATCTGAGTAAACCTAGTATACATGTAAGAAATTGATTCATGAGGTTTTATACAAAAAAGTTCTTAGTCATGCAAGAGAAAATTCAACCGGGATTGTTTAACCTCATTAGTGCCTTCATAGATGATACACAATTTATCCCAAATTTCTTTACTAGTTTTGCAAGTAGAGACACGCATGCAATCCTCAGAATTTAAAGCACATAAAAAATAGTTCAAATATTTTGTATTCAATTGAGCTAAATCTCGTTCATTGAAAGTCCATTCAATAAAACCAACATCAATTTTAACACCATGAATTTCACGAGAAGGTGGAGAATAACCTTCTTTGATAAGCATCCACATGCGATTATCAGTAGATTGTAAAAACGTTGACATGCGAGTTTTCCAGAAATCAAAAGATAAGTTGTGAAACAAGGGAGGTCGTGTAATTGAATAACCTTCCGTAGTGTTACGATTCCCTAGGTTAGCCATGAATCTAATTCAAAAAGTTTTCAAACTTAAATTTTTGAATCCCGCTCTGATATCACTTGAAAGTTCGTTAGGGATGTTAAGCCTTATAAACTTAGTCCCAAGCTAACCAAGAGGGGGGGTGGATTGGTATTTTTTAAAAAATTTCTTTTCACAAAGAACAAAAACACATAAATCAAAATCACACCACGTGAAAAATAAATGCTAAAATTAAAGTGCGGAAGCAAGAAACAAGAACACAGAAATTTATAGTGGTTCGGTCAACTCGACCTACGTCCACTCCCCGGAGGCGCCCTCCGAGTATTGCACTACAAAGGTGACTCTCCTTTAGCCCCCACAGCAAGGCGGAGAAGCCTTTATAAGAACCTCCTTTTTGCCACCCCGGCAAGGCAGAGAACCTATCTCCTTTTGCTTCCTCCTTAAGCTGGCAAAGAACCACAACCAGATGCTGACTCCTTACCTCTATCTACCTTTCCACGGACGAGAAACTCTAAATGAAGAAGAAGCAGAGCGAACCTTGAAGCAACCCTTGTGAATCCCCTCACAAGCTCTCCCTCACAAGATCTTCTCTCTCTCCCTCTCTCTCTTTCTCTCCTCAAGGCCTTCTCAGGTCAAGGCAGCAAAGGAGCTCATTAATTGCAAGTTGCCGACACTATCGTCCAGGCCGATATGGACATCGGCCTGGCCGATCAGTACAAAACTCAGAAGATCAGCTAGAGCATCGCCCTGAATGCAAACTGTATGATTTAAAATTGGCTTGATCGTCCAGGCCGATATCATGATCGTCCCGGCCGATCAGTTCAAATTAGAGGAAAATCGTCCAGAGCATCGCCCTGAATTCGAGCTGGCCGATATTTATCGTCCTAAACTAACTAAGGTTTTTGAATAGATCGTCCTGGCCGATCCTGCGATCATCCAGAATGATATGATCGTATCAATCATCCTTAATTACTCCCTTGATTTCCTGATCAATTAAGGCATAATTTGTGAATATCATCCAGGATGATTAATGATCGTCCTGGCCGATAATTTCAAAATAAAGTATACCTTAATTGTCTATGGCGGCAACTTCTTTCTATTTTGAGCTTATCATCCTGGCTGATACATGTATCATCCAGGCCGATCTGTTAATGACGGCTGCCTTAATTAAGAATCCTTGTTTAGACTTTTGTTTTAAGCCCGATCGTCCAGAACGATGTAAATATCGTCCTGGCCGATATGAGTAAAAACAGAAATTCTAAGTCTCTCAAGTGTGTGTGTGTAGGGTTACTTAGCATCAGTCTCTTTGACAATTACAAATAGACTCAAGAAGAGAAAAAATAAAGTATAGACTGACTCAACCCTAGACCTACGCAATCTTCAACTGGCTTCGTTTGTTCTTCCGATCTTTGATTCCTGAAAAGTTAGAAGTAACAGGCAGTCCAAGAGAATCAATAATGTTTCTCAATCATCAAAACATAAGTCATGAAAATAGATTTTCAATAGACCCCATTTTTGTATGAGGTTAGCAAAATTTATTCAACCTTCAATCAATCTCCAATACAGACTTTAATCTAGCCTTTAATCAAGCTTAAATCAAGCTTCAGTCATATTCAATAAATCATAATCATTCATTTGATTGTGATTGATGTGGATAATTCAAATTCAATCAATCAAAGTTAAAGTCCTTTCCAAACCAAGACTTCCAGACCAAAACCCAAGGCTAAGGGCCCTTATCCTGGAACCATTTCTCGGTGATTTTTGAATCACCTAAAAACCTAATCAAATAACCAATGGTTCATGATAAATCAATTGCATATTTATTAGGCATGTTGTTGCAACTCAGGAATGCATCTTGAGAATGTATTTTTTATGATAGAAAAATATTATTATTTTGAATAATTTTATCATTTCTCTTGAGCATGAACTTGACATCTTCTTTTTGTTATTTGTGTGTACTAACATTTTAGGGAAATCATACTCCAAACTGCTAAAGACATTAAGATAGAGTAGGTTAAGGTTCCATGTAACAAAGTAATTAAATTTTTTTTTAAATTCTGATAGAGAGTGATTATAATTGAGTAATCATGCACAGACAAACTGAGGGAGAGAGTCAAAACTTAAAATTTTTAAACTATATGTACTATATGATTTATAATTGTATTGGATGATTTGTTAAATTTTTCCTCCAAAATAAAATTAATCAAATCATGTCTTATATTTTTGAACCGTTCTTAATGTTTAAAGTTTATTCATAGAGACGACTCATAGAATATGAAATGGGTGCGTACCAATTCATCTCAAAACTCATTTATTTTTCATATTGTTTGTATTGTACGATATAAGTTCATACAGACAACTGATAGAGTATGAAATAAAGTGCATACCAGCCCATCCCAAATGAATTGACTAGTTTTTATACTATTTGTACTGTATAATGCCAGGTTGTATAGACAACTAACAGAGTATGAAATGGGGTCATCCATATTTGCACCAAATGATGCATGATTTATGTTAATTATTTGTACTATATGATGTTATTTCATACAGATGGCTAACAAAGTATGAAATTAGATTTGTAGAGGATTGTACTAGACAAATAGGTTTAGTTTTGAACTATTCATACGTTACGATGTCAGTTTGTGCTTGTCACTGATAGAGTATGAAATAAGGTTGTATAGGATTGTACATAGATTTTTGAACTATTTATACATATGATCCTCGATCGTATTGTATGATCTTAAGTCAATTGACTTGTAATTTTCAGCTTTCTAGATGGTTTTTCTTATGTTTCATTCATAAGAGACCTAAAAAGTGACACTCAATACCTTTTGCTATGATTTTATCTTGAGAGTGGCCATTGAGTGTGAGTGTTTGGGAGAGATTATGAGAGTGAAGTGTGAGAGATCAAGTGAGGTGGAGTTTTGAGGGATTCACAAGGTTTCTTAAAGCGAGGATCTCTTTTTTTCTTCAAATTTCTTCCCATGTCCTCTAGAGGTTATTGAGAGAAGATCTGCAACATTGTGTCATAATACTATGATGTCACCAAGAGGATGAGAAAGGATATCAGCACTCTACCATCACAAGGACGATGAAAAAGGACGTCAATACTCTTCCATCACCAAGAGAATGAGAAAGGATGTCGGTTCTCTAATGTCACCAAGATGGTGAGAAAGGATGTTGGTACTCTACCACACCAGGTTAGTGGAAGAGAGTTTGTAAGGGCTTCTTTTCCTTGTTATAGGGGAAAAAGTAGAGTCACTTTAATTTAGTGCAATACATGGAGAAGGAGTCTCCAGGGTGTGGATGTAGGTCTGGTTTGGACTGAATAACTATAAATTTTATGTTCTTTTGATCACTTTACTTTTTTAGTTTTTTTATTTCACTGCACTATAAAATTCAATGGTTGAAAATTTTATTGTGATAATCAATTTATTACACAATTGCATATTTTAAGATTATCGTTTAAACTTTCTAAAATGGTTTTTAAAAATCCAAGTACTTTTAAAAATTACCAATTCACCCCCACCCCTCTTAGTTAGCCTTGGGACAGTTCTTTTTTTTTTTTTAAGAGCCATAAAAAATTTTATTACAATAATTAAAAAAGAAACACAAATACAAACTAGGTATACACCCAACTAGTTCCTCCTTTAAAAAATTAAAGAAAGAAGGAGGAACCTTATTAGAACTAATATCTTCCCAAATGAAATCACTAAATATAGCATAGTTAGCACAAAGATCCACTAACTTATTGTTATTCCTATCAATACAATTGAAAATAACATTATCAAATTCTTTTAGAAAATCAAATTTTACCATCACTTTACCTCCTGATCTGAAGCTTTGTCGAAGATACTGAATCACATTAGAATTATCACCTTCTATGATAATCCCCTTATATTGAAACATCCAATCTTTGAGAACTTCTTTTACTATATGAATTGATGAGTGTTCTAGCTGTGAGATATCCCAATGTACACACTTTTATCCAAAAGCCATCAAGAATTTACCTTTACAATCTCAAAATATACCTCCAATGTCAGACTTGTAAGAAGGAAATAAAGATGCATCTACATTCACTTTGATCCATTCGGGTGGAGGGGGGTGCCAACGATTAAACAGTTGAAGTGACTGATTAGTGGCCTGAGCTTATGTTTCCATAAGAATTAGAGAACGAAAACCAAGAAACTGCTTGAATAGAAAAGAACTTTGAACTTTCTCTATGACCTCTATGAACTTGTTTCTTACCTTCCACGTTAAATAAATTGTATTACAAAACAATTTAGTTAAGAAGTTGTTGTCTTTAGAGGATCTTTCTAGTCAATTATAGAAGTCTTCAAAGTTAATGAACATCAAACTAAAATCCCAAACTATTAATCAGACCAATGATATCCATCAGCTTCTCACATTTAGTAATAATATGATCCATATCCTCCACCACATTACATCCTCTTGGACATGCCAAATTCTTTTGAATCCTTTTGTAATATAAAAAAGTGTTTTGTTGGAATTTCTTTGCTGAATACACTCCACCAAAAAACTTCCACTTTTAGCATCAATTTCACCTTCTTAATCCACTTCCAATAAATAATGCTAACTTTGTTATTTAATGCATTCTCCATGAATAAATATGATAGTGATTTCCCCGAATGCATATGGATCATTTCCATCTCATCTTGCTCCAGATTTTGTATAATTTGAATTTGTAAGATCACTTTCACAAGTTCATTTCCAAACAAATTATGAAGAAAAGATATGTTCCAATCACCTTCCAACATAAGCTTATCCACTGTCAACTCTTCATTTTTTGAGATAGCCACTAAAGTATGCCACCTATTGATGCATTTATCCCAAATCCAAATATCAATGAAGACATTAATGGATTTTCCATCTGCAATATTCCATCTTATAATCTTTTTAAGTCATTTGGAACCCTCCATAATGATCTTCCATGCTGTAGAATTTCCCTTCCTAAAACTAGTTTCCATAATTTGATTACAAAATTTTGGTTCTAGTACTCTATGGAGCAACGAGTTCCTATTTTGGAGAAATCTCCATGCTATCTTGGTTCTTAAAGGACCTAATTTGTTAACACATGAGTGTAATCCACGTCCTCCCCTTTCAATTGATTTACACAACACATCCCAACTAACATAATGCATGCCCAATCCTCCATCCCTTTATTCCAAATGAAATTTCTACACAACTTATCCATCAACTTTAGATCACTTTTAGGAATAAGAGAATGTGTAGAGTGAAAATTTGGGTATGATAATAGAACTGATCTTACCAATGTTAGCTTCCAGCTAAAGATAAGAATTTGCTACCCCAAATATTAAGCAATTTTAAAGCTTTATCCATCATGTTTTGGTAATCGGAGCCCAACAATCTTCTCAACACCTCTTTAACTCAAAGATACATGAATTCTTTTACTTCTTTGAACCCCATAATCCGAGTTATAGCCTTTATCCTTCTTGTCTTGACAAATTTACCAAACATAATTACAGATTTGTTTGCATTTATCTTTTGCCCTGTCCACTCACAAAAATCTGAGAGAATACCTTTGATTTCCTTCACCATTTTAACATTAGCTTCAGAAAAGATGATCATATCATCTGCATACGGTAAATGAGAGATTCGTGGACCATTAGGAAAATTATGAATACTAATTGAATTGCTTCTTTGATGAAAAACATTTGAATGAAGTTGAGAACACATAATGAAAAGTTAAGGTGATAAGAGACAACCTTGATGGAATCCACTTTTGCCATTGATCCATGTAGAAGAGTTACCATTGATTAGCAAAGAGAACATTGGATTTTCTACACATTCCAAAATAAGATTTGAGAATCTCCAAAGAAATCCATAGTCTTCTAGAACATTTCTCAAAGTATCCCAACACATACAATCATAAGCTTGTTCTATATCAATTTTGAAAGCAACTAACCCCTTTGAAGCTTTAGAAAATCTGAATTTGTGTAACATTTCTTGGGTAATCAACAAATGTTCTGACATCGATCTTCCTTTAAGAAATTCTGCTTGTTCATCTGAAATTAGTTTAGGCAAAATATTTACCAATCTATTCAAAATTACCTTGGCCACACCCTTGTACACCGTCTTGCATAAACTAATAGGTCTATAACTTGTTGGATTTATCAGATTGAGAACTTTCGGTATTAGCACAATTTGTGTTTCCTTGCATTCCTTATTCATCTTACCTGATTCAACAAATCGAGAAATTGCATTCTAGATATCTACCTTCACAATCTCCCAATAATATTTAAGAAAAGAGTATGTGACTCCATCTAGTCCATGTGTAATGTTCCCTGCAGCTTGGAAAATGGCTCCCTCCAATTCATCCCAAGAAACTACTCTATTCATCCATAATATATCAGATTCTTGCAGTGAAACCGAAGGCTCTGGCCAACCATCCATAACACAATTTCTCTCCTTCCATTTCCCATTAAAAAACCGCATAAAAATGTCTTAAATCAGATTTTGGTCTTCCACCATATACCCATCTTCATCCTGCACCTTCAGTATCCACTTAAAAATTTTTCTAGCACTTACAAAGGTATGAAAGAATTTAGAATTAGAATCTCCATCCATCATCCATTTGACCTTAGCACGTTGTCTCCACCAAGTGTTCAATCTAGCTAAGGTAGAATTTAGTTATGATATCTTCACTTTGAGTTGCCAACTCTCTTCATTTAAAAGGTCTCCAACCTCCGATTCCATCAATTGTAGATCTAAATTCTCTTTTAAAAGACAATCTTTTAATAGAGAAAAATTATTTAACTTAACTTTGCTCCAAAAAAAAAACAAAGATTTTAAAGCTCTTATACATTTTGTATTCATTATTTTCGAGCAATTCCCCCTTACATTTTTCCTCCAAACATTATTGATAATACCAATGGAAGATAGAAAGGAAGACCAAGCATCTTCAAATTTAATAAACTTGTTATTTACCAGTTTTATCTCAAGTAACTTCAAAAGCACCGGACAGTGGTCCGAAGCTACCCTCTCCAGATTCCTAACCACCAATTTTTTATAGGCATTTATAGCTACTGGATTCAAAAAACACCGTCCAATCTTTCTAGAACTCGTGCTCCTCCATATTTTTTATTACACCAAGTGAATCTAGGTCCACAAAACCCAACTTCATGAAGATCATTGTTGATTACAAAGGATTTCATATCCTTTGACCCTTGAGAGAATATAAACCAATTACCACCTCTTTTGTCTTTTTTTGATAGAAAATAATTAAAGTCACCCCCAACAGCCATAGGGATGTCTTTGGTTGAGAAAGTTTCCAAATCCCTCCAAAGCTCTCTCCTCTTGTAGACATCATTACTTCCATATACAGCTGTGATCCTCCAAGATTCTCTATTAGCTAACAAGAGATCCCCGGATACCATTTGTTGAGACTCATATAAAACTGAAAATGAAGCCATCGAAGAATTCCACATAACAAGTATACCTCCAGACAAACCATCAGATGGAACATGATAATAGTCCCAATCCACACCGATTAATTCATCAACTTCCCTTCTACTTACAGAAGATAGCTTTGTTTCTAATAAACCCACAAATAGAACTTCATGTTCCTTAACAAACTCTTTTAGATAAAAAAAAGCTTGCTTCTTCTTAGCTCCTCTACAATTCTAGAATACTATCAAAGCCATTAATTATTGAAAGGGGAAGAAGTCCCCGGCTTGTCTTTTATCTCCCCATAAAGCTTTCTATTTCTAAGAGAAGATTTTATAGGACCCAATCCTTTAAGTTCCTTTGTAAGTTTCTTCTTAACACAACAAGAGCTCTCATCCTTCTTATCTGGTTCTATATTCACATCATCTAAACCAACTAGCGAATCAACAATTCCTTCTCCTTTATCATTTAAAAGATAAAATACTATATCTTCTTTTTCTAAGGTCTCCCCCTCTTCTTCCAACTCACTTAACACATCAAATTTATTCAAGTTAGAAGGAATGCAAATATTTATTGAAACCATACCAGTTTCCATAATCGAAACTTGAGACTTTTTTGGTCCAATGCTAGAGACATTTGCAACAACCTTTGAAGATAAATAATAACTTCCACAACACCAACAAATATTGTTTGTTCTTCTACCAAAATTTGATCATCCAACCCCATTTGATCCTTCATCTCCACAGCCACTATTTTGGAATTATTCATAACTTCAGTACAGTTTGTAGAAATTGTTTTCTTCATAACATTTGAGTCTCACACCAATGGTTTCCAAGTGCCATTATTCTTGAATTTTCTTTGTCTTCCATAGTTAACATGGATCCAAGGTCCATAGTTATAATCACCATAATAAGCATCCTCTTTCTCCTTGCAATTAATAACTATTTTAGAATTCACATTAGGAATATCCTCAGCCATAGACTTCACTGGTTTAACATAGTCACCTTTAACATCATATAGTTTCAGATCCGGACATTAGTTCTTCTCATGACCAACTCTATTGCAGTTAAATCATAGAGAAGTCATTCTATCATACTAAATTTTCTGAAAAAACTTCCCCGCAAGACCTTCTACCCAAACACCAAGAGGCTGCTTGTTTTCAAGTTTAATACGAACACAAATTCGAGAAAACTCACATCTACTCAATTGGAACATGTTACCATCAATCAAGTATGGAATACCCATTTTTGAAGCAATCCTGTGTACATTGATCTTGTCCTAACATTGGAGGGGGAGGTTAGGCATTCTTATCCACACTGGAGCTGATAACCCTTTCAATGTTGAAGGGGAAAACATCGGTGACCATTTGTCCATACCAATAATATGCCCTTTAACATATCACAAATTACTATTAAGGATTGAATCCAAATCTTGTTCTTCGTCAAAAGCACATATTGTCCATCCATTATCGAGAACCGTAAGATGGAATTTGCCATATTGAGCCCACTATCTTCTTAGTTCTCCACAGACAGCATGGATAGGTACATTTTCACCAAATACTTTAATGACTAAAGCATTTTTTAGTTTCTTAGCATTATCTTCCTCATTATGTAAATGAAGTCTTATTGTAGAACAATCTTCAGATATACAATGCCCATAATCCAAATCGGATACCCGGGTGTTTTCTTTCTTCTTCCAAGCGTTAATTCCATTGGGTTCTTTAGTCTTCACAATCAATTCATCATATATTTTGTCTGCATTTTGTTCTCCCAATTTGCAAATCCTGACAGAGTTTAAGTCTTCAGAAACATTAATTATACAAGCATTCAGGGAAACATGCTGCATACTCGTGATAGAATCAGTAGTTTTGCCACTACATTTATTTTCAAGAGAGCTCTTATTTTCATAAACAATACTAACCAGAGATTCAACAATCTTCACTTGAGTAGCATTTCTCCCTTCATGTGGAAGGATAGAATTATTTACCTCCTTTAAGCAAGCAAACAGTCAAATTGATTCATTAATTTGATTAACATCCATTGCTCTAGGTGTATATTTTTGACATTTGAAACTGTTGTCAACAATTTCTTTCCCCTCTCCAATTTCAACTAATATCTTCTTAGTCAAAAAAAGACCACCTTCATTTATAACCAGAGCTTTGTTGTTCTTCATCTTCAATCTCGCTTACTGAGCTGAAATATTTAAACGGATACCTACCACACAATCACCAAATGTTGGTAACAATCGGACAGGAATGGAAGCACTACTAGATGATGATCATCGAACATCGCTAGGACCGCCAGTCAAGGTAGTCTGGAAAACTCCATCCAGTAACCCACCAAAAAATTCTCAATATAATTTTTAAAAATTCCAAATTTCCTCTCTAGAAAATATCCAACACTATATGCCTTGGGATAGTTCAATAAGGTCTAACAACTTACTCAAAATTTGAAGTGGTATCAGAGCCTATTTCAAAAATTAAAGTTTAGACTACTTTTTGAAAAATGAACATGGCTACTTTTGGAAACCGTAACACCCCTGAAGGCTAACATCCCTTTTGATTTTTGGAAAACTCGCATGTCTACTTTTTTTCAATCCCTTGACTATCGCATATAGATATTAGTACAAGAACATTATACGAGACCCACTAGACTTGTTGATGGCATTAAAGTTGAAACATCATTCACTGATTCGATGCAAGAAGAAAAAGACTTAGTACAGCTAAATGCAAAATGTTTAAATAGTTTTTTCTATGCATTAAGATTAGAAGACTATATGCGTGTTTCTACCTAAAAACTTGGAAAAGAAATGTGGGATAATTATAACTTATGAAGGGACAACTGAGGATAAACAATCTAGATTGAATATTTTACTACATAACTATGAACTATTTTTCATGAAACTAAATGAGTCAATTTTTTTATATGTATCTACATTTTGCTCAAATTGTTAACTCATTGCATGCTTTAGGTTAAGAACTAACTATTTCAGAAAAGCTTAATAAAATCTTACATTATTTACATACTAATTATGATGCAAAGATAACTGCCATAATAGAGTCAAAATATCTGAATGTATATTCTATTGATAATATGCTTGGATCACTGATTGCTTATGAGCAAGAAGTGAATCAAAGACAAATTGATGCAAGTGAAAAGCAGAAAGAGAAGAATAGAGGAAGCCAATTTGAACATGGAATATTTACCAAGTTAGGAAATCCAAAAAGGAGAAAGTTGAGAAGAAAATAAATAATAGGAAAGAGAAAAAATACTAGAAGCAGAAGAGGAAGCCACAAACCTGTGCTTAATGGAAGACAAACTTGATCATTTAGATAAAGAGGAGGTATGTGACTTATCCTACGATGAATTATTTAAAGTTTTTTAGAAAATTCATAATGCATATAGGAAGCTTAAAAAATTGCATGCAAATCTTTACCTCGAGCATTTAAATTTACAAAAAGAATATAATAATCTTAGGAAAGATCATGCATCATAGATAGCAACCACATGGCATTGTTGGATGAATTTGATTATTTGAATAAGAAACATGAGTTATTGAAAACATCTTATTCTAATCTTGAGAATGATTTTAAGGTGTTTATAGCTAAAGAGGGTCAAAGAGAACATGAGTTGAAGGTTGATAATTCAATTTTAGAAAGTGAAACTCATATCTTAAAGAAAAATTTAAAGCTTTTAAGAAAAATAAGACATCTCCCACACTTGAATAATTTTACAATCCTTATCAAAATCATATAATTTCAAAACCTAGAAAAAGATATTATAACTCACATAGATTGGTAAATCATTTTCTTGGTGTTAAATGCTTTTCATGTGGAATGATAAGACATATTTTCCACGCTTGCAAAATTCATCGTAGAACACATCTAGTATGGAGACCTATGATACATAAAACATAACATATTAAGCATGCATCTGGATTTTTATTATCAAGAGTGAACCAAAATTTATTTAGGTTCCCAAGCCTAACATTTGATAATTTTATAGAAACTCTCCTATATAAGCCTTCATAAGAACATTTAGTACTTGGACAGTGGATGTTTGAAACATATTATTGGAGATACAACTCAATTCATATCACTGGAGGCCAGGGCTAGAGGTAAAGTGATACTAAGAGATAATATCACTAGGAGAGTGGTAGGTATAGGTATGATTGGTAATAAGAAGAATTTTGTATTAAGAATATTATATTAGTTGAAGGCTTAAAATATAACTTGTTATATATTAATCAGCTTTATGATAGGTGTTTTAATATTAAATTTTTACCTACAAGCTACATTATAAGCCTTAATAGAATTGATGTGTTGCTTGAAAATATGGTCAATAATGTAAACATGCTTCATTTAAATTATTTTAAATCTTCTAATGCTTTTTATTTCAAAACTATTACTGATGAATCTTTGTTATGGCATATAAGACTTTATCATGCGAGCATGAAAAATCTTGGGAAGATTACCAAAAAACTTTAGTTAAAAAAATACCCAAATTAATCTTCACTAAAGATCACCTGTGTGATGCATGTCAATTAGGAAAATAAGTCAAGTCCTCTATTCATTAAATTAAAGATCTTAGAACTATAAAATCACTAGAAGTCATAAATATGGATCTTTTTGGACCGGTTAGCACTGTAAGTTTAGGAGGGAAAGTTAATCGGCATGTAATTATTAATGATTATTCAACATTCACTTGGATTAGATTTGTATCACATAAGAGTGATTCTTATCACATAAGAGTGAATCATTTGAAGAGTTTAGAAATTTTTATCACATAAGGAAATTTTTTTGGGATATTCAAGTGTTGGCAAATCCTATAAAGTTTTTAACATAAAGACTTTGATAGTTGAGGAAACCATCCATGCAGTTTTTGATGAATCTAACATTCCAGAAGGTTCTAAGTTGGAAGAAGAAGAAGATGTCAAAGAAATAACCCAAAGTGTTGAAAATGTAAATTTTGAAGAAATGATTGAAACAGACAATGCATTGCCTTGATAATTGAAATTTCTTAAAAGTCATCCTAAAGAACTAATTTTAGGAGACTCGAGTGAAGGTGTTAGGACTAGGCATGGACTTAGTAAAGAACTAAACCACTCAGCCATTATTTAAATGATTGAACCCACTAATTGAAAGACAAAAAAATCAAAGTATTGTAGGAACTAAGTGGGTTTTCAAAAACAAGATGATTGATTTAGGTGTAGTTGTTAAGAATAAAGAAAGATTGGTGGCCAAGGAATACAATCAAGTAGAAGGGATTAATTTTAATGAAATGTTTTCTCCTGTAGCCAAACTTGAAGCGATAAGGATAGACTTTATATGTTTTAAAGGTTTTAATATAATTCAAATGAATGTTAAAAGTATCTTTCATAACGGAGTGATACAAAAGGATATTTATATTAAGAAACCTCTAGGTTTTGAAAATTCATAATTCCCAAAACATGTGTCTAAATTGAAATAGGCATTATATGGACTAAAATAGGCACCTAGGGCATGGTATTAAAGGCTAAGCTTGATCCTACTAGAAAGATCATTTGTTAAAGGAAGTGTGGAAACCAATATGTTCTTAAAAAGAGTAGGAGATGATATACTCATTATTCAAATATATGTTGATGATATCTTATTTGGATCCACTAATAAAAATCTTTGTGATTTTTCAAAAATAAAGAATAGTGAATTTGAAATGAGTTTGTAGGAGACTTGAGTTACTTTCTTAGTTTTAGCATAAAATAGAAGAGGATGGCACAATCAAAATATATTAAGGATATGCTTAAGAAATATGAAATGGATAAAGCTAAACTAATAAGTACACCAATGAGTTCCTCAGTATAGTTAGACAAGGACTCTAAGGGAAACTCTGTTGGTTAAAATAAATTTAGAGGAATAATTGGATCATTAATTTACTTAGCTATTAGCAAATAGAATATCATGTTCAGTGTTTATCTTTGTACTAGATTTCAAGCTGATCCAAAAGAATCCTATTTGACTTATGTTAAAAGAATTTTGAGATATCTTTTGGGAACTCAAAACTTAGGGATATGGTATCCAAGGCACAACACTTATTTTGAAATTATTGGATATTTTAATTCATATTTTGCAGGATGTAGAGTTGATTAAAAAAGTACATTTGGAACTTGTCAATTTATTAAAAACTCTTTAGTTTCTTGGTTTCGTAAAAAAATATAATTTAGTAGCCCTTTCTACTGCAAAAGCTGAATGCATTGCCTTAGGTAGTTATGTGGCACAGGTTCTTTGGTTAAAATAACAACTTATTGATTTAGGATTTTTTGTTGGCACTATTCTAATTTTCTATGATAATACAAGTGTCATATGCATTTCAAAGAATCCTATTCAATATTTTAGAACCAAGCATATAGATATAAGGCATCACTTCATTAAAGATCATGTAACTAAAGGAGAAATTGAGCTACATCATGTATCTACTGAACTCAACTAGCAAATATTTTCATTAAACCACTTGCATTCGAAATTTTTAGAATCTTAAGAATAATATTGGGTGTAATTTATATTTATGCTTGGGAATTGTAGTTCTACAAATTCCATTTGTGAAGTAACTTATTATTGATGTTTATGTTTTGTTATTTTTGTTTTTCTTTGTTTTTGGTTGTATTTTTTCGTTGGTATTATTATTGTTTTTTATTTTGTGTATCATTGATCTGTTATGACTTTTTAAAAAAAAAGATTCATGATTATCATGTGCAAATATAAAAATTCTTTTTTTTTTTAGTTGTATACGATATTACTAGATTTTGTATGATAATTTTTCTAAGTTTGTAAGACAAAAATGTATTTTGTAAATAGATCATATTGTTTGAATACGTCATCATACAGTATGAATACTTCATTTTTTTCTATATGAATAGGAAGCAAATTCGAGTGCAGTTATTTTTTAAAATCATCGTAGATGAACAATTGTTCATTTGTATGATTTTGTATTCATTCAGTATGTGGACAAACTTAAATAATAGAGTATGATCATTATTATCTGATCATCCTAGACGAACACGTATTCATCTATACAACCATTTTAGTCAAAAAGCTGTACGAAATGACTCCTCTGAAATGGCAATTTATAAAAAGTAATTTCTTTTTTGGTAGTTTTCTATTATATGTACGAAAAGATTTTCATCTTTTATAAATGTATAGTTGTATGTACGAACCCTATTTCATATTGTACAATCATGCCATTTTTCTTTAAATTGGATGGTATTCATTGGTTTTCTTCACAATCTCTTTCAATCTCAAACCTTCTTGTGTTAAAACTTTCAAAATGGCAAGCAGCAGTAAGCGGGCTCGAACCTCCAAAGGCTCTTCATCTTGTTCTAGTCAACTAAATTAGAACTTCCTTTCCAAAGAGAGTGAAGAAGCATACTTTCATTTCTTTGAGACAAAGATGACTCCATCTCGTCTCCTTATCTAAAGAGACATTAACTTTTCAGTAATGCCTTTTTTTTATTCTTCCATATTCTCTTTCATTCTCACTTTAATCTATGCTTTCCATCTTGAAGCATTTCACTATTTCCTAGACAATCTAAGAATGAATGAAAACCATACCAAGATGTCATCTTATGTTTTAAACAGAGAATATAGATCACGAATGATTATTTAGGCACCTACCTACACCTTATAACGGAAGGGGCAAGGGCACACACAATGACTTCTAGGTCTTATTATGATTGGTCTACTACTAATCACACTCTTAGAGGTGTTTCTTCAATCAATCACCCATCTCATGTGTATACTTTAAATCAAAATGCTAAGATCATCCATCATGTATTAAGAACTTTCATTATCCCTAAAGCTGATGATTGTATCAACCTAACTATTTTCCTTTCTACAGTCACATATCTTATTATGGCAAACAC